>KL660554.1:351-88534 GCA_000732775.1 Stachybotrys chlorohalonatus IBT 40285 | reverse complement strand
GCCCGTTCGCTTGTCTGGCCCGCTCGCTTATCAATCACGTTAGACCAAAAACATAGGTAAATTTGTTATAAAATAGGATCTAGAGCTATGATTTGATGAAGCTAAGTGCGACATAATAATGTTGCTGCGACAGGGTTTTACGACCAACTAAAGGTTTCCCTTAGTTGGCTGGTGTAGGCGCCCCGCTTTCAACTGAGCCAACCGGTAACACCCTCCTAAACTTGGCCAGACAGCCACGGATACAAAACTCAAGGGGATGCGAAGGACGGCGTTCTTGGATGATGAATAACAACTGACTAATTATTAGCAGAGAGATTGACTAGACGTACATTATATCCGATTCGGGTTTCGGCGCGACGTTATTCCTATCCGCAGAGCTTCACCTACCTATCACTAGTCAGTAAACTTACCCCGCTCACCCGTGCACCATCAGGACATCGCGCGAACTCGGACAGCCTGGCATATACAGTACGTTGATTTTGTAGACGAAGAGTCATTTATCATGGTACATCTCACCTATGAAGGCACGGTTCATAAATGGCTCATTGAAAAATACAGGAAGACGTTAGTGATATACAAAAAGCTTTTGCCTTAGCGGCAGGCTCATACGATGCGGAAGAAGAAGTGCGTCTTCTTCTCGATCGATATGGGGGACGAATTAGGGTAACAAACGAAGTTCTCAAAGCAGCAGCAGGAAACTTGCAAGAAGGGGAGAAAGTCATGCGCCTTCTTCTCGAAAAGCGAGGAAATGAGATAGAAATCACGGAAGAAGTTTTGAAAGCAGCGGCAGAAAACCACGAAGATGGTGAGGCGGTTATGCGCCTTCTTCTCGATAAGCGAGGAGACCGGATAGAAATCACGGAAGAGGTCTTGAAGGCAGCGGCAGCCAGTGAACTAGGAGCAGAAATCATGGATCTCCTGCTTGGAAATCAAGGAGATAAGATCATGATAACTGAAGCAGTCATAACGGCGGCAGCAGGAAATTATTCAGGAAAAGATGTGATGGAACTTCTTCTTCAAGAACGAGGAGACGAAATCACAATAACCGAAGAGGTTTTGAAGGCGGCAGCTGCAAACGAGTCGGGAAAGGAGGTGATGGATTTTCTTCTCAAAGAACGAGGAGACGAAGTCACAATAACCGAAGAGGTTTTGAAGGCGGCAGCTGCAAACGAGTCGGGAAAGGAGGTGATGGATTTTCTTCTCAAAGAACGAGGAGACGAAGTCACAATAACCGAAGAGGTTTTGAAGGCGGCAGCTGCAAACGAGTCGGGAAAGGAGGTGATGGATTTTCTTCTCAAAGAACGAGGAGACGAAGTCATAATAACCGAGGAGGTTGTGAAAGCGGCAGTCACAAACAGGGCTGGAAGAGAAGTCCTGGATTTTCTCTTTAAGATGCGAGATGATGAGATTAAGATAACCGAAGCAATTGTGAGGGCAGGAACAGAAAATGAGTGGGGAAGCGGAATACTGGATCTTCTTGCTGAGAAGCGAGGAGATGAGATGAAGCAACTGGAAGAGGTTGTAAGGACAGCGCCGGAGCATTTCCGTCTCCATGAACATTTTTCAAGCTTCCTCAGGCAGGGAGCCCATGCCGTGGACGAAACCAACAGTGGCTATGACTGGACACAGCGACTCGAGCATATCGGATATAGTGTCTCGGAGATTGTGGAGCTTATGGGGGAGGAAGCGTTCGATACTCCATGGATATATTTCGAGCCAGCTGGTTCCTTCAACATGTCCCCTGAACCTGGTCAGCATATTCGAGGATGCCCTCATCATCTAGCTCTACCTATTTCAGCAGGTGTTGAGCCCAGGCCTACTCCAATGTTGCCTCTTGACAATCACGACTACGACAGTACGTTGCAAAAGTCCCAGGAACTTTGTGGTCTAGCTGGTATCAGTCCCAACACGAGGGAGGAACATGAATGGGTTGGTTCTGTCAAGTTTTTGAAAGAGGAAAATAGCGCCACCATCTCATATACTCTCTCTTTTGAACAAAGTCAGGATGTTACTAGGCAAACCTTCATCTCTCGAATATCCCAAGCACTCAAAGGATTTTGCTCTGCAGCTGGCCTAGTGCAATCACGACGTCAATGTTGCGACTCATTCACCATTCTCAAGGCCAGCAGTCCTACCAGTGATGGTTCTGGGACCTCGGATGCGCTCGTGGTAGAGATGATTCATGTCGACTTTCTTCTTGCCTTGAACCTCTCTACAGCATTGGCATCAGCGGAAACAGCAGCTACAAATACCACTTCGCATCAACTTATTACTACGTCAAGGGCTATCCTAGATCTAGTATGGCCAGACATAACCGCCAATCATGAGGAAAGCAATGCCCTCGAAGATCTCCAGCTTTGTGCTTTAGCAGTTCAGGTCCTTTGCTTGGGTTTCCTGTCATATGCGCAAGCACACACTGGTGAAGTGTGGCCCTTCTTTTTGGATATGCCCATACATCGCTTAACTTTACTTGGACTTGAAAAGGAAAGAAACAGTTCTTCCCTGGTAGCTGAGCTTGTTGAACTCTCTTGTCTTGCAGAAATGACGCGAGGGCCAGTGTTGATGTTTCACATTGCTCAGGAATCAGCAAAAGGTCAAACATCAAAGACGCAACGAAGCCATCACGGAGTCCTGAAATACGATGTTGTAGGGCATGCTTCCGATATACTAGATACTTGGGGTCCTGGAAACTTGGTGTTTCCAATAACGGACAGCAGCATTCCCGTTGGTATCAGAATAGGCGATGGATTCATCTTTCCCAGCGAAAATGGGCAGCACCACTGGGCCCGAAGTATGCCAGATATTTCGAGGTCAAGGATTATTGATCTCCAGCAGCCTCTTCTAGTTGGCTCCTTGGTAACAGAAAATGACCAATGCACCCTGGACAAAGCACAGTGTTGGAACGCGTCGCTGTCTAGATTGGAATTTCTGGGGACAAGCCCTGATTATTGGGAAAGATCACAGCGTCAAGTCGGCATCCAAGTCGGCCTCGGCGACTATTTTCTTGGTCAAACCGTGGAAACATGGAATAAGAAAAGGGGTATCCCCATCAAAGCTATGGTACTCAAAGGTACTGACGAGGACTTCATTACGCACCTAAACAAATACTGGGGTATCCAAGTAAGTCACTGCACGGGTGTGACTAGGAGGATTCCTCTTCGGATACTTCTCGCAGAGTTACTAGTCACGGATGATGAATCAAGTGCTCTCCAGCACATGGTAGAAAAGTTGAGCCAGAGTTCTTCCAATGAGGAACTGTGCCAGACATTCAAGGCATTGCGAAAAAGCGCGCCGGCTGCCTATCATCTCCTCTGGGTAAAGATCCGAGCAATCTGCAGTGCTCTCGAGACAACCGGAGTCGACCCCGACGGACGACATTTCTCTGTTGCTTGGCCTTTTGGGAATGACAGAACTCGCTGTTTTAAGGTACCCCTTGAGGCAGAGAGCTCGTGGGCAAGAGTCGCCGCCGATTCCCAGTATTGTGCAACCTTTGCTTATGTCTCGATGAAGTGTCTGGAGACGGTTCAGCATAAGTGCAGCGGAAGACTGAATTGGCAGAATCAGATCCATTCCCTGGAAACTGCCGTCACGTGTGCATGGCACGAGCATTCCGGCAGTGACTGGAAATTGGAAGACGGAAGAACATACTTTTTCTCTCAGCTTGACGGCATGTTCGCAGTCAGAGCGAGGGCAACTCAATTAGCAACTCAATTTGAGTTATTAAGCCCAGGCTCAATCCCCCTTCGAATCTTCCTTAGGTTATATGCTAAGACAAGAAACAAGGAGCGATACCGCTTACGGGAGTGCATTGAGAATGTCGATCATAGCCAGACTGTATCTATAAGAACAGGAGATAAGATCCTATTATAATCTTACATAATTCTACTATTCAATTCTTGAATTCAATTTAAAATATGAGTGAAGTTTTATTGATCAGTATCTAAAAAAAAAAAGGCATCTACCATGTTCTTAGGTGGCTTTTGTTTTGGGAAGCTTTGTATGCTACAGGTTGACGTGGAAATGGTCCATGCTACTGGATTGTCAAGTTGGGCAAATAAGACATCTCGCACTGCTTGATGTTATCGACCGAGCGACTATTGACAAGAAAGCACACTCTCCCTAGAATATGGCCCTGCGTAAGGACCTTGAGCTAGTTATTCGATCGTTCTGTCCTGTACCTGAGGCATAAAATTGACAACACCTTTCGCATAACAGGCCGCCATCTCAACTTTACACGGTCTAATCGACTATGGGCCTTACATTTCGGACCCCTCTTAGTTGCATCAGCGTTTGTCACTGTGGCAGAAATGGCACAAGAGCATAATTGGGATACGGGAAGATTGTCGCTCTCCACGCGTTCCTCTATGCGAGAGTCACAAGTCACATCAAGGTCATTTTAGAAGACGCCTGTCAATTGACATGTCACTTCAATCATTAGCTTCATTGCGCCTTTTCAAGTGGGTATCGAACCAAGAATGCCATTCCCCTAATCGAAAACCCGTTGGCTGGCACAAATGTCCTGCGGATCAAGTTGGCTCAATGCAAAGGTCCACTCCCCTCGTCGCTGTCCTAGCCGAGGACAACATTGGCATGAAGAGGATGCGATCCGTGACTTTGCGGGCCCATGCCACTTCCGGCTCAAGTCGATTCGGCGCTGCACCGTAATTGGGCTCTCCCAAGACAGGGTTCTTGGTGATGTGCCACTGGACAAGATTGTGTTCGACATCGTAGCTGACCGGGTATAAATCCACATGTCGCTAGTAAGCCATACATGCTGGTCTCGGCCATCATCCCTCGGAGTATATCGAAGGCTATTTGTGCAAGATTGTATCATCCTAGCTCTGAAAGATAACATAAATCCCTTTGATTCGTGGTAATATTGAACTGGGAAGCCAATTGCAACGATGAAGCTGGGAAAAACGTTCACCCAGGTGGCTCCGAGTGCGTTGGGCTTGATGATGTCTACCCTGGCTAGCAGGATATCGAATGTTAGTATGGATGTGTTGGTTTCAACCTGATCAAAGGTCACACCCGATGATGATACGCGGCTGGAGACTGGCAGACGAAGGGTGGCTGTCATCCAGCACAGAAGCTGGGAAATGGTCGTCGGCTCATCCCACTTCCCGGTGAAGTTGAAGAAAGACGGGAAGTCGGCCTTCTGTTCTTCGGCAGTAAGCACAACGTGGACAGCGGTCAGTTGTCCCAATCCGTCGCCTCTCATCACTCTCGGTTGTACAAAGCGCATTATCTCGTTGAGAAAGAGCTCGCCACGCGCTCCCCATGTCATGCTTACATACTTCTCGCCACTTCCATACCAACAGTGCGAGGAATCATGACCGGTGATGACCATGCATTCGCTGATTTTAACTTCCTGTGTCACCCTTGCCCTGATCTTTGCGAGATACTGCTGTAACCCCCATTCGATTCTGAACTCTACTTTGCTTGGTCCCTGGTCTGTGCCCCGTGGTACTCCGCAGAGCTGGGCCACGATGGATGATGCAGTTGCTATGCGCATTGTCTTTACTGATTCATTGAGTTGATGGCTTGCTGTTTCGAAAATATTTATAAGCTTAAGAGTAATGGGTAAGTTGGTGGGATGGTAAGTATTTCGAACGTCGAAGATGAGAGCAAGACATGGTTTTTATATCATGGTTCGTGGCCAGACATATTCACGTCTTGACACGTTGTTGATGTGTCTGGAACATGAATCTCTTGCATTCACTTCCCCATTGCAAAAGAGTCTTTACCCCTTGAGGTATCTACCTCAGCGTTCTAGTATGCTAACTTCGCACAACGGAGAATCTCTTGCCAGATATGAGCTGAATGTCTCGTTTTTCTCTATTCTTGGTTTGCTTTTTTTGTGACGGCAACGAGTCCCTGCCTTATTGAACATAATTGGCCAAGGTTCGGTCGCCAGTCTGGGATACCCACGTTCTCTTCTGACCACGGCATCACAGAAGATGTACGACATTTGCAGGAGCATTTCTATGGCACTTGTTCAAATTCTTTTTCATCACCATATCCAATGAGGTCAAGAGGACCCAAAATTTGAGGCTCGACAAGCCAACGAACATGCGGTAATCACAGTGATCGGTCTCAGGTTTGCTCGATAGCGGTGCTACACCTCCTTTCACATTTCCATATGAGTCATACCAAAGCTTCGGCCTCAATCCACAACGAACATGTCGAATGAACGCACATAATTCTATTTACACCAACTCTCATAGTAGCTTCCTTGGACCCTTGCAATTTATCGACCTCTTAAGGTGGGCTACAGAAATTGTTACGTAGCCCTGGCCGTTTGAGCTTGTCATGGTTGGTCCAAGGGGGAAGCTAATAGGTTGCACTGGCGATGGTACCAAAGTTGGCACCAGCACCTAAGATGCCTCAATATAGCTCTTAGTTGGTATCATGTGAGGCCTTGACCACATTAATTAACTTCAACAGTGCCGGGCAGACGAAGAGCAGCGAATCGAGCGGGATGCCGTGCCCACCGGTTCAGGTATTGGACTCCAGCGGCGATAGTGACCAACAAGACTAGGACAGGGACAGGAACAGCTTCCAACGATTACCAGCAGTCAGAAACACGTGTATAGAATGTACGGATTTGACATACGGAGTTCGAAAGTAACGCCGTGGATCGGCTAGGCAATCTCTTCCATTCAGATATTACCACCAACACAAAGAATCTATGTGGCAATTAGGGCCAAGAAAGAGTTGATGAATCACTTAGACGCAGCAGGAGGTAGGAAGTGAAGTGGTTTAGAGCTGAAGTTTTACTCTTGCGCTGTCCGGTGGACGATAATCACGATGTCGTTACCATTGGGAACTTGGAGCTGCGGCACGTACCTGCGTATTTAACCGGGCCGATGAGACGCGTAACATGCAAGGCAAGGGGTCTGTAACGCTCTTGTTCGTCTTGTTCCATTTTCTCTTGTGGGAGCCCATCAGATGGTGGAAATACTGAACGCCGGTCATGTCCCTCTGGGGGCACAGGGCGGCCTATTAGATGTTGCCCTGAATTTAGCCATGGCTATATCCTTACGCATGGGCAGTAAGCCTTTAGTGAGCTAGCAAGTCAAGATAAATTTCCAACGCACACGGGATTATCATGCACGTCTTTACCTGCCTGAAACGACCACGACATAGGCCAGCTTCAAAGGCGACGATGACACTAAGGATTAACGCTATGCTGGGATGGTGAATCCTCAAGTGTTATACCTCAATCTCTTGTTTTAGCCGTGTAAGAGTATGCAAGATTAGGAATGTGAAGATGAAGACCAGCCCCAATAGATCTAGTAGTAGAACTAGGGAAGTTCTCTCTATAATGGGCCTAGGCTAGACTGCGAGATTGGTGGCTAAGCGCCTGTATCGGCCTTTCTTGCAATCCTCATAAAAGGTCGCCGCATCGGCCTCGATTTACATCAAACATTGTTGGCTGAGCAAGCGCTTACACCGCGTATAACTACAAAGCATACACCAGGCCTGGGAGCTTCACCTGTTCCGACTGTAATAGCTCAGCTGCTGATGCACCCAACGAAATAGTGTAGACCCCCTCTTCAACTACCCATTGCCTTTTATCTTCGTCAAAGAAAGCAAAGTCTCGAGCAGAAACCAGGAGTGTAGATTTGATTTGTTCACCCGGCCGCAATCGAACCTTCTGGAATGCAACAAGTGCCTTGACGGGGTGCTCTGCAGCTGGTTTGCTTCTTCCGGCATAGATCTGTACCAATGTCCCGCCAGCAGATACCCCAGTGTTGGTGACGGGTACTGCGACAGTGAAGACATCCTTTTTCCCTTCTTGTGCCATCACTTGCATCTTTCCAAACTCGAACTTCGTGTATGACAAGCCGAAGCCGAATGGAAAATTGACCTTATCATCTTTCCAGCGATCATAGTGACGATAACCTACGAACACGCCCTCAGCGTAGTTAACTTTAAGCTGGCCGTCCACGTAGTGGCCGGGAAAGTTGCCGTGAGCCGGTGCGTCTTCTATACGACACGGGAAGGTCATAGGCAGGCGTCCTTCGGGGTTAATGGCACCAGTAAGCACATCCGCGATGGCGTTTCCGCACTCTTGTCCCGAAAACCATGCTTGAACAAAAGCTTGGATCTGATTCAGCCATGGCGTCGCAATCGCCACCCCGGTCGAGTTCACTACAATGGTATTGTTGTTTGCGGCTGCCACGGCGGTCACCAGTGAATCTTGCGTGCCCCTGCGAGGTAGATTGAAGGAGTCTTGATCACGGCCCTCAGTCTCCCATTGGGGGTCGTGTCCGGTGAACACAATTGCAATGTCAGCATCGGCAGCCACCTTGGCAGCCTCTCCCTCAAGATCGGCATCATGATCGGACTCTAGTGAGAATCCTGTGCGCACACCGCTTCGTCCCTCCAGGATCTCCAAACCAATCCTTGTAGGAGGGTCAGACCTAATACGGATCCGGTATGTTTGGCCAGCCTCAAAATGATGCCTGATCTCTTCTTCGGGAGCTGCTAGAAACAAAGAGCCCATCGGGTCGGTACAATTGCCCTTTTGCTCAAAAATAACCGCTTCTCCAACAGTGATCCTAGTCGGCCCAAGCCCCGAGCAAGCAATGTAGTGATCGCCTGTTTCAGTGGGTGTAAAGTCGGCAATAAGCTCCAATGACCTCCACAAAGACTCTTGAGATCCCAGCGGAGAGTATGCTGACTGAGGTTGTCCATGTAGTACAGAGCACGGTTCAGTGCTATCCCCCTCAAATAGGAGACGAGTGAACCCAGGCTGGCCGTCGAGTCCGACAACCCTGCCGTATGGGCTATTTTTGGTGATTGGTGGAAGTAATCTCTCACGGTGTGCCCCTTTGGCGTAAGTGAATTCGACGAGATCGCCAAGCGCCGCATGTAAACCCTCCCAAGGTGATACCTTATAGTACGCATTGACTGAGGCGCTTCCACCGCCGTGTGCCATGGCATCTTTGGCAAATCCAATAAGGGCAATCTTTTTGCCTTTGACCTTTTCCTTTGTCAACGGGAGCATGTCGTTTGAGTTCTTGAGAAGGACAATGCCCCTGGCACCGGCCTCCCGGATCAGGGCCCGATGCTCCGGCTTGTCGCTGGCCTTGATGGGCTCAGCTTGATCCTCCAATTCTTTGAGCTTGAAGATCCATTTCAACACGCTCCTGGCGCGATCATTGATGATGTCCTGAGAAATTTCTCCTCTTTCCAAAGCCTCTTTGACCTTGTCAAGCTTTCGAATTCGAGGCGGGCCTGGCATTTCCAGGTCGAGGCCCGCGTTCAGTGCATCTGCCACCGAGTTCGTACCGCCCCAGTCGCTCATGACCAGGCCTTCCCAACCCCACTCGCCTCGCAGCACGTCTTTCAATAGCCATGGATGTGCATCGCAGTGAACGCCGTTAATGAGGTTGTATGCTGTCATCACAGCCCAGGGCTTCGCCTCCTTGATGGCAATTTCAAAAGGTCGCAGGTAAATCTCGCGCAGAGCACGTTCCGAGATTGTCTCGTCCACGCTGGTCCGCTGTGTTTCCTGCTCATTTGCCGCAAAGTGCTTTATTGTGGCTGAAATGCCGAAGCTTTGCAGCCCTTGGATGACTTGCGAAGACAGCTTGCCAGCGAGGAACGGATCCTCACTGAAGCTTTCAAAGTTTCGCCCGCCAAGCGGGTGTCGATGGATGCATACTGTAGGGCCGAGCATGCAGTGCACACCTTTGCCCCGTGCCTCCTCTGCAAGGGCTTGGCCCATCTGTCGCGCAATGTCGACGTCAAATGTTGAAGCGACACAACAGGCAGCCGGAAAACACGCCGAGCGAATGCTCGCATCTACAGCCGCCGAACGTACTCCATTGGGACCATCTGCTGTCTGTGGAATTTGAGCGATGAGGATGATGATATATGTACATGTTGTTGATCAGACCGCATACCTTTACTAATGGCACTCCTTTTTCGGGGAGGGCTTTCAGATCGGAGAAGCTGCCGCCAGCCAGCAGGGCAATCTATCTGCATGTTAACAAGTTGTGCGTAGTCCGCTGATGGTAAAATTCAGTTCGCAAAATCGTGCCTTTTCCTCAAGCGTTAGGTCCTGCAGAATGTTATCGACGGTCTTGTTGGAATCCATTTTGCACCTGCTATTATCTTTCACCAATAATAGAAGGGTGGCAGGGAGCAAACTTGTGAATACGTGGTAAATTGTGACTTGAAGTTTGCCACTGGTCTGGTCTGTTCTGCAGAGTACAAGCACCACGCCTTTATCCCGGAGCCGGCCAGAAGGGTAGGGTAGACGAAAGCTTGCCCTGTGCTGTTAGTCAAGGATTTAGCGGATGTTGGTAAGTGTTCGGAGGTGTCGGAACAAAAACACTTGCGCGGGCACTCTCCGACACTAGAGGCATCCGAACCCAATGGCTGAAAGGCTCGGCTAGTCGTCGGAACAGATGCAACGGCTAGTCATATCCTAAGAGCTACAAGAAGCAGAAACGCAGATGTACCAGATCTCTGGAAATATGCACGGTAAGCTTCGATAGGTCTTTCATCGACTACTAGTGCAACTCAAAATGCCTGCGCCTTACTCGGGACGATGCTTATGTGGCTCGGTGCGGTTCGACATAGCCTCCCAGCCAGCAGTCGTGCTATCATGCTATTGCCAACACTGCAGCAAAGGGGCTGGCGGCACCAATCAGATTGTACGTTCACCTCGTTGTCTACAATGGCCCTTACAAACTGTTCACAGGAAAGCGCTGACGAATCACTAGATTGCCAAGTTTACCCATGATGACGTTCGCGTGTCAGACGAACTGGGGAGCATCCGAGAGTACACGCTATCCGACACGGCTAGCGGTGCTCCGAAAATTAAGTCATTTTGCGGAACATGCGGTTGTACCTTGTGGACAGTTCCGCAATCGGCGAAAGGGAAGTTCCTGATCATCAGGACATCGCTTATTGATGGAGGGTAAGTATTGATGGCTAATGTCCAACGCATAGTGCACTGACGAGGCGCAGATTTGACTTGCGGCCTGGCAGCGAGATCTTTGCGAAAAACAGGCCTTCCTGGATGAGCCAATTGGAAGGAGTTCCGCAATTTGCTGAAGCACGGAAATAAGAAAACGAGCTCGGCCACTGAATGGACTAATGGACGCACATGACCATCTGAACGGGGGCTAAAAAGTCTTGACATGGGGAATGGTGCCTTCTTTCACCCAATGGCCAACGATATACGTCGGCCCACGAGTCATTAGTAGCCTTGGTAGCTCTGCGGCAGTGCTCGGAGACGAACATATCTCGATGATTTGACATAAGCGTCCCCCCTGGTTCCGGGACCTCGGCTTGAATCACAAGTGCTGAATGAGTGCCCGTAATCCCGCCCAGGTGTCCTTTATTGGCCCTGTGCAGCATTAGATGATTCCGGGAAGCCGTGCAATCTCTCGAGAAGCGACATCCGCCGTCACTCCACCCCCTTCCGGAGGGCTTCTGGGCAGATACCGTCACCTCCCGACCACGGCATCCGAGCCGAACAATGTCCTCCTTCGAACCTCGCCCGGCCGCTCCGGAGCCTCGATCAAAGCGGATGAAGATTGACGTCGCTTGCAATACTTGTCGAGCACGGAAGGTCAAGTGTGATGGCGTACGACCAGGTGAGCTGCAGCCGAGTCTTGTGCCCTCCTTCTCATCCTCCAAACAATGAAGCACAAGTTGTCTACCCTGCAGAACTGTTTCGGTCTGCCCGGGATAGCACATAGCAACATTGTCCATATTTTTGCAGATAGTCTAATAAATCACTTAGCTTGCAGCAATTGCTCTCGCAAGCTTGAACTGCGCAACAATTGTACCTACAGCCAGACCAGCAGCGTTCCTTCGAACACAAGTACGGGCATTGCGTTGCCGGCATACATCCGAAATGCCCAAGACGCGCTCGACTCTCCTGTGACGGCTTCTGGATCCCATGCTACACCTAAACCGTGGATGCGCGACTCTACGGACAGAGCTCCTGCGTCTTTTCCACCAACCAATCCTTCCACAACCGAGTCTCTTCCAGAAAGTCGGGCGTCTGACGAGGTGTTCGCAAGCGCACGGTCAAGAAACCAAGTCAATGCTGTCAGCCCATCCGTAATCAACTCGATGACGGCAGTCGTCGACGAAGGCACAAAAAGCCGAGAATACTTCGGCAGCAGTAGCGCAGGTTCGTTTACTGCACAGATCAAGAGGGCAATCGATGCTCGACTCAGTGGGGGGAGAAGCGGTGGTTCACGAGAGAATAACGCTGCTTCACGGCAAAGTGTGGTTTCAGTCTCATCTGTTAATCATGCGTCGATCGAAGCGAACCGTGTTCTCCCGACTCGCAGACAGGCTGATCGCTTGATGGCGCTTTATTGGAAATACGTTGACCCTCTCTATCCTTTCCTAGACCGTCAAAGCTGGGACCAGGCTTACCATGGCATCTTTAATGGCTTGTCAATCAACGTGGATGAACATATTTTCATTGCCACACTGAACATCATCTTCGCCTTGTGCACACAATTACAGGAATCCATGACATGGGAACAGAGAGAGGCATCAAGCAACATATTTTTTGCAAGAGCTCAGCAACTTTTACCCTTAAATACCTGGAATCCCGGCACTACTGAGCTCGTTCAATACCTCTTACTTGCAAGTCAATATCTGCAGAGCACCGACGATCCGCATCAGACTTGGATGGTTGTTGGCGCCGCCATTCGAATTGCTCAAGGCTTGGGTCTACACCTTAGTGAGACGGCCGTGGAACGTCCTGAGCTTGGACACCCAAGCTTGCTCCGTAGGGTGTGGTATGGTTGTGTCCTTATGGATCGGTGAGTTGTGAAGCGATATTGAATATATTCCCGCTGACCCCTCGCAAAGCATGGTGGCCGTGACACATGGCAGACCTCCGATGATGTCCTCTCAACTGGCTTCCGCACTTCCACTACCCAAACTGTCGCATCACTTGGACGATCCTTCCAGCAGCGTGCATTCTGCTGAGACTGATCCCTCCTTCTTCGTCAAGTCTGTCGAGCTGTACGAGATAATCCAGTCTGTATACTACGGCGCGGGAGTCCTCTCTAGATCTGTCCCTACCACGGAGCACAGTGGGCACAACGCCGAGGAAGAAAACGATTTGTGCACGGTGATTCAACTTGACAACGCATTAGCAAGATGGGAACGCAGCCTGCCAGAGCGGCTGAGATGCTATTTCGAGGGTGAAAGAGACGAAATTACGTACAGACAAGCAGTAGTGCTATACTTGCGGTAAGGGGTCCATGTCGCAGCCGCTTATATCCTGGCTTGGCTTCACCATACGCAACAAGCACAATGATGATGCTGACTGCTAACCAGGCTTCTCCATGCAAGAATACTACTTTTGCGGCCGATTTTAGCTCGGTTTTGTCTCACTCAACCGCGCTCGCGGCATGGATTCTCCGAACACCTCGAGCCTCATGTCAGGCATCATTGTGCTGTTCTGTGCGCGACGACTGCACAAACTCTTGTAGCGGCACTACTAAAGTACCAAACTGCCGATGGCTCTATAGGAATGTTACCTGCGTGGTGGTACCGGGTGTACTACGTCTACACTGCAGCTACCGTCCTGATTGCCGCCAAATTACGCCCGGATATTTTCGCGGGCGCAGATTTGGGTCGAGCTTGGGGGCAAGCAATGTCGGTGTTGAAAACCCACGAGGGCTGCGGGCAATCGGCACAGAAATGTGTTGCTGCTCTATTCTTTCTGTATTCCAAGATACTTCAAGACGGATCCGCTTCAGGGACTGTCAGCAGGGCTCCCGGTCATCGCGAAGATCATCCAGAGCAGAATGGCCAGGACACGTCAAACCAGGACCAGCAGATGTCCATGGATGACTTCTCATTCCCACAAATCGATTTTGACCAGCAACATCTGAACGAAGTGGAATTTGACGTCAACAATCTGGCATGGTTAAATGATATGCATGCGGCATGGGATCTACTGAACGGGGGTTGAGTTAGAGCAGACGGGAACACATGAATGGACGACTATTTGCCTAATAAGAACTCCGTCACCGCCCTATTCAATTTCCCTCTATTTATTTTTTTCATGTTGACTGTTGGCAAAAATCCGTTCTACTCAAATACCATCTTATTCTTCAATGAACCCAGCCCGCTGATGCGCACCTCAACAATGTCGCCATCATTGAGATACTTGGGCTCAGCCATGCCCATGGCCACGCCAGAGGGTGTTCCCGTCAGAATGACAGTCCCGGCTTCCAGTGTGGTGCCTTGACTGCAGAAAGCAACAATCTCGGGAACGCCGAACAAAAGGTCGCCCGTGCTGGTGTCTTGACGGACCTCGCCGTTGACCAACGTCTGTAGGTGGAGATCCGAGGCATCCCCTACCACAACAGGAGATACAAGCATAGGGCTGAGAGGGGCAAATTTGTCGAAGCCCTTGCTGAAGCACCATTGGGGAACGCCACCAGCCTTCTTGGGGTCACGTTGCCACCCTCGGGCCGATACATCATTGCAAGCGACGTAGCCTGCGATGTACTCTAATGCCTGGTCCTTGGGGATATTTTTGCCCGTCTTGCCGATAACGATGGCCTAGAAGGACACAGGTTAGTTTATCCAGTCCCACACACCTCTACCTTCACCTCGGGAAAAGGCTGTTGCATGTGTCCAGGCCTTACCAATTCGCCTTCGTAGTCAAGTGTGCCATCCTGGGCGATCTTTGGAATGGGCACATCCTCGTCGTGACCCGCAATTGAGGTGGCAGGCTTGATGAAGACGGAGGGGTACGGGGGAGGAGTCCGACCACCCTCCTTGACTGCACGAATGTTAGAGCCGTGTTCTTGATCGGGGTGTCACTTGGACCAACGTACTGTGCTTTTGATAGTTGAGCCCGATGCATCGAATGATTGGGACATCGGAAGGTTTCAATAAGTTCCGCAGAGCCTTGACATGGATCTTGTCCCCTTTCGTTTGTGCTGTGACTGGGGTCTCACCTTTGAACTCGAAAGCCCAAAGGTCGTTTTGGGCCAGTCGCTCAGCGAGTTCCTGCTCCGACTTGACCCAAGGCTCGCCAAAGGTTTCCCGTCCATTGTCATCGACAAATCGGATGAGTCGGGTCCAGGTTTCTGTAGACATGATAGTGGATTGTGAATGAAATCGATGCAAAGTCCTCGGAGTGCCAGCAAACTGTCCATGAGAATCGTACTCCTTCAAGTAGTGTTGTGGTCTCACCTGTATCGGAGACGAAAAGGATGCCAGCCAATCAGCGTGTGTTCCGTTCGGAAGAGTTCGTCGGAGCGGCGTCTCCACCCCTTTGATGAAGCTCCTCCGAGCCCCTAAGAACGTTGCCATTTGTGATTTACCACGCATAAGATTTAGGCGAACCCCCGATCGCACTGATTCCATGTTTAGACTATATTGGTCTGGGCGCAAAGCGTTCCTTAAATGCACCATTTTCCTACTTACCTGGCCCACAGACTGACTCGTTCAATATTTACCCGGTCCACTTCCCAAAGCGTTCGCTTCACAATGACATTTACAACAAAAGCCTGCAGCACCGAAACCGAACACTTGATCTTTGTTGGAAGCCCCTGTATCCATTTTTTTTCTTCTTCACTAAACAATATCAATCATGGGTCAAGGCAGTGGCAAAGTATCGGGCCAGGCCGATAAGTCTGCGGTGATGGGCGAATATCTAGCAGGGCTACCTTCTCAAAATCTAGAGCCGCTGTGGAACAGAATGGGCGTCATGGTTCCGGCCAACCCCAATCCTAAGACCAAGCCGTGTATCTGGAAATACGCCGAGGTGCTGCCTCACTTACAGCGAGCTGGCGAGCTGGTTCCTGAAGAAGAGGCCGAGCGAAGAGTCCTAATGCTCAGAAACCCTAGCATGGGTAAGTGATTGGCGTATATTCGCATACTTCCACTAACCGGTCCATAGAATGTCCTCATACCACAGACACAATTTATGGTGGCCTTCAGTTGGTGAAGCCCAAGGAGACAGCACCAGCACATCGACACATTGCTTACGCGTGTCGATTCATCATTGAGGGTAACGGCTTTACCGCCGTTGAGGGCAAGAAAATGCCCCTCGCACGCGGCGATGTTATTGTTACACCTACGTGGCACTGGCATGACCATGGCAACGAGAGCGATTCACCCGTCATATGGTTAGACATGCTGAACCTGCCCTTGTTTCGGTACGCACCGGTTCACTTTTCCGAAGGATATAACGAGAAGCGGTACCCCAGCACGTAAGTCGACACCTTCTTGACTATGCGAGTGAAAGGCAGTTTTTGCTGATGACATGGCCAGTCTTTGCGACCCTTGCGAGTGGAGACATCCTTGGGCGCCCGTTCAAGCCAATCTGGACGCCCAGAAAGGCAATCATGCGGTCTTTCATTACACGAAGAAAGATGGGAAACCGCTTTCCACAACCCTAGGAGTGCAAGCAGAGCGGATTGCTGCCGGCGCATCATCTGAGTCATCACAGGATAGCTCCTCCTTCGTATATCATTGCGTTGAGGGCAATGGCCGCACAGTGGTCGAAACCCCCTCCGGAGAGAAGATGACCTTCGATTGGACGTCGAGAGACACGTTTGCTATCCCGTCCTGGTCTAAGGTACAACACTTAAACGACTCTTCCTCGGAAGCGGCTTATCTGGTGGCCGTCAACGATGGCCCTTTCCTGGACTTGCTAGGCCTAAGACACCCTTAGCGGATGGTTCAGGCCACTATATATGAGAGGATTCTACATTAGATTTAGCCTACGTGTACTTTAACTAGAATAAGTCGCATTGGAAGAGTCAAACACATAGTCTCTTTGCGACGGTAATATAGTTTTGAAGTAGCGTTGAACCCCCCGCCTCGCTGGTGGACAATATGGTCGGTCCCTCTCCCACGCAAAAAAAAAAATTAAAAATTAAAAAGCGCAACCCCGTAGTGCATTCAGATTCGGACTTGGTGAGCAGTCGGTCACAAAATTGAGTCAGTCATGTAAATCATATGCGGATTGTCGGGAGGCGTAGTGTGCGAGTCGGTGCCCAATTACTTGGATTGCTACGGAATAGTCATGCATGGATAAGTCGAGAATGCCTTTCTAGCCCGGGGCCGCCATAGTCTCCCCGTTCCGACCCCCGGACCCCCGGTTTTGGGCAGAGGACCAAGCTCAACTCATTGCAGGCTGCTCCCCAGCTGCTCCCCATTCCGGACTCGGATGTAAGGCCGGGGTATGGGTCAGCACGTTGCCGTCCGCATGGGAGGTTATGCTTTGACAGGTTCTTGATTGGTCGACGCCCAGCACCATCGTCCCGAGATGTCGCTAAAACGACGACCGTACTAGCGGTTCCGAGAGCTCGGGATGCTTTTACACAGGACACTGGGCCCTCCCCCACAGTGCCCCGTGGGGAGGTCACGAACGAATTCCCCAGCTACGTGGCCTAGGCCTGCAAATTTTGTCAATGAACCAGCCGTGCTGAGCTCAAATGGGATGTTTATAAAGAACATAACGTCTGCCTTGTGTTGTACCAGACCACATCTTCGTCCACCTCACGACGTTGCAGTACACTCTCTCCAATACTTTCATCATGGGTGTCTTGAACAGAAAGCCAAACAAGGTTTCTGCCACTGCCGCTGCCGCTGGCTCTGACCTTGCGTCGGTAGGTCCAATGGGACAATTCTCATGATTACCGCCCATTCTCAAGATTCGTCGCTGATGACAAGTGACTACAGGTTTTGCCCGACGACCCTAGACCTTGGTATCGCGTTCCGCATCTGCTACGACTGAACATGTTATTGCTCATCCCCCTCGTGTCATCGGGAGCAATTGGCTACGATGGTTAGCAAACATCCTCGTAGCGATTCATTCTCGGCCACGCAGCTGACACAATTTTATCCCTCAGGATCGATGATGAATGGACTGCAGACCCTGCCACAATGGCGTAACCATTTCGATCAACCCAGTGGCCCCATCTTGGGAGCCATCAACGCCGTTTACCCTGCCGGCAAAGTCCTCGCCATGTTCCTCGTTACCTATCTTTGCGATCGATTCGGACGAAAAGTTTCTCTCGTCATCGGCATAGTTACTTGCATCGCGTTTGCAATCATGCAGGGAATGTCCAACAGCATCGAGACTTTCATTGCTGCTCGAGCTATTCTTGGATTCTTCACCAGCTTCCTTGCTCAGCCGAGCCCCATCTTGATCAGTGAATTGGCCTACCCGACAATGCGCGGCAAATTGACAGCGCTCTATCATACTTCATTCGTAAGTCAAACTTGAACTTGGTGATGATGCTAGCGGCTGATATTTTGTTCCGGTAGTACTTGGGAGGCATCATAGCCGCATGGTGTACGTATGGCACCTTCCGGATTGACTCTACCTGGAGCTGGAGAATTCCGTCCATCCTCCAGGGTGCACTTCCAGCTGTGCAGCTTGCTTTCGTCTACTTCCTGCCTGAGTCGCCGCGGTGGCTTATCGCCCACGGCCGGCAAAGCGAAGCTCGTAAGATCTTGGTCGAGTATCACGCGGGTGGTGACGAGTCTTCGCCGCTCGTTGAGTTCGAGATGCGAGAGATTGAGAACGCCGTGACCCTTGAGGCCGACGTCATGTCGCAGAACTCTTGGTTGGACCTCGTCAAAACACCAGCGAACCGCAGGCGCACGCTCATTGCCTTCATCGTTGGATGGTTCGCCCAATTTAACGGTGCTGGTGTCATCAGTTATTACCTTTTCCTTGTTCTTAACACCATCGGCATTACCGCACCAGAGGACCAAACGCTTATCAACGGCCTGCTCCAAATCTCCAATTGGCTATCTGCAGTGTTTGCAGGTGCCATGATGGTAGATCGTCTTGGTCGGCGCACGATTTTCTTGGGAGCCACGTCGGCCATGTGTGTGTGCTACATCATCTGGACGGGTCTAACGGCTGGCTTTGTTCAGACTCAGAATGAAGCCCTCGGCAGAGGAGTCTTGGCCTTCATATTCATCTATTTTTTCTTTTACGCCTGTTGCTGGGCCCCATTGCTCCTGGCCTACACAGTTGAAATCTTCCCCTACACGCTCCGAAGTCGTGGTGTCTCGACCATGTACGTATCCACGTTCCTGAGTCTGGTGGTGAGTAACCAGGTCAATCCCATTGCAATGCAGGCGATCGGATGGAGATATTACATTGTCTTTTGTTGCATTTTGGCGGCCCTTGTAGTCGTCATATATTTCTTGTTTCCTGAGACCAAGGGTTACTCGCTGGAGGAGATCCAGCAAGTCTTTGAGGGCGGAGGCAGCGCGCGCCACCTCAACAAATTGGACGATCCTGAGACTGCCGAGCTCGAC
Source organism: Stachybotrys chlorohalonatus IBT 40285 (assembly GCA_000732775.1). Taxonomy (NCBI): domain Eukaryota; kingdom Fungi; phylum Ascomycota; class Sordariomycetes; order Hypocreales; family Stachybotryaceae; genus Stachybotrys; species Stachybotrys chlorohalonatus. The sequence goes on along the minus strand of KL660554.1, from coordinate 69,229 downwards.
GAGAAACTGAGTAAGGAGAAGGTCAAGCAGGTTGAAGTCGCATAGTGTCCTGAAGATATTCGGTGTCAAGCAAACAATAATAGACAAGTGGCCCAAGAGCTTTGAGTGATATGGATGGCAACTTCGATTCATGTTTTCAGTAAGGCATGTTGGTGTTTCTGTAAGACAGCCACCGTTTACCAACGGTCACGCATAAGCAAGAGATTTTTTGCATGTGAGACTGTCACATCACTAATGGTCAAACAATGACCAAAATAGTAGTGAAGTATAGCCAGATTAAACAATCGCTTGCGACAGACCATACCCCCACACAAGAGACGAGGGCATAAAAACGCTTTTGGTTAATTTGTTCGTTTGTGATGCTTTCCTCCACAAATGAGGGCTATCTGACTGGCTGGAACATAAACATCTTCAGCACGCCGCTCTACCTACGCACCAACGGATTATGAGAGCAAATCAGATTGCCAGGCTCCCATAGATGTCCCAGTCACTGCAATAAGGCACTATGTGCTCTCTGTACACCTCTTCAAAGGTATTGTCACAAAGGGCGTAGTTGACATAAGCGGACAAGCCTGCATAACCCTGCTTCGTACATAGTTGTTGTTCCGCAATTCTTGCACAGTCAAGATTCTGTCATTTTGGAAAATAATTTGATTCAGGCACTGTTCAGGACCGTTCTCCCGAGCTAGCTTGAACCTGCAGTGTACAACGTTCCCCTCTAATAGATACTACCATAATACTTAGGCCGGGCCTTTAGCAATGTTCTGGGTATTCCTTCGAATGAATCTTCCATTATTATGTTTGATTTTCCTTGATGCTCCTAGGGTTCCTCTACTGTTCCTACCCATAAGATCCCTGTTCTTAGGATATAACGCATGCCCAAACCTATCTATGGCATGTGCACCTCGCATCGCGCAGAGATTTACTGAGATACAAAAATATAGCCAATAACTAGTCAAAGTTAGATCCGAAAAGGGTGGTGTATCGTTGTAAGCTCAACATGAAGCCGTACACTAGATTGCGTTTCAAGAAGCTATCTACGCCGATGTTGTAGAAGGATTTAAGACGATGTTCCACATAACCAACGTCCAAGCGCTCCATCTAATATTCGAAGGAAAATGCCTATCTCGTACGCAATATCGAAGTCGCTCCTGGAGTTCACAAGCTAGATGTGGGACAACAGTAGTTCGTCCAAAGCAATCCGGTACATAGCCTCGTCATGACAGAGCTCATCTTACTAGAAATGTATAATACAGCAGAACTGGCATGATTGGGCTGGACCGGCCTGGGTGGTGACCCTCCACACTATGAGCAAGTTTTGTTTCAGTAAGCAATTCCATGATGTAGTGAAAGGATGCTTCGCAATCTACCCCAGTATGTCCCGTCCATGCATTATGGGCATTGACTTCCTGCCTCCACCACCCCCACCCTCCCTAAACATTCCCAAGTAAAGAAATTGGATAGCTGAGGCGCACATTCCCTAACAAAAAAAGGGCTGGGGCAAACATATCTGAGCGGTGACAACTGATACAGCCCATTGTTTGCCGCTGAGCTACTGTCTTAATCTTGAAAGCGCCTGAGCCAATACCAGATACAGGGGTGGATGGTCTCTCTTGCCCTTTTGAAAGACACATTACTTGGTACCAAGATCTCGCCAGTACCCATTCCAGAGACTCCAAGGTGAGCAGTTAATTAAGCCAGTCCCAGCGGAGAAGCGACGGAGTTCTACTTGATAGGGAAATCCGACTTGGTGCCTGGAAATGTTGAACGAAATCATTTGGTATAAAACATTATCACGATCGTTATTATCGGATGCGCCAAGCATGCAGCATCGCACCTATCTCATAAATTCATCACTCATTTGCCATTGGTATTCTTGGCAAAATGTGGAGGTTGACAGAGTCGACTTCAAGTACCACGGAATCGGGGTTCGTAAGTCTTTAGGATAAATATGTAGGGCTAGGTAGCCATTGTTTGGCATTGACATTTGCAACCTATAAAGAGAAGAGGTGGTGTCTCATCGATCAATTATTTTGCCTCCTTCTGTGAAAATATGTGCGGCACTTGCCCGGATCTCGCAAGCGCTGAAAAGTATGTACTGAGGAGGTATAATATGTCCACCGAATTTCCAGGGCCACGTCAACAGCGTTGTGGCTAACAGCTTAGCCGGTCCAGAGTGCCGGGCCAGGGAACTGGTAGTTGATGTTGGGCATGTATGGGTTGAACAAGATGCCTGGGTCTCTCCAGTTGTAAAGCTGAGTGCCAAGCACACCCGTGGGGTTCGCGGTGCCCGAGCCAGTGACCCTCACGTTGAAGCATTGCGGGTAGTTCTGCGTTCCGTTGCTGGAGACAGCGGCGTGGACGGCGATGAGCTCGTGGCGGAAGACGTAGTTGCCGGGCGCAAGGGATCGCGGCACTGTGGTCGTCCAGCTGCCGTTGTTGTTGATCAGGACCTGCTGTGCCCATTGTTGGGTGGTGGGGTTGACAACTAGAAGTAGTGTTAGTCTGTCCTGATAGAGCACAATGGACGGTTTACTCACTGCCAACTTGCTCAATCTTGACCCATCGAAGAGTGTTCTTGTCCACATTGGTGCACTCGCCGGGGCACCTTGCGACGTAGGTAAGGATCGGGCCGTACGGGTGGGCCCACGGGGTCGGCGTCCAGTTGAACGTGAGCTGGCCGCCGGCTGCAACGGTGGCGTAGCGCGTGCCAGGAATGGCGTTCCTGTGGCAGTTGATGTGGGGTGTCTGGTACTCGGCGGGCGAGACAAAGCCGCTGTCGAGGTTCTCGGTGTACCAAGAGGCAATGCTGGGCACGGGGAAGCCGTTGACCCTGTCGTAGTAGTATTGGAGGAGGAAGCCCTGCTCGCTGCGGCCATCGGCGGACCAGCTGGTGACCAGACCGTGGGATAGGACGGTCGAGGCCATCAGGCCAAGCCAAACGGCGGCTTGGAAGATTGAGGACGTCATCATGCTTCGCTGCAGCAGTACTTGTTGCTATCGCCGACAGTCGATAGTAAAATGATGAAGATCAGGGAGCAAGGTCGAAGAGGGCTGTCATACTTATAGTTGATGCTAGATGGACATCCGTACACAGCATCTACAAATGTGGAGTGCGGCGTGCCTACGTCCGTCTCCATCTTCAATCACACGGCCGATGCATGATTGTGGATACAACGTTCGAGGACATGCATGGGGGGACCGAAACTTGTTTCGGAGTTGTCGGGAACGTCTCCCATTTGGTGATTGGCATAAAAGGGGACTTTCCAGGATGAATGTTGAATAATCAGAAATTATCTTGTAGAGCTCTCCCTGTTCCGCGACGCCACATCCGGGACTCCAAGAGCATTGGGACAGGCAGTTCCTCTCTTCCGTGGACGATGATTGGGAACGACAAATTGCCTCGCAGAGTGACCGACTAGCTCAAATTCCGTCTTTGAGATATGGTCCGCAAAGGGATTACTGGTACCTCACACGTGATTGTAAACTAGGCACGGGGATGCTGCGTTGCAAAGTCGGCGCAAGCACATCCGTTCGTCCGTGATGTTGCTTGATGCGCCATTAAAAGCTCGGGGTTCGACCGGTAGGGATGAGATGCCAGCTATGGGTCGTACGCTTGACCTTTTCCAGGACAGGCCACAGCGGAGTTGGCTTGAAGCGCCTCTACGCGGTGCCTTTGTGCGTCGCAAGGTCATCGCATGCTCAAAGCCATAAACATATAATGCACTCTAGACGAGGATTTTCATTCCTCAACCTCCATCGAAAAGTGCTCAGTACCTTCATCTTAATACCACACGTCGGTCCCAGCCCGAAGGTGGCCGGTTGCTTGAACATTCATGATGGTATCTACAAGACTTGGGGAGGCTAGGTAGCAGTATGCATCGAAGTGTTGGAGCGAGAGTACAAGTTTCTCGCTCTCGTTTCTAATCAATTCTTTGTTTGCGTATTTTGAACATCCTTCCTATTTTCATTCGATCACTATCGCTGGCTTTACCTCGATCATATATCAGCTTCTATTTCAGGGGCCAATCGGTAGAAGCTCTACACCCGTCCAAAATTCACCCCAGGATATTACTTGGCAAAACCTTCCATGGGGTACAAGAGATATCATATCTCTGATGAAGGGGGAAATCAGAACAGTATGAAACGGCAAAGGACTTGTTGTTGCACTTAGTCAGGGTAACGGAGGTGAGTATAAAAGATACGTTTGCACAAAGTCATCCGCACCAACTGGTAGTTGTACATCAGTCATCGGCCACCACACTTAAGCGTTGATTGAGAAGGTGCCTGGCCCTACAGTAAAGCATGAACGTGCTGTCTCGCTGAGGAGGCCACGCTGGATTCGCAATGAAGAGAACCAGGTTGGTGTGCAGGAAATCGTCAAGCCAAGTATTACAGATCATCAGCCTAGTTTTGCTACGCAAAGCTTTCCTACAGGATATCTAGATCTTACAAGTCAAAATCACCAATGTTAAATGTCGGGTTTAAATCACAGTTTGAAAGCCTCCACCTTCTGATGCTTTTCTAGTAGACTAGACATTGCCCAAGCATTACAGACCCTTCCCAATCGCAGTGCATAGAGGTCAGAGATATTCTCAAGGAATCTTCAAGATCGCATCAAAAGTGAAATTTACGCTCGACCGATGCTATGGCACCAGTGAGCATGTGCACGGCTCATCCTACGGGCTGCGATGGGTTGACCAGTCCCGCGGGTGTGGTCTACCTACCCTGTATCGCATACCGAGGTAGAGATGTTGCAATGTCAATGCCAGCCTTACAGAAGCCTTGATGATGATGTTCACTGGCAAAGATTAGTTACATGACTAGATATTCTTTATGCATATCCAGGACCTTAGCAACGCGGTGGTGAGTGGTTTTGCAAATGGCTACCCCGTCCGGTCTCTCTGAAAGCCTCACGAATGTCTCAGCTGGGCGCAACCCGCTACTTTGTTCAGTTTCAGCACCATGTGGGCAACTTCTGTCTTTCTGCCATCAGGCCCCAACAGTACTCCAGTCCCAATTGGCGCTGCCAACCCAAGTCGGGTGACCTGCGGTCCCCTGTCCGCATATTGACATTCCACCTGGCGGAACGAGCCAGACCTCGCGCCGGGACTAGGCCAGGGTCACGAAAGGGGGAGATTCAGCACATGGAACAGGGCTTTGAACGAAGCAAGCCTCATACGCTAAATCGAGGTTCGGTTCAGGTGCAGGACAAGTTAGCGAAAGACATGAGGTTTAACCTATTCTACCACGTGACACCAAGGAATCTTGTTCCTGCGACGGACAATGCGGCGCAGTCAAGCAACTCGGTACCAAACTCGAGTTGCTGCCGGACAGCATGGGGCTTACCCTACCTGCGCGGTGACAGCCTCCAACTCTGCGGATGGGCGGGATCGGTTATATCTGCCGAGGACGGCTCGCTACTATGCTCGAGCGAGGTTGCACATCCCGTTGTAGGCCCCGGACCCCCATGCTCCGTGTGATGACGATCTTTGCCCGGGTTAAGGGTTGCCAGTGGGGGGCCACATCCTCCTTCCCCATCGCGAGTGGGAGAGTGTCGGGCTTCCCCAGCTTTTCATGGGTCCACATGGCGCTTCGTGGATGGGAATTGATGGGAGGGAGGGTTGGCACTAGACGTGCAAGAAGAGGGAATGCCCCGAGCAATATGCCCGAAGGGTGATTTTACTCCAAGGATTACATCAGCGTCTGTTCTCTCACGTGTTTTATGGACTGGCATTTATACACAGAGGCCTTCGCCTTCGGCGCTCCATTGCACTATGGACACGAAACGCCACATCAAACTCCTGCAGCTGTACACAATCCCGGAGTCGAAAAGCGAAATCTCAAGAAAAGGGAATACAAGCACGCGAATGCCGTTCCGTGTGCGACACAAAATGATCAGTCTCCAAGAAAGCCCGTGGTGACGGCCTGCCAAGGATGCCAATCCACTCCCTCACTGGAGCATAATTGTAGTGTCATCCGAGCGTGTTGATCTCATGGCTATTCCCATCACTCAGCGTGCAACTGCGTCTCTTCGAATCGTGATACCATGCCTCCACATAATCATGGCATTTCTCTCTCACATCCACGTTACATACTATTTCACTGTTCAGCAATTCCTTCATCGGCATCATGGTAGCTGGTCGTATGCATGTATCCCGTTGCCGATTTTGAGTAACGATCGCCAACACCACGCTTCACCCATTCGAGGAGAAATTGCCAGGGCAGCCACGGAAATTAGGCGTTCCGCCTATGGCATGGGATGGGGTGACGAATCGTGAAGGTACCTTGCAGCAGAAATAAAGCTTCCCGGGCGAAACGCTTGGCCTTGAGCCAAAATAATTAAAGGCTTGTTTCAGGGCGGAAGCATCCATGCTTTCTCGTCGATCACTGCCCGCTTGCCGTCGGCGCCCCTCGTGATATTCTGCTCATCCCGTCCGGGACTGCGCTGGCGATCAATTGATCATCAGCGAGGGAGATGAATTAAGGCAGTAAAGATCATCGATTTCGAGCTTCATTATTCGAGGAGAAATCTTCGGCATGTTGCAACTGTGCCAGAGAACAGTAGATGCCTTTGTCTACCCCAGGATCGTCCACCTATCAGCTTCAAGCACGACATGGTTCTGACGATGCCAGCATCGGCGTTTGAAGTCAATCAAAGGTTATAAAAGGCTTTGGTGCGGTCGTTTAGCATGGAAATTAGAATCATTCAGCCCAACCCCAACACTCAAGCATCCGCCTCAACCAGAAGCACCATTTTCTCAACATCTTCACGTTTCGAAAAGCCTTCAGCAACATCCGAAATGAAGTTCTCCCCAGTCCTCCTCTTCGCCGCCGCCGCTGCCGCCTCCCCCGTCAAGCTCCAGGCCCGCGAGGTGACCAAGCGCCAGGCTGCCGAGGCCTGCCCCATCGGCTACTGCCTTGAGAACGGCGGTACCACTGGCGGCGCCGCCGGCGAGACTGTCACCGTCAGCGACCTTGCCAGCCTCACCGAGGCCGCCGAGAGCGATGGCCCTCTGACCATCATTGTCACCGGTGCCATTTCCGGCAGCGCCCGTATCCGCGTTGCTTCCGACAAGACCATCTTTGGCGAAAACGGTGCTTGTAAGCTATCCCCGAACAGCCCTTCAGAAGAAGAAAAAAAACATGATCTCTTGTATTGACCGAGTCTAGCTCTGACCGGTATTGGCTTTTACATCCGCCGTGTCAACAACGTCATCCTCCGTAACTTGGCGATCGGTCAGGTTGATGCCGACAATGGCGATGCTGTTGGCATTGACGAGTCTCTGAACGTCTGGATTGACCACCTCGACCTCTCTGGCGACCTGAGCGCCGGCAAGGACGACCTCGACGGTCTACTCGACATTACCCACGCCGCCGACTGGGTCACTGTCTCTAACGTCTACTTCCATGACCACGTGAGTGTGCACCTAAACTATTTGAGTACGCACAACTAACATGTAAATAGTGGAAGGGTTCTCTCATCGGCCACTCCGACAGCAACGAGGACGAGGATCTTGGCGCCCTGCACATCACCTACGCCAACAACCACTGGTTCAACATCAACTCCCGTGGCCCCTCGGTCCGCTTCGGCGTTGTTCACGTTATCAACAACTACTACGACAGCCTCATCGACAGCGCCATCAACTCGCGCATGGACGCCCAGGTCCTGGTCCAGAGCACCGCCTTCACTAACACTCCCAACGCCATCTTCTCCCGCGACTCTGACTACACCGGCTACGTGGTTGTTGATGACGTCGATTTCGGCACCTCCGAGAACACCGTCCCGGAGGGCACCCTCACCCCCGGCTCGCTGCCCTACTCTATCCCCGCTCTCGGCTCTGGCGCCGTTGCTAGCAGCGTTCCCGCTGGAGCTGGTAACATCCTGTAAGCGGTTTCTTACGGGCAAGGGGTCCTGGTGGCTTCTGAAGTGAGCGCGTCTGCGAGCAGGACTTAGCGGGACATGAGAAATGACAAGACTCTGCTTCGACTTGCATATATCTCACGACGGGATTGTATGACGATGGATTCTATGTACATATAACGGATGATAGTGTTCATAACGCTTGGAATCACATTGCACATTATTATTACATTGGCGCGCAAGCACTTACGCGTAGGAGTGACAATCTTGGCTTTTTGAGGTATCGGCGGCCAAGCCCGATGACAAGCCAGGCTGTTTGAACTTGATGAACTGCTTGTCAGAATGTAGGGGCAAGGCAGTTATGGGGTTAAGCCCTGTCATCAATCCAGTGATTATTCACGTAGCTTTGTGGCTATGCCGAGCCGTTTGATTAAGCTTGTTTCATGCCGTTCATGCAAAAGCCTGTGATGACAATAGGGTATGCAAGGCGCCTGCGTATGAAGTCACGCACTCTTGAATCAAGTATCCTGTATGATGCTTCAAGATCAACTTCTTTATTTCTGGCAATACTGGCTGTGGCTGAAAACAACTCGTCACTTCCTGTTCATCGACCGTTTGTATCTTGCAGGGTCACCCTATTGGGCATAGGCTTTTGTTTTAGCAGCACATCGAATATGTGAAGGGAAGCGTTTATGTGTTGCCCACAACTGCTAAATCTCCTTTACCGACCCTACAGTCACACTCTCGTTTGGTGACGGTCCATCAGGCAAGGAAACAAGAATACGACGAAAAATGTACTTTGAATAAGCTATGATCTATCCGAGACCACATTGTTCCATGTTTTGGATAGAGACTATGGAGTAATGCCGCCACCAAGTGGCAGATTTACGTCACATATTGTTCACGTTGGTATTATTAGTACATGCCGTCTAACTTTTATCCAAATACTCGGCTCCCAAAAAGAAAAAAAAAACCCCCCAAAAAAGCCGCTATGGTATAACATTCTACTGAAGCATCTGCTGCATCGCATTGATGCGATAGCTCTCCCTCCTCTCCATCAACTCAGCATGTCTCCCCGCATCCACCACCTTTCCTCCCTCTACAACCAGTATCACATCCGCCTTCTGCACCGTATGCAGTCGATGCGTAATTGCCAGGACCGTCGTGCCCGCTGAAGCCCTCTCTAACCCCTTCTGCAGCGCCGCCTCGCTCGCTGCATCCAGTGCGCTCGTGCTCTCATCCAGCAGCAGCAGCCGGGGCTTCCGCACGAGCGCTCGAGCGATTGCGAGACGTTGTCGCTGGCCGCCTGAGAATCGCTGCGCCGAGGAGCCGCATTCGGTATCGTACTTGTCAGGCAGGGCCATGATGGTGTCGTGGATGTTGGCGAGGCGACACGCTTCCTCGATCTCGGCTGAGGTGGCTTCAGTCCCGGGTACGGCGCCGAGACCGATGTTGAAGCGTACGCTGCCGTTGAAGAGGGTTGGGTCCTGGGGGACGAGGGCGATGGTGTCGCGGAACGAGGGATGAAGGGGCCCGATGTCTTGGCCATCGAGAGAGATGCTGCCTGTGGTGGCATCGTAGAGGCGCTGGACAAGGTTCATGATGGTGGACTTGCCTGCGCCAGAGGGCCCGACCAGGCCACAGAATTGACCTGGCTGGATGGTGAATGAGACACCGTCCAGTACAGGAACGCCAGGTCTGTTGGGATACGTGAAGCCCACGTTATTGAAGACAATCTTCATGCCACGGTTCTGTCCCTTGACTTGCAGAGGCAGCCGTGCTTCAGCATCCGCCTCAACGTCTCTATCCTCCTCCGATGGAACTGATTTACCGTGGTCCTGAGGCGTAGGTTCTAGCGAGCGCAATACTGTCCTGTTGAGGTGCTTTCCCGAACCCATTCCAATGATGTTCAACACCCTCGACGCCGCCAGTCTCGCACGCGCAAACTCGGGCGCCAGGGAAAACATGGTCCCCCACAGCTGAGCGCTCACCAGCATCGCGATCTGCACAATAACAAACTGCGTCTGCGTGTACTCGCCTCTCGTGATCATTCGCGTACCCCACCAGTACGCCAGGCAGTACACAAACGTGCCCATGCTGTGGTGCATGGCGAGCCAGATGTTGGTGAAGGCCGAGGTGCGGATGATGAGGCGCTGCGGTCCGGAGAGCATGCGGCCGAATGAGTCCATGGTCTGGTGCTCGAGAGACAGGGCGGCAACGGTGCGGATGGAGTGGACGGTCTCGACAGCGAGGGCGGTGGCTTCGTCGAAGGCGCCGGACTGCCGCTCGTTGTACTTGGCAAGCATCTTGAGCTGCATAATGCCGGAGCCGAGGAGGATGGGGACGGTGGCGAGGCAGACGATGGCGATGCGCCAGGCGATAATGTGCGATAGGATGATAGCAATGACAAAGTTGACGAGGATGGACAAGACCGTGCTGATGGTTGAGCCGCTAAATCCTCCAATGGCCGCTGTATCCTTCGTGATAATACCCAGCAGCTTCGTGCTGGTCATGGCCTGATGCCAACTCAAGCCCTGCTCCATCAACGACCTGAAGCTCAACACCCGGGCCGTGAACAGGATCCGCTCCGCAATCAGGCCAAACAGCGACCAGGCGAAGAAATTCGCCAGCAGCTCGATGCCAGCCAGCATGAAGATCATGCCCGAAAAGAAGGCGCCGGACGAGACGATCTCGCTGGCGAGGTTGGCGCAGGGGTTGAGCGCGCCGACGACGTGACCGATGATGACACCGGCAGAGGAGAAGGTGGCTCCGACGATGACGGCGGCAACGACGGCGAGGACGAGGTAGAGCAGGGAAGGGCGGATGATGCGGCCAAACTTGCCGAAGACGTGGCCGATGGAGCGCTTGGTGTCGAGCTCGGTCGTGGATGGCGTGGCTTCTTCGTCGGTGGACTTGGTGTCTTCGGCTGCGGTGAGCTTGGCCTCTGCTTCCTTCAGCTCGGACACTTCACCGGCATCGGCCTTCTCGGAGACATTATCCGTCTTCAAGCTCGCAGCATCCAGCGTGTCGCCGGACAACGACGTGCCCTCTACGCGATCCGTCGAGCCGAGCGTCTGCAGGCCAGCCATGTGCGCAAAAACTCCGCCTTCGATGGCCATGAGGGTGGCATACGAGCCTTGCTCCACGACCCGGCCTTGGTCCATGACGACGATGTTGTCGGCATTCCGGATCGTCGAGAGGCGGTGGGCGATGGAGATGACGGTGCGGCCCTTGGCTGCCCGCTCGACGGCGTCTTGGATCCTGCGCTCCGTGGCAGAGTCGACGGAGGCGGTGGCTTCGTCGAGTACAAGGATCTCGGGGTCTCGGATCAGGGCTTGTGCTAGTGCCAGCCGTTGTCTCTGTCCACCGCTCACAAGCGAGCCGGCAGGCCCCGTGATGGTTGCGTAGCCACTTTCCAAACGCTCGATGAAGCTGGCGGCATCTGCTTGCGACGCCGCCTCCCTAACCAGCTTAACCACCTCTTCCGCCTCGGGCCCCAGCGCAGCCGCCGACGCATCGATGTCTTTACCCTTGCTCGCCAGGTCCGTTAGGTAGTGCCAGTCGAGGAAGGGCTTGAGGTGTTTATGCTCGGGCTTGGGAGAGTTCGCCAGGCCGAGTGCGAGATTGGCCAGGATGGACGTGTTGAGCAGGGTGGGCTCCTGCTGCACAAAGCCTATCCTGCTGCGCAGGCTCCGCACGTTGATGGTGCGGATGTCCTCGCCGTTGACCGTGACGCTGCCGTCGAGAGGGTCGTGGAGACGTGTGATGAGCGAGGCAATGGTGGATTTGCCGCTGCCGGACAGGCCAACGATGGCCGTGTACTTGCCGGCGGGGAAGCTGAGGTCGACGTTGCGCAGCACAGCTTGGTTCGGACGGGAGGGATAGGCGAAGGACACGTTGTTGAAGTCGATCCTGAGAGGCGCAGAGTCGTTGCTGTCCGTGAGCATCTTGCCAGAGTCAGAGGTGGCGTCGATGGCGCTGGCTGCGTCCATGTCCTGGCGCAGACGCTCGAAAGAAGCTGCGGCTCCTGCAAAGATGGGCATCATGGGCGCAGCGTTTCCCAGCATGACGCAGGCTAGCCTCCCGTTAGCACACTGATCCCCATGGCTCCGTCGTTAGACGCAACATACCATCGACAAGCACCAGGATGACGGTGTAGATGTCGCCCATGGTCGTCCCGCCGCTCGGGTCCCCAATGGCGGCGGCGATATACCTACTCCCCTGCCAGAAGGCCAGCGCATTGCCCGAGTAGGCCACAAAGTACAGCATGCCGGCCTGAACGCCCGAGACGCGCGACTTCTTGACGCCGTCGTTGCGGGCCTCGAAGGCCAGCTCGGCGAACCTGGCTTCCAGTCGGCCGCCGGCGCCAAAGGCATGGACGACGGAGATGTTGCGCAGGGCCTCGGATGCGAGCGACGAGGCCGATGCCATGGCCTCCGACATGCGCGTCGTGTATTTGTTGGAGAAGATGCCGCCGACAAAAGCCGAGATGATGAAACAGGGCAGCATGAAGAGCAGCATTCCAGCCAACCGCGGCTCCCGCGTGAAGGCAATAACAAACGCCGTGATGAAGAAGCTGATGGTCGCAATAAATATACCGGCCTTCTCCGAGGTGCCAGCCTGAATCGCTGTGATATCCCCGTGCAACCTGCTCGAGACCTGTCCAGCGTTTGCATTCACGTCAAAGTAGCTGGGCGGCTGCCTCAGCAACGCCTTCAGATACGCCTTGCGCAGCCTCTGGGCCAGCCTCTGGCTGATGACGCCCCATGCAAAGACGTAGATGTAGATGGCGACAAAGGCGGCGACGGCAATGTACACCATGAGCAAGATGCGCTCGTTGACGGCGGCCACGTAGTCCAAGGGGTTCTCGTCGGTGTCGCCGGCGGCCGCGCACGTGGCCGAGTTGAGCTGGTCGATGAGCTCACCAAAGACAATGGCCATGATGGGGAACGGCGTGCCGGCGATGGCGGCGACGACGACGCCGACGGCGATGAGGGCGATGTCGACCCAGGTGGGCTCGGCGGAGAGGAGGAGCTTGCAGAAGACGACGAGTTGATGGAAGGACTGGAAGCGGTTCAGTCAAGGGCTGCTGCTACGGGATTGGATTGGGGGTTGGTTTACCGAGTCTGCCTTCTTGGGCTTCTCGTCTGCCGCTGCAGGAGTTTCCTCCGGGCCAAGAGCCGTCTTCTCATCCGGCCGGGGGCTTTGCTCCATTTTGATGACGGCAGCGTCGCCTGGCGTGACAGCCGGCGGCTCGATGCGCTTCTCCTCAATCCCAGCCATGGCTGCGCATCAATCTCAAGCCCCAGATACCACGAAAGATAGGTAGAAAAGAACAGGAGAAGAAGAAGAAGAAGAAAAGAAGGGAATCGGGAATGGAGAAAAAAACGATCAGATAAAAAAGTAGGGTCGCAGTGGGGGGTGGAAGAAGACCCATCCGCCAAGATCTCTAGACGCAGACACACGTCCAGGGATTAGGATCATCAAGCTCATCCCACCAGGGCCTGTCATTTTACGTACAACCTCTTCTGTCCGCCGTCCCTCGCAGGGCTACGGCTTCCGACCTCGGCAAGGCTAGACGCAGCAGCGGAGACGCCCCGGGCAGCGTCAGGCGGGGCGGTCCGAGGACATGCCATTCGCTGGGAAGGATGAAGGCTCATGATACAATCGCCCCCACCGCTGAGATTATCTGATTGATTAGATTCCGGCTGCCCCGCTCTCCTGGAATTTTCTGCGGTGGCTTAGAGACAGGGGGAGGGGTGGCTAGCCGATGAGGGCCGGCGTCGTTTGGATCGGCGGTGAATGGGCACGAGGTTACGTAGCAGAGGGATGAATAGTGAGCCATTTTTTGTCATCCACGAGCTACATTGGGGAGGGACGGTAGTTTCACAGCACAGACAAAAGGGCATTGGACGTTAAGACCATGAAGGAATATTCTCTTCAGAACTCGTCAATCACACATGACTTTGGCTGCAAAAGGAGTAGACAGGGAACTTTAATCACCAATAGCTGTCACTGCAATTTGGCTTTTTCTAAGCCACCGACTCGCTCACGCCCGACAAATTCGTACCCAACTGAGAATTCCAGCAGGGACAGATGTTGATGATATATGGGTCATGCCGCATCTTGCCTTGATCGTGTCAACGACAAATTTGACGGCCCATTTTTACAGTGGGTTATAGGGTAGCTTGGATGCAGTTTTTCGAGTTGGTCGGTTATAGCTCGGATCTTGGAGATTATCATCGTCGCCAGCTGCAAGAAGATTGACGTGCACTGTCATGATGAAGAAGTTCGCGAGTTCCGGATGGTATCAGTCTAGCCCCAGAAAAAAGAAAAAGAAAAAAAAAGAAAAAGGAAAAGGAAAAGAAAAAGAAAAGGAAAGAAAAGAATAGTCAAGAGACAGGTAGAGTTCTGCGCTTCAGTGACAGCTATCTCGGCGAAGGGTTCCTTTGGCGCCATACTGAGCTAGTCCAAGAAATATCATCATGCGAAGTGCTGCTGGTGCACATGTCGAATATTCTCATGACGGCTTCGTTTCGTAACTTGACTTAGATATATGAAACAGTCATGGCGGTGGGCCTACACTTGCTGAGCTCGATGAGCGGGTGCCCGGGCAGCTGTCGAGCTCGGTTGCGTTAGCCACTAAACCAGAATAATACCGCATGCCAAGCTGGACAGACTGTCGGTGCAGAAACAACAGACGAGAATGCCCCCAGCCGCCTTGCACTTGGTTAACCACACGTCCTGCTCGCTTGATCCGAGCTGCATCACACGGTTGAGCGAAGCAGGCAGCACTTGAAGGTGGTTTGCTCTTGCGATCAAGGCTTCTGCAATGCCCCTTGACTCGTGGCTTTTGAACAGCTACATCCTCGGAAGGATGGGATCCGCCCGGCTCGCTGATGACAAAAGAGTCAATGTGGGCGGCCCGGACCCGCAGCATGTCCTGCACCCTCTGCGCGATGGAACCCTACTGTAGAGAGGTCACAAGACGCTTGCGGCATATGGCTCTTGCCTGAGGAGCAATGTTACTTAAGGCCACGCTTCCTCGAGTACCAAACCCCGGAGTTCTGTAAGATTCTCGGAGATCAGCTCCATCTATCAGCTGAAAATGCCAAGCATGCCCGATACCACTGGTGTTCGGTCTCCGACGCAACCTTGGACCGATACTATCTATCCATTTAACCGTGGGGACATCGACGCCGAGCTTGAACGCTTGAACTACAACCACTTCAATGTTTTTGTACCGCTGACTGGCGGGCTGGTGCCACCACATATTCTGAACGAGTTGAAAGAATCGGCAAATCCTAGAGTCGCAGACGTAGCGACCGGCAACGGAATCTGGTTGTTGTCCCTGGCTGACATCCTCTCGTCTCAGGCGGAGCTATACGGCTTCGATCTTGATCCGCTCAAGTTTCCGTCATCAGTCAGCCCTGTGGCGAATGTCACATTCCAACAGCAAGATGTCCTGCTTCCTTTCCCAACGGAGCTGCAAGCCACGTTTGATTTGGTGCATGTACGGCTCTTATTCTTCGGGCTCAAGACCAACGATTGGGATATTGCAATACGAAATATGGCCAAATTACTCAAGCCCGGAGGATGGATACTCTGGGAAGAAATCGGACAAATGTCCGTCCGAGCATTCCCACCCAGTAGCGCTTTTGAGGAGTGGTGGCGTGCGCACATGATACACGGGGTGAAAAACGGACGGGATCCGTTGTAAGTACTAAAATGCTTGCCTTCTTATCCTTAAGTCTCTGCAACACAAGATTAATAGTCAACTTAGGATACCTTATACGCTTCTAAACAAGTTCAAAAATGCAGATCTAATTAACTGTGACGACAAAATTTGGTTCACTTGGGGTTCGAATTCCGTGCCGCAGAGTAGCGTACCGCCAGTATTGATCAACTCGATTAAGCCTATGCTGGCGGCAGTTGTGGAGGACGGTGGACTGGGAAACGTTCAAGCAATGGAAGATATTGCGCGGCTGGAAGAGACAATAGTGCGAGAAGTTCAAGAAGGAGCACGTATAGGATTTGACTGGCATTGGGCCTGGGGCATGCGGGTTGAATAGATACACCATGCTCGGCAAGAAGCTCGCCCCTTTCTACAATGGCTTACTTCGGGCTTCCCAGGTCAGCCTGTGCTAGAATTTGAGATCCTAGAAGAGCATCGTCTCTGGAAGTACATAGAGAGCCGAAGCTGGTGTATTCAAACTTGCAATAGCCACAAGGCCTTTCGACCAAACTATTTATCTCCCGTGCATGCCCCCATCAACTGGCATTCGAACCCCAGTAATGTAATCTGAGGCCGGGCTACAAAAGAATAAAGTGATGCCCTTTATATCTTCTGGCAGCCCCCACCGTCCCATAGGGGTACGAGACATAATGTACTCTTTGAAGCCATTTTCTGATTCGAAGTATGGCCGAGTCAGTGGTGTGAGGAAATACCTTGTAGAAGAAGTCAGCGGACCTCCAAAATCTGCCATAAGAACCGGCGTTGACTTACCCAGGACATAAGCAGTTGACTTGGATATTATACGCCGCCCATTCGTTGGCGAACGCAGACGTGAACTGGTTGATTGCGCCTTTGGTGCCGGCGTACGCAGAGATCTGTGTTGTGGCAATCATGCCAGCCAGTGATGAAACATTGAGTATCTTACCACCTTTTCCGACCGAAATCATATGTTTTCCAACCTCCTGAGTCATGACATAGTTGGCCCGCATGTTGATGGCGAAGACCTTCTCACGGAACTCGTCATCCGTTTCAAGGATGGGCTTGTGTCCACTCGTCCCCGCGCAGTTGATGAGGATATCTATTTGCTGACCATCACGCACTGTTACTGCTGTCACGGTGTCTCTTATCTGCTCCACGTCGCTGATATCGCAGTCATAAACGCTGACCTTGATGGGCAATTTGGCGAGAGCTTCTTTGGTTGCAGTACTGGTATCGCCGGGTATCTGGAGGATGATGATATTGGCGCCCGCTTCGGCAAGGGCCTCAGCCATCGCACCGCCTATACCGCCATTGGCACCAGTGATAAGCGCCGTTTTGCCGTCTACCCGGAAGAGATCCAAAACGGAGGTGGCCATATTGAGGATGCTAGTTGAGACAAGGGTGCTTGAGGAACAGAACACGGACTACCCTTCCTTGTTGCCAAGATGAAGAAGGGAAGATGAAACTGCCCCTTCTTCCTTTGGGCCGGGATCTTTCACAAGTCACATGGAATTAGGCCATTACATGGCTCAGGCCGAAATAGCATCCATTAAGTCCCGATCCCAATGATATTGGGTCATACCACTCAAGTCTGGTCTTGAGTGCCCCGCATGGCGTCTCAGCGACCTTCTGGGTGCAAATCCTTCATGGGGTAATCAGTTTTTACAAGGGTCCGGATATCTCAGAACCGGTGGCAAGTACGACTACGACGTTAAGACCCATCAAACAATGCGCAGCATAGCCAATAGCTGATCGCTGACTTCTGCAAAGTCGTATGATGGAGAACTAGGTCCCTTGGCATGTATGTCAGCTCTAAAAGTTTATCAGAGGGCCTCGGGGCCTCTCCTATTCGAGGTTTTATTGAGCTGCATGAGTTGCATTGGTGTCCGGATTAGGAAATTTCAGCTCAGCAAGTTCAACTGGGAAGAAGAAGTGATCACGAGAATGAGAATTAAACCACTCAGATCGACATAATTGATAAGGGCGCTTCAAGCGGTAGGCCTATAATTCAATTTGCTCCAGTGTCTCGACAGCTCCCTCTCGTGCCAGAGTGATCAAGGAGTTACCCAGCGTCTTGGTCTTGAATCCCGCTTCACACATGGCAAAATAAAACTGTCCATGACATCGTCAGCGCTCGTAAAAATTCTTACAAGGTAGCCACATACGATGAATTTGCGTTTGAATTGCTCCAAGGCGAATGGAGACATTTCTTTGTTTCGCGACACCATTGCAGGCGCAATGTGGTCGTCGAAGTTGGCAATGAATTTTTTTCTCCACTCTCGGAGACATTTGCTGTAATGTCCGCCGAGATTGATGAGCCTGTCTGGTACGAAAGAGCCATTTGATCCTGTCTGTGCTGCTTCCATGATCTTTGTTGTGGTGGGAACATGAGCGCCTGGGAAGATCTGGCTCTCCAATTAGTCTGAAACATGCTTCTGATGACTGAGTTTAGCACTCACATATTCGCGAATAAAGCTATCGAATGTAAGTAATGGTTATAACTTGTGTTTTGAACATTTGAGAACTTACTCGTTACTTTCGTTGTACGAGCTGTACCGCTGGAGCTAGTTAGATCTCATTGCTGCGTGGCTGCGTGGATCATCGTACTCACAGTCTCCGGCATTGTGCTCGACTGCACTACTAGAATTCCTCCGTTCCTTTTCAGTACCTTATCTATGATGCTAAAATACTCCGCAAGGTGATCCTTGCCAACATGTTCGAGCATCTCGATTGAAATGACCTTGTCAAATATCTGATCACCCTTAGACAAGGTCCGATAGTCTTGTAGGAGGACGGTGATGTTTTTATCGAGACCTGCAGTCCTTATCCTGGCCTCTGCCTCCAACTTCTGCTCTGCTGATAGAGTTAGACTTGTGATACGGCATCCGGTTGCTCTCACCGCTTCGATAGCGAAGCTGCCCCATCCAGTTCCTATTTCAAGAACATGATCTGTTTGTTTGATCTTAGCTTCACTGATGACTTCGTGGAGCTTTCGGAGTTGAGCTGATTCGAGATCGTCAATGTCTTTCTCCCTTTTGCTCTTCGGTAGCCAGATAGGACAGGAGTACGTCATGTCCGTGGATAAAAAAGCTGCGAATACTTCGTTCGAAAGATCGTAGTGAGATTTCACATTTTCGAGAGACACGGATGGGTCATTTGATGGCCTCATCAGTCCTGCTACCTTTGACAAAAAGAAAGAAACTAGACTGCTCAAATCGCGTGTCTGCTCCCTGTTCGCGATCATGATCTTGTACCATTAGCGATCCATAAAATATGGTCGGAAAAGAATCACCTACTTCCAAGAACGTCTCGAGGCCAGAGCAATCAACTTCCCCAAGCATGTAAGATTCAGCAAAGCCCTGGTTTTTATTGTCAGCCACACTATTCCACAATGCCTGGCAGTGACTTATTCATTACAATGGAACTACCAAGGGCCACCCGCCACCAAACATTGTCATTTTTGATGGTCAGAGTTGCCGTCAGCCCCTCTGGAGACCCGAAAGTATAGGTCTCGTTGCTGATTTCTTGTTTTATGATAATTTGTCCAACACGAATGCGGGCAAGAGCTGCCAGGACGAAAGAACGAGACTGGTTGGCCAAAACATTGGTAAGAGTCGCCTTGAAGCGACTGGATAGTCCCACTAAACCAGACTGGTAGATGTCAGGATCAGCATGGGGCTGGTTTCTGGGTCCCGGCAGTTTTTGCTTTTCCATGTTGGTTAAAGATGTAGGGTTCAGACAGCGTTGATAGAAGTTAAGATGTTGCTTCGAAAGAACTGCGGCGTGGTTTCTTCTGGTACACTATGCAGCGTTCAACCATCACAGCCAGTTTGATTGACAAGAAAAATAATGTAGGATTCCAGATCCAAAAGAATGGAGTCTAATCCTCGCTTTTCACCCGGAGAGATTTGCAAGTTCGGGCTGGCTAAAGCCACTAAGGAAGCCAATATAGCGGATATATATTCCACCTGCTTTGGAGGGGGGAACAGGACGGCAACACCTAAACGACCATTAATAGTCAAACTTGGTACCAAGTGCTACGATTTCGTGCGCCTTGTGACGTGGCTTCAGGAGAATGGCGTCAAGTGGAGCGTACGGGATTACCAGTATGCGATGTTACGTGCCGCGTTCACCTCGTCTTGCTATAGCCTTATCTTACTAGTCGAAGGGTAGACCAGAATGCAAAATTACCCATTCAAGTAGGATTCGGGCGGGCTGCATCTCTCCTGTGGGGCACGATGACCGAATGAGTAGGAGGATAGCCGATAGTCCAGCTGATAGCAGGGGTTCTACATCTCGAGGCTAGGGCCAGCCTACACTGCAGGTCTCTCTCCACGTACATAATTCTTCATTAGGCAATCGGACCGTATCCAATGGAGTCATCTGGACATTCAATGGCCGAAAGGAGAGAATCAGGCAGCAATCAGCCATGTCGGGCATCTCCGCGATGATATTGGCGCCTAGCGGTGGTTTGATCAGATCTTGTGGTGGACAACTATGCTGAATTTCCAAGCCTCATGGAAATATCATATAATACATCCGGTCTTATCAAAGAACTAATGACACTTTGACAATGATAAAGATTTTGAACCAGCAAGTCCTTCATATATGTTCTGAATTCCGAGCAACCTTCATTTCCACACTTCGAAGAATCATTTGATATCAGAGCTCACGCCTTTTAGTTAAGCGTTGTCCATCATGTCTCCTCCAATACCTAATCCAGATGGTACTTCTGACTACAAGCCAATGCGGCGCAAGCTGCCCACCGAACAGCATATCCATATCTCAGAAGTGCCTATGACTTGGAACAACTGGCATGAGCATATGAATTGGTTCAATATCACGCTAGGCCTGATTGTACCACTACTTGGCTTATTCTCGACACTCTACGTCCCTTTAATGACAAAGACGGGACTCTTTGCTGTCTTCTATTATTTTAACACTGGTCTTGGAATTACAGCTGGTGAGTATCTGCTCCATGGAATCCCAGCTTCTATCAGTTCCATCGCTCAGATGCCACTAGGATATCACCGCCTTTGGTCTCATCGCTCATACCAAGCATCCTTTATTCTTAGACTCTACCTCGCTGCTTTCGGCGCAGGTTCCGTTCAAGGCTCTGCTCGGTGGTGGAGTCGAGAGCATAGAGTTCATCATCGTTATACGGACACAGAAAAGGACCCCTACTCCGTGCGGAAGGGTCTCATGTATAGCCACATGGGATGGATAATCACGAAGCAGAATCCCAAAAACAGAGGTCGCACAAATATTAGCGATCTCGACCAGGACCCAATCATTGTCTGGCAGCATCGTCATTACTGTCGGATCCCCTTCATGACTGATAATATCACGACCGCTAACCTTTTTTATTAGATAAGATTGCTATCTTCATGGGCTTTGTTCTGCCCATCTCGATTTGCGGACTTGGCTGGCATGACTGGATGGGAGGGATTGTCTATGCTGGTATTCTGCGGATGTTCTTTTTTCAGCAAGGTATGTTGCTTATGATTGTTAGCATCACGGCTTGCCAAATAGGCTCTGGTTCCAAAATCATCTTCACAAATGCCAATTAATTACCGGATGCGGAACTAACGAGAGACGGTTGTCCATAGCAACCTTCTGCGTGAACTCATTAGCCCATTGGCTCGGCGAGCAACCATTTGACAGCAAACAATCTCCTCGAGACCATTTCATCACTGCTTTGATAACTCTTGGCGAAGGCTATCACAACTTCCATCATGAATTCCCTTCGGACTATCGAAATGCTATTGAGTGGTACCAATACGATCCTACAAAGTGGGCCATTGCCGCGTGGAAAATGATCGGTCTAGCTAGCCATCTGCAACAATTTCCCCGGAATGAGATAGAAAAGGGTCGCGTGCAGCAGCTACAGAAGAAAGTAGACCAAAAGCGGTCCGAACTGGATTGGGGCACTCCATTATCCCAGCTTCCTGTATGTGAATGGCAAGAGTATATCCGGGCCGTGAATAGTGGCCAATCGCTTCTTGCAATAACAGGGATAGTTTACGACATTACGGATTTCATTGATAAGCATCCTGGAGGAGGAGCGCTTATTCGCTCCTGGATCGGAAAGGATGCGACGGCGGTCTTTCACGGGGGCATCTATGATCACTCTAACGCTGCGCACAATCTGCTCTCGGGCATGCGCATTGCGGTTCTACGAGGCGGTGGTGAAGTCGAGATTATGAAAACGAAGCAACCCACAGATTGCTGTGCTTAGCCCCGGGGCATTATTCTAGAGGTCGTGTGCTTCTATACGTCGTGTTTCATTTACATATCGACTATAGCCTAGTGACGGCAAACGTCGCGATACAATTTGCATATTGGCCACCATTACATCGTGAGTGGGCCTCGCGGAATTTGAGGCGATTTGTTTTGGCTATAGAATGAAACAAAGAATCTCCCTCGACGATTACAAAACTTTTTAAACCAATTCTTCCCTAGATATCCGGCTTCAAATTCTAGTATTACTTGTGCGGAACCCTTTCTCCTCAATAGTGAGGACTCGGAACATTGGATCAACCTTCCTCTGAATATCCGCCATTCGCCTTGGCCTCTCTCGAGTCCATACAGTGATGGGAATGGAAAGTGTGTCCTTGTAAAGCACCAAAGACATCCCAGACCTTGACTTTCTTGTCCCTATGTCGAGCATCGATGAAGTTGGAGAAAATTACCAGCACCTTTGTCCTAAGCACCCTGACACAACATTAAGCGGTGTTGGGTGGCTTGAGAATCACCTCCCAGCACATATTCTGTATCTAATGAGCTGGGAAAACTCGAATAGCACCGGACCTGGTTTAGAGGTGCTTGCAGCATTACCTGATGGCGAGCTATAGTGAGATTTAAGTTTTTGGCTGATGGCAGAGGTCCGCTCTTTTCGATGTTGCTGAGGGCTTGGGTCAATGTTTTGCGAGGACATGCAGCGCTTGAACTTATCATCAAATGATTTGTTCTTGTTGGTCCCAAAATTGGCGAATTGTGTGAAGTAAGACTGTGATGACGGCGAGGGTTCAACGATGCCGGACATCTTGAATATAGTGGAGGCTCCTTGTTTTACTCCGTGATAGCAGCGAGGTTACCTAGTAGTATTTCTATAACTCACGCCTCGATCTTCGGTCCTGAAATGCGTCATGCTACCGATACGGCGGAGACTATATGTTTCGGTGCTCAGAGGCCAAGCACTGCCATAGCCTCCACAGGTCTTGTGACGGCCCAAAAATTGCACCAGGATTTCACGGTTGCTCGGATTGTGCATTACGGAGTTGGTCGTGTATACCTGGAGATGACCATCGGGATGATCAATTTGAACCCCTTCTTTTCTATGTTTTGTTGGGGTGCCTTCTCTTTGCTCCTTAAAGGTTTATAGGCTCTGGCCTGGCTCAATCAAATGATTTGTTTATTTTATCATTGAGTATTGGGTGCTGATGGTAGGAGGTCGTAGCTAATAGCCATTTTCAACTGGATTTGCCTCGTGTGGTCTGTCATGTGTGGTTTGGTGCGAATTCTCCTGATCACACTGGGTTTGAGACGTCTGGGAGGTTGTTGTGGATAGATAAGAAGACAATGAAGATCGAGTAAGACTGCTAGAGACTATCATATGAAGAAGTGTCAGACTTTGCATTAGAACATAGTAACCTTTTTGCTTCGCAATCTTTCGCGGCAACCTGCCGCGCTTAGGGTTGAGATTTCAGGACATTATATCATCTTTACTAGACCATAGTAAAGGTAGCGATCTATTGCATAAACCCGAGAGAGTCTCCTTATAATGGATGATAAGCTATCAATACCTGAATTTCTCATCTTCCACACCACCAACACGGTACCGAAAACAGTTGCCATGTAGTAGGGGCAGATCCGGATTCTGAATTTATTTTGAGATACTCATCAACCCAACTGTCTAAGTAGGCCCATCTTGTAGAATGAGTGCTGATACGGTACAGCATCAGTGGGATCTCAGGAGTCCTGGGACGGGAGCTAGGTGATTAGAAAAGATAGGGTGATCTGGTTTAATTATTGTAGAAAACCAGGGGGCGAATCTGGTGCTCTCGAGGTCATATCGGACGATGACGGTTTTGATGGATCCTGGTGTACCGCTTGGATCTGACCTAGCTGGCGTACTTGACGTTCATGTCTATGGTATCCCATTTCGAGTAATCGATGGTCATGGAGTATCGCTTAACGCTACTTCATAAAGGATGTTTAGATTCAGAAAGGTGAATGGGAAGTATGGCGAATGAATGTTCGGGGTGGTATAACTTGCCCTTCCCTGCCGTTGATAATCTAGATGAAGTTGCTTTAGCCGACATCAAGTTGCACATGATGCGACGAAAGCGTAAGGCCGACCGAAAGCTTGCTATTCGACCAAGCCCTGAACATTTTTGAACAGCTCTTGATCCAGGAATGGGATTGACTTTTTATGAATAGGCATCAACTTGGACAATTCCCTGTTGTTGTGGAGCGGGGAGTTTTGAGGCCACAGCCTGATTATAGTCTTGGATGCTCTCCGTTCTCCAACCAGAAGAGGGGCTCGTTGCTGCCTAAATTACACGTAATCGCATTTTAGGCATTAAATCCTGCTGCCTCCCCTCCTGCGCCCTTCGACAAGTTGATCTCAACCTAGTCTTCTTGAGAGAATCAACCAGCGCGCCTAAATCTTCGATTCTATCATTAAACCGCCAGAGGAGAAATATTAGCAACAAGGCCTCAGAGACTGGTCTCATTTTTCACATCGACTCTCTTTGCGATAAAATGAGTATCGGGGTCGGCGTGGGCGACTTCATCAAAATCATAGAGCTTGTTACTCAGGCTCGGAAACGATTTGTGGATGCCCCCAGTGAGTATAATGGCATATCCAACGAGTACGTCAAAGTCGCGCCAACTCTACATATACCTACTGACCTGTCTTTTACTGGCAGGCTCACAAACTTCTCGAGCGTCGTCCAAAATATGGAGGACCTTTTGTCGGGATGCGAACCTCCGCCCGAGCAGCTAGCAAATCTACAAATTATTAGGGACGATTCTGTCAGACTTTTGAACGATTTACTCGAGAGGCTTAACAAGGATAGAGATATCGGGGTCCGTAGTCTGAGTATGACCCAAAGTGTGAAGAGAGCTTGGAAAAGGTTCAATTGGAACCCGAATGACATTCAAGATTTTCGACGTCGGATATCACTTAATCTCTTACTACTCAATACAGTTGAGAGGCAGTTGTCCAGGTATTTAGAAAATCTCCTCTTTACCTTCTGGTGACTGATAGCAGCAAAGTCAAATATCCTGCAGGATACACCAGGACATCAATCAGCTCATCGAACAATCGAACACACAGAAGCGAATTGAAATTCTCCGCTGGATTGGAACTATTGAACATGGCTCCTGCCAAAGTGAGATATTTAAGAAACATGCAGATGGGACTGGCGAATGGTTTCTACGCTCTATAGAATTCCGGAAATGGATCGAAACCAAGGAAGCGGTGTTATTTTGTCCAGGCCTTCCAGGGGCAGGGAAAACATGCATAGCCTCCATCGTGGTCCAGCACCTACAGGACCTCTTTGACAACAAGAGCGATGTTGGAATTGCATATCATTACTGCGACTTCAGGCATCAAGACAGCGAGAACAGTACTGTAATTCTCGCAAGCATACTCAAGCAGCTCGCCCAACGTCTAGGCTCTTTGCCGCAGTCATTGATCGTCCTGTACGACAAGCACGAAGAAAATGGCACTCGACCGTCCTTTAGAGAAATAATCAGCACATTAAAGTCTGTAGCATCTCTGCATTCCCGAGTCTTCATCGTCATTGACGGCCTTGACGAGTGTCCTGCGTGGAGGGAAATTCTGGCCCAAATCCGAGGCTTGCAGGGAGCGAACGCCTTGGTCACGTCTAGGGCTATCCCGGAAATTGCTGATGACAAGGAGTTGGAAGGAAGCAGTGTCCTCGAGATACGTGCAAGCGATGCTGATGTTCGGGAATACCTTTATCGGAGGATGCCGGAACTTAGTAGGTTCGTCATGCGTGACAAGCAACTTCAAGAAGATATTTGCAAAGCAATTTTGGAATCGTTTGGAGGAATGTGCGTCGCTTCTCCTCTCATGTAGCAGCGCCATCACATGTTAACACTGCTTTAGGTTCCTTCTTGCCCGCCTACATCTCGACTCTTTGATAGGCAAAATGTCTGTCAAGACGCTCAAAAATGCACTCGCGGCCTTGCCAACTGGGTCATCAGCATATGACGGAGCATATCTGGCTGCAATGGAGCGGATACATAGACAGCCCACAGAACGGCAAAATCTCGCCAAGAACGTCCTAGCATGGCTTGCGTTTGCAAAGAGGCCACTCAAGGTTGCAGAGCTCCGAGCAGCAGTTGCCGTTGAGGGGAAAGACTCAAATCTTGACGAAGAAAGTCTTGTCGACATCGAGGACATGGTCTCTATATGTGCTGGCTTGGTGACGGTTGACAAAGAGAGCCAAACGGTCATTTTAATTCACTACACGACACAAGAGTACCTGGAGCGAAATCGAGAGGACTGGCGTCCAGATGCTGACGCTGCAATTGCATTCTCATGCTTCACTTATCTTCTATTCCCTGTCTTTGACGTTGAGTTCTTGGAGGTGGATCTACTCTTACGAGGTCAAGAAACTGATAGGCAGCTCCATCCGTTGTTGAGTTATTCCGTGGAACATGGTGCGCTGCATGCCTGCCTCGCCATATCAGAGCCATCCCCCGTCGGTCGATTCTTTCTTTCAGAATCAAGAATGCCGAGAAATTTGTTGCTAATAGCAGCAAAGCATGGAGGTGCACAGGCAGAAGCTACCGCGGAATGGCTCATAGAACGAGGCGTTTGCACCGACATATGGGATTTAGACCGAAAAACTCCGTTGCATTATGCTGTACTCAATGGTTGGAAACGATGCGTTCGGCTCTTGCTACAGAGAGGAGCGTGTCTAGACTCAGACGTCGGCAATATGACACCTTTCCACTACACAGTCAAAACCCAGGCCGAGGAGATATCCCAGGTTTTCATCAACACCGGAACACCAGTAGATACACCACTGACGAGAGAAATTTACATGCCAGTTTCTCAAAAGGGTAGAGTAATTTATGTCAAGAAAGATGGTGCGCAAAATCCCATACGAGATGGTTGCATAGAAAAGGGCCTAACTGGTCTACACTTCGCTGCCTTGACGGGTAATCAACAGATGACCAAGTTTTTGCTGGACCATGGTGCCAACCCAAATTTTCTTTCGGACCATGACGAGACACCATTTCATCTAGCGTTAAGACGAGATTTATATGGTCCGAGATGGCCTGTGGACTTCTGGAACGACCCAATGGCCCGAATCGAGGCTGCATTTGACCTTTTAGATTCGGATGATAGCGAGGATGAATGCCTCTCAACCCAGGCACAGGTCTATGGGGCCAGGTCGACTATTATCAGTCTTCTTTTAGAACACCCTCAAGTCGATGTCAATGCCCAGGATGTCTTCGGCATTTCCTCCATGCATATTGCAGCCCGTGGCGCAGATTCCACCGAGTCCATGATCCGGAGACTTATCGAGAAGGGTGCCAGGATCTCAGCACGCACAAAGAATGGCGAAACACCATTACATCTCGCTAGCCGGAATGGAAACATGGAGGCTGTTAATACTCTCCTAGAATATGGAGCGGACCCCATGGACCGCGATTTTAACGGCCTCAATGCTCTACATTACGCGGCCAAAAAATTGCATGAAGGAATAATGCAGACCGTGGTGACACATACCCCGGAGACATCTGTGGAAGTAATCCTGAAATCGAAGGACAAAAATAAAGAAAATGTGTGGCATCATGTCCTGAGTAACAAGGTCAAGGTCAACATTTCCATCGTCAATTACCTCTTGCAATGGCCATTTGGTATCAACGACCTTAATAACGCAGGAATGTCACCGATGGCCAAATACCTTAAAGCTTCCGTACTCCGTGGAAGCGATGATGACCCAGAAGTTCTGCGTCTTATGTTTAAGGGTGGTGCAAACCCAGCTTTCAAGACGGAAGAAGGTTTGGGATTGGCACACCTGGCCGCTGGATCTCGCAGAGTTTCTGTCAATTTGCTCCGAACACTAACAAGCTGGGGCATAGATCTAAGGGCCGAGGATAAACAAGGGCGAACGGCCCTTCATTATAGTGCCATCAAAGGCACCTTGACGGAAGATGTCCTACGTTTTCTTTGCGACGAAATAGGATTGTGTACAAAGCTTGATGATACACATGGGAAGACACCGTTGGATTATGCAGTCGAGCTGAGGCAAATCCATCGTAGCCCAGGTTTTTTTAATCCTAACCGATGGGCTCTGACAGAGAACCTACTGCGCGATTACGAAGAAAGATATGAATAAGCATTTTATAATGTTTTGAGGCCGTTCAGGATCAACACAAGTTGTAGCATTTCGGCAAGTGGGAGAAAGAAGTCCACGTATATTACCTCAACTGTCTATTATAGCATTACTTTTATTATGGTCGTCAGTATTCCTTGAGTGCACTCTACTACTCCGTGATTCACTATGTTTGTTATTTGTCCGCCTCGATATTAGGCTTTGTTGATTATGATCGTCTGCGCCGTGGCCAGTGCGAGTAAGGTTGCATTGCACAGACCTCAATTATTATCCACGATGGATAGTTGAAGCACGAGAGCCGGCGTCGACAACCCAATTGCTCTCTCAACAACCCGAAGTCCTCTCCAAGGACTTTCTGCGGGCTATTTTGCTGCTGGGTTTGTTTTGGCTCGGCACTCAACAGAATTGCAGGTAGTGGCGAGATGAAAACTGGGTACTTTGACCGTCCCTAGCTAGAACCCTTCTTCCAGATGGGCCTCGGAGTCTATATACCTTCAAAAGCCTCTACACTGGATGATGTGTTGAGCGTGGTTCCATTGGCTCCCAACGAGTTGGGGAGATCATCATTGGCATGTTTTGAGAAAGATTCTTCCTTTGAAGCGGCGTGTTGCAGCGAGTTGCTTTGCTTGAAAAGAGCAAAAGTAGCACAAGCCCACTGCCCATCGGACATGAGTAGAGGTCTGATTGGATGAATTAGTTCAATCAAGTCGATATAGCTCCCAACCTTCCGAAAATTAGCCTGTCTTCTTGAAACTCAACGCCATATCACACCTTGAGTGTGGACGTTTACGTGGTCGACCAGAACCAGCCTATCTCCGTCGATTCTATTTGGAAGATTGCTGGCTAGGGAAAAGCGGACGGAGATGGTCAAACAAAATCTCAGTAAATGCGGGCCAAACCTTCAGATATGTGGCGAAAAGCTCTTTCACCGCGACCTTTGGGGGCAACGCCGTCTCCTGAGCCTCCACTGCAAGCCCTTAAAGTGCCAAGTTTTCCACCTCACAGGCAGAAGACATGTATGAACCGCCCTGCGACCACCACCGCACCCACACTGTCCACATCCACAACAACCTTGCCGGCGGTTAGCAGTCCTGTCATTACGCCTGGCGCGGCGGAAACTCCGGACCCAGGCAACGCAGGAGTTGCCCTGCTTGGGTTTGTTATTGCTGCCGTTGGAGCGTTGTTTGCTGCCCTGGTCATGTTTTAAAATGGAGCGTGTTACACATAGACGGAGATTTTATGACCATGAATATAGTTAGATAATGGATAATCTGTCCCTGGGACCACGACCGCTAATAACGTATTTTCCCAACCATTCGCTCATGGTATCCGCTTTCAAGTCTAGAAACTGTTTCTTTCTCCATTGGGTCTGCGTTCAGTCTTTGTTGAAGGACTGATCACGATTCTGAACCTCAGCTTGTCAAGTCCCAAGATATGGCCCGTGAATACAGTGCCCAGCAGAGACGTCTAACCGAGTACAATGTTCGGGCACTTGCTGTTATTTAAGAAGGGCGAAACTTGCATTGTGACCCAATTTAGCCACATAATGCCGTCCTAATTCTTGACCCAATATATGTCACTTGCGCGAACCAGGAAGAGAAATGCTGGTGCATTCTTCCAAATTGAAATGTGCTAGTGAGAATCACTGGAGCAGTTTGTGGAAATGTGACATGCGCGGCTAACCAGTCTATTTTGTCTGCCAGGAAAGAAAAGGAGCCTGTCGCCAAGTGGCTAAATTGTGCGACTATGATATCCTGGCAGTGGTCTCAAGTAGGAGGATTTACTCGGTTTCCAGTTTATCACTTACTCTCCCGGAAAGGCTCAGATTAGGAGGCTTATCTAAGATTCATGCCAGGTCGTCAGCATCCCTAGCTACAATCTCTCCCATATGCTACCGTACCGCTCTCCTCGATGTAAGTTTGGAAGACAAACGAATCGCACTAGCGATAGACAACGCAGCTGAAAGGTCTAGACCCTAAGCACTATATAGATCAGACTCCGCACTCGACTCCGCCGACTCGCCTCTCTCAATTTCTTCCTCGGTCGCTTCTTCCTCCTCTGTCTCCTGTTGCTGAAGCTGGACAGCCGGTCTATCCAGGCACCCATGACACCTGCGAAACGTCCAGGCGCGCTGTGCACCCAACAGCCTGTGGCATTTCCTGCAAATCTCGAGACTCCCAGCGTCATCAGAGTCGGTTGATGTATCGGTAGACTGGCTGGTGTCTGCTGTCCAACCGCTTCCAAGAGCACACATAGGAACAGGCGCCAACCCTACGTTTGGGACAACAGGATCAATGCCCCAGTCTAACCCTGGGTTGTAACCGATTGCTGTACCAAACTCCAATGGTATAAGATTGGGATCCATCAAGCCGTGGTCGAAGCCTCCAGGCATTGTGCCCAGACCAGCTCCTGACCCAGGAATAGTGCCGTTATCATCGCATTGGGGATCGGGAGTCGCGCCGGGTTGGGTATGAAACTGCGAAAGTCTTGAGATAGTGCCCGGCTTAGTTGAATGGCGAGGATTGTTTCTCTGGGGGCGGGAAATTCCATAATCGCGCGGGTTGACTGGGCTCATGATGGCCGGACTCTCATGTGGATAAGGTGAGTATCCGTTGACTGCTCCTGATTGAGGGGACTGGAATCTTATTGACTGATCGTATGTTCTATTTTGATCTAGCATCTGTTGCTTTTGCGGCTCTTCAAGTGATTCCCTCCCCTGGTTCGCATTCTGCAGTAGCTGCTCGATTCGGAGATTTTCGTCTCTAAACTCTCTGACTTTGGAGTTCAGTTCATCGAGTAATTCTGGAGTCAAGTGATGAAGTGGATGTTCTTCGGGTGAGTTTCGCCGAGCGCGCTCATATTCGACCTCCATGCGTTGTCTGACGCAGTCTGCCAGCAAACTCCATGGAAGGTCGTCCTCTGGATAGTAGCGTCTACAAACCCTCAGAATCTCAAAATGAGTCCATTTTAGCCGGCGTTCTCTTAGAACTCTGTTGTACCAAATCATGTTCGCAGCGACCGAGATGTATTGAACGTCGACGTAGGTCAATTGCCGCCCATTGGCTACCGCGTTGCGCCATACCTCCCATACTTGATCACAATGACGCCTTGTTGCAGTACGGGCAGCATCGTCTTCGGAGAGACCTAGCTCGTCAATCTCCTCATTAGGGTCGCCAATAGATTCAGTGGAATTGTACGAATCCAGATCGTTTGCTGTGTGCAATATATCGTTGAGGTCGTCCACTTCAACATGTTCTACGTAGGGGACATAGTCCCCATGACTTGACACTGGTTGATGTTCCGCGTCATTGGTTGTATCGCGAGTCTCAGCAGATCTATCATTCATCATGGCCCAGCGCCGGTGTATGAAGGAAAGATCAAGGTGTTGATCAAGTTGAGCCGCAGTAATGAGGATCGCAGCTCATTATCTCAAAACTGCGCCGGTGGTGAATAGATATTAAAGAAGGGGTACTATCAGTCGGCGAATGATGGGAGGGACATTGCACGCACTTGCGTCCCTATCCTGCTATTTATGAGGCTTCATATATACTCAGAAGAACTCCATCTTGTGCGCGCATTCACGGAACAGATGGCCGTAAGCATAACCAGTTGCTGCAGAGCCAAGAAATCTCCCACTGTATCGCAAACGAACTCTGCAGAGACCAGTAACTAACTTGCGAAAGCCGTCCGTCCACACGTCCACACACATAATTCGAAGAACGATGATATTTCATGCATGGTCCTTTGATCACTCGACGTTGTGCTTTGGAGTTGTAGCAGCATTGTTCATCGCATTAATCAAGTGATCATACATCGTATTTGGCCTGTAACTTTGTTTGTTCAAAGAATAAAGGAACCAGCCTTGGAATAGAAAAAAGCTTTCACATAGACCTGCAGTAGACTGGGCTTTTGCTTGACTAGTAGCTGTAAGAGATAAGAGACACAACTCGAGCAGAACACCGGGGGCGGTTCCGTCTACTCACGGAAAAAGCACAGTTCTGATAGGGTTCGACATTGAATAGATGAGGCTACCGCATTCATATTTTTGTCCCCTGTCGAGGTTCGCGACAACAGGCCCAGGCGCCGAAGCCAAGCCGGCGGCGGAGCGGCGGAGGTTGCGGCGGAAATAACATTCCAACCGCCAGGCCTACAGATGACCCATCCCAGGGCCCGTCTTGGCACAGTAGCTGATGAAAACGACCTGAGGTCGACTACCTTCGACCGCCGCCAAAATCCGAGGAACAATGTATATATAGTGATCACTTGTTGCGAAACCCAGGAAGTGTTAGAATCATCATAGAAATATCAGATTTTTGGTTCATATTATCAACGTCCTCCACCTCACAGCAGCAATGGCTTCCAACTTCAAAGTTCAAACACGACAACTGGGCAAGAACGGTCCTGTGGTGCCACGTCTCGGCCTCGGATGCGTCCCACTTGGCGGCGGTGCTTACGGCCTAGCAGCCTCTGACGAGGACCGCCTCGCCTTCTTGAGTGAAGCTTACAAACTGGGGGCAAGGTTCTGGGATGTTGGTAGGCTTTTCAACTTCATCTGATGCTGTGTCTTTACTGACAGACGCTTAGCGGACGAATATGCAGACGCAGAAGACGTTATCGGCAAATGGATCACGGCGAACCCCGAGAAACGAGAGGACGTTGTCATTGGCACAAAATTCGGTATTGTCTCAGATCCGGTGCATAGGCGGGCGTTTGCCACGGACTCGTCCCCCGAATACTGTCGCAAAGCTATAGAAAAGTCACTGTCCCGCTTGGCAGTGTCCTACGTTGACATCTACTACATCCACCGCGTCGACAAGGTCACGCCCATCGAAAAAACCATGGAAGCCCTGGTCGAACTGAAAAACCAAGGCAAGATCAAGCATATTGGAATCAGCGAATGCAGTGCCAGCACACTCCGTCGAGCCCACGCTATTCATCCCATTACGTGTGTGCAGGTCGAGTACAGTCTTATCTGCAAAGCCATCGAGACACCCGAGGTGCCCATTCTCGAAACTGCTCGGGAGCTTGGCATCGCCATGGTAGCATATGGTCCGTTGGGCAGCGGTCTCCTTTCAGGCTCGATTCAAAAGCGCGAGGACATCACGAAGCCCGGAGACCTCCGCGCCATGATTCCCGCACTTCGAGATGAGAATTTCGACAGCAATATGGCCATCGTGGGCAAGATTTCGGACTTGGCTAAGAGGAAAGGAGCAACGACGGGCCAGTTTGCTTTGGCTTGGCTTCTGGCTCAGGGTGACGACATCTTTCCAATTCCGGGAACGAGCAGTGCCCGCCGCTTGAAGGAAAACTTTGAGAGCATGTCGATTTCCGTGTCGCCCGAGGAAGATCAGATCCTTCGAGATCTGGCGGGCGGAATCGTGGGTCAGCGTGTTCAAGAGCTGCTGGGACATGCATTTGCCGACTCTGTTCCCCTGTAGACGCCTCCATGTCTGGACGTCTATCGACGGAGTCTCAAGCACAACGCTCAATTTTACATATTTTGACCATATACGATCGCATACTCTCATTGAATGCTATACATGGTTGTTTTCATCGCGCTTCATATGATCCTTTAGAGACTGTCATGCATGACTTCCTGATGAACATCCTTGGTCACATCCTCGCTTGCTTCGAGTCGTGTTTCCGCCATATGTAACATACCGTTAGGTAATGTAACCGATACAGTATTGACTCTGGTCATCAACGCGGAAAGGCCATCATGTGGCTCAATATCTCCTCTATGGTCTGGTATTCGCAATGCGCTCAAGGCTTCGAGATAGGGGATCGTCAAATGCAGACCAACGACCTCTCCCACCATCCAGATGTACTCAGCACCATTTGAGATGTCTTCCTCGACTTCCAGTAGCTCTTTTAATGATTTGATCATTGGTTCGGGGTGCGGCAGGTGTTCGATTAGGGCGATTCCTTGTCTTATCATGGTTAGGTCCTGGGACCGGGAATGCTCGAGCACATTTTCAAGGCCGTGACGATGGCCGATTATGTGTGCAAGAACAAGAGCGATGGCTGATGACATTGATTTAAAGTCGTAACCACGATAAGCAACACTTGGCTGGTAATTGCGAATTGTAAGAAAGCGCCTGAGCACGTTGCGACATGCATCAATGAGCGTTGCTCTGTTGTACGATAGCTCTTCGGAGGCGATGCAGGACCGGAGTTCGTGGACGATGAACGGCTGATGTAAATTCACAAGGAGCGAGAAGTGATTTATTTGAACGGTGAGCCTGGCAGTCTCCGCCATGGCATCGTTGACATCCATACCTGACAATGGTGATTGAAACACCCACCAGCCGGTAGGCGTCTGCTTCATGGCTTCCTTGGCAAGTAGATCGATCGCCTGCGTGTCACGCTTTTCCGAGGTGATTTCCGTCCGCTGCCGCTGCATACGTAGATTGCGTGAGATAATGCGGCCTGAAATAATGACATGAGCGCTCTGTAACTCTTTCAGAAGTACATCACTGCCAGCGGACAGGTCTGGCTCGTCAACGTGGTGCGGGAGGCCAAGCTCAAGTGACATGATGCGATCGCCAGCAACCAAACGAAACCAGAGGCCCTTGGCGTGTTCGCCCTGGTCCCTCCGGTCCAGACCCATCAACTGGGCCATCATTATTGCTCGACGGCATTTCAGCCAAGCGACTCTGTTCTTGCTCTGGTTGATGTAGTAAAGCATCTCAAGCATCAGAGTCTCTAGGCCCTCGAGAGACTCTATCATGACGTCGAGCGACGTAACATGGCGTTCAACCAGAGCTGCGTAACGTGAGCCCGCGCGTTCCCGCGAGTCAATGTGCTGCAAACATAGGGCCAGCTGCATCAGTCTGCGGCCAAACCAGACTGGATGGGCTCCAGCAGGTGGACAATGTGATTCTTCTAGAGGGTCTTTTGCACCGTGCCAGAGCAGTCGATGAGGCATGCGAGCGAGGTCACCATTGGAGAAGATTAGCGCGGCTTCTGACGGAGAAGGTAAGACAGAGCGTAAGTAGGTGCTGATGCTGATTGAAGAGGCGGACGGTGAGGGCGGGATGCTAGGCCAGGAATATGAATTAGATGATGTGGTCGTCAACTGCGCGGCTCGCTGTTCGACTTGTCGTTGCCTTTGCTGCAATAGCTGGCTGACGAGACCTTCTACATGAGATACGCGATGACCGACCCGGTCCGGATTGACATCGTTGATAACGTCTTGCCCCAGACAAGGCAAACCTCGGCCGCGGCACCATGCGCACCCGGATTCGCCAGACCGGAAAAGACAGCGTTTCTTGCGGCGCTTACACTCTTGACAACTAAACGTACCCTTCCGCAGCCTGCGGCGCGAGGAGCCGAGGCTTTCAGTTGAATCCATCCTAATTCTGCCTAACCCAGAGCATGACACAAGGTGGGCGGGGGAGGGGTTTCGGCGAGCGGATGTACCCGGGATGGGTAGCGTGTCTGTCAGTTTCACCGAGGAAACATTTCTGCTTCTGGGGTTGCCGACTATCCGCACTGCTATACTGGTGATGAGGAAACACGGGTGCGGAAAGAATCGTTGGGGTTGGATGGAGCTGTGACTTAATGGGGACTCACAACAGCCCACGTGATTCATCCCATGTCAGGACGTGGAAACTTGGGTCAAACAAATTGTTTGAAAACCCATCAGGAATAAGACTAGCCCAGCGCTAATAATGCGCCGGCGAATGCTCAATCAGGTAATGTTTACGAAGGAATTCAGGGCGAATTACTGCGACCAAATTTCTTAGACAGCTCGCCGAACAATCACCAACGCGAGGAATACGAGGCACGATTCGTGTCTTGTTTGGTATATTGCCACTAGTGGAAACGCCCATCTAATACGTCTTTGACACGACCAAACATTGCCAGCCAACGCCGTCGCCTGTATGGGACTTGTATGTGAATCCAGGATCATGCAAGGGTGAAAGACACCATAATTAGTATCACGCTTGATCTTATCATCTAATGTCTGTGATGCTCTAGATATCCTGTAGCACTAAGGAAGGTCTAGTCCAGCGATACCAGCGATATCACAACACTCCCCTTGTGGACAACACAAATCATGCTTACCACACGTCGTTTCCTTTTATGGTATACGGAATCCATTAGATTTAGTCCAGCTTGAACCCTGCGGTTGGTCGTTTGAGTGATAGCCTTTTGTCTTTGACGCCATCTCAAACGGCGCGAAGGCATATTTTTCTCCCTCGAACAGCGGAATCCACAGGTCATTTGACTACTTCAAGGTGGATTACGTCTTGTCTAATTGCTGCTAGCTGTGCAGCCTCACCATACCTTTATTTCGGATCGAGTCCGAGTAACCGCGAGGGTACTGGCTTGATTCAGGAGCAACTTCCTCCAACAATTGAAACCTACAGGTAACATGTTGCTGGATTATTTGACAGATGAAGCTTTGAACTGTCCCTCATTGGAGCAATAAGACAGATTATCAGGCCAGAACGTGCCGCGGCACGGCTGCCTCGCTTTGTTGGCCTAAAACTTATGTTTAACTCCGCATATGAGATGTGAGAAGCCCCTACCCTCTACTATGATCAAGGTCACTATTTCTGACAGAAAGCCAACAGATCAGGTTAGCAAATTATGCAATGGGTGGACAGATTCTTGGCTGTAAGCGAGTTCTCGGGCTCTGTTCTTTGACTAGGACGCGTTTTCTTTCATATGCAATCACAAAGCTTTGCGATGACCCCGGCCATACTGAGCACTGCAGACTGAGGAAAAGTACTCAGGTAGGGCACTTGAACCTACAGTCATCAGGAGATGCCAGCCTCCTTGGCTTGGTCGAGTGCCTTCTCCAGCACTCAAATCATAAATTTCAGCCTTTCCAGGGTCGAAATCTAGCAACTGAATATTTTTGTTGTTCTTCAGGCTCACATAATATGTAGTCTTCAAACTGAAACCTTGAACACATTGCGATAGATGATAACGTCAATCAAACGCGCTTTTTGTCCCTTCGCCGAATTGTTCGAGACGGTGAAATCAATGCGACAACATCATATACACATTCAAGTCATTTTCCAAGACGAATAAATCCGTAAGTCTTGGTCTCCTGGTGATCTCTTAGTGATTGATACGTTGGTGTTTATCCTGAAGTCGTGGTGATGATTGTTGTAAAACCTGGGCCTGAAACTTCGTCACTCCAGCATAGCCCGCAAATGTGCCACGGTTTCCCACACACAACGAAATGTTTTCCTATTTCGAACTAGTACTTTTGACATGCAAAGTTGTGCAATCCCGTGGATATCTAGCCTTGTTTCACCCTGATCAAGCTTGTCATGATTTGCATCAGTCTACTATTCCCACACATTGACGTAGAAGTAACGCTAAAACTTCTTCCCGGGAATGGGACGACTTAACTGTCGCATATGAGTATCCACGCGTCTCTTTTCGCTGCCTCGGCTTAATTTTCGAGAGGAAATGTTTCCTTGATTGGCGATGCGGCATTGTTAGCCGCGGCCAAAATGACTCGCGATCTAGACTTTTCCACTTTCAGAATCTTTTCCTTAGCTCATTCACATATTGTATCCGATAGATTTAGTCGGCCAAACTTAGTGAAGCGGTAGCAACGACTGTGAATCGGCAAGCAATGTTCCCGGAATTCAAGACGTCGGGTCTGTAGGGTGATACCGTCATGAGAAGAGAGGGCAGCGCTTCGTGGGCTCATAAGATATAATCTCAATCCTAACTTGATGGTATATAAGCAGAGTGTCCCGTACGACATTATTGCACTGCTTGCCATTCATCACCGCAAATCATCCCAGCAACGAAACAATCTTCTACATATCTACTGGTTGGATATCTAGCACTCCAACTCAAAGCCCAAGTCCTCACCAATCTTTCCCATACTTAAGCCGTCGCCGATATCAGTAAGCACGTCATCAGCAACATAAATAAACACTCTTCATCGATAAAATGATCTTCAATACCAAGCAAGTTCTGATGGGATTCCTCCTGGTCGCCTCCGGCTTCGCCCTGCCTACCGCTACACAACAAAACACCATCACCCTGAATCGGCGAGATGGCGATTCGATGATCCCGGACGGCAGCAACATGGAAAGTCGCGGACTTGTCTCGGGCATTCTCGATGGTGTTTCCTCGATCGTTCAAGCTGCAACTGGCAACAACAATGCTGCTGCCGCCGCCGCTGCCAAGGGTGGCAAAGGCAAAAATAACAATGATACTACTGCCGCCTCTACCAAAGGGGTTAAGAATGGAAAGAACAACAATGATGATTAGTTCAACAGCAATTGATACCGTGCGGAGATTGTGTTTGTTAAGGGGTTCAGTGTGGACGTTGAATGATGTTAGTGTATGCCGAGGGTTGACAGGATCTGCCACTGGCTGGTAAATCACTGGCCTAGCCATCGCCTTGATCACTACTTTATATACTTTATCAATTTTCAAGATGCCAATTTAATATATCTATGATAAATCAATAGGAGATTGTAGCACTACCATCTTGGCAGTACTTGGTGAAAGTATTGAATTTTAGCCCGTAGGCGCGCACGCAAGAGAGTCACACCTCGCTATTTTGATTTTGGACGGCGACCGATAGTGCAGATGCTGGGATCTTTCCCGCTTGCCAGCTCTGCCTCGCATAAAGCAGGCCGATGACAAGATCATCTCTCAGTTGCACGGCGACTACGATGCCGCCAAGGCGTAGACCACCACACTCGCCATTGACCTCAAGTAGACTCACGATGGACGCCCAAGCCGCACTAGCGAGGAGCCGAAAGCACGCTACTGCTTTGCAAAAGCAGTTGGACCGATCGACGCCGGAATTGATTGGCTTGAAGGATATTATCAGGATCCTGGAGGCTGCGGTAGCAGAGGCACAGAAGATGGAGTCGCTGGCAGAGGCGGAATTTAAAAAGCACCTTAACAAGGATCTGAGCGAGGATATTATTATTGATGGGCTTGAGCAGGTTCTTCAGGTCTGAGGAAGGAGATTAGCGGGCAAAAAGAGCTGCTTCGTGTCTACAAGAAGCAGGCTCGTGAAGAATCCTCAGTACGGCAATGACACCCTTTTCGTTGTTGTATTCGCCTAATTTGTTTAGCTGCAACAGCATTGGCCTCTTTCATCCTGGGTTTGCATACTTCTATAATGCTTCTAGATCAAGAGGTCCGTCTCGTCGAACCGTTTCCCATATCTGACCCAAGCTACTTGACCCTCTCTTGATAAACTGACCAACCCCCTTCTCCGTCACGAGACCACCGGCATCCCGATCCCAAACAACGTTACCTCTCAAAATGGTATACCTTGGCCAGTTCTTGACCTTTCTCCCTTCGTATGGGGTATAGTCCACATCGTGGTGAAGCATAGAATTTGTGATTGGAAATTCTCCAAGTTTCCTCTCAGGATACCAGATCACCAAGTCCGCGTCCGAAACACCGGGTATCATCGCACCCTTCTTCGGGTACAGGCCGTACAGTTTAGCGGCGTTGGTCGATGAGACTTCCACGAACTTGGTCAAGGCCAGTCTCTGCGATGAGAAGGCGAGGGGTAGCCTCGTTTCAATCCCAGGCAGTCCGTTGGGGATGTAGCGGAAGCGGCCGACAGGGTGCTCGTGAGTGACGCAGGTTTTCTTGCCAGCGTCCAGATCGTCAAATCTGAAGGGGCAATGGTCGGAGCTAAGCACGGTGAATGTCCCGTTATTCAGCGATGTCCATATGGCATCTTGGTCTGTCTTGGTACGAGGCGGAGGCGAGCAGACATACTTGGCACCCTCAAAGCCAGGTCTGTCTAGATCGTCGCGCGTAAGGAAGAGGTACTGCGGGCATGTCTCGGCCATGATGGGCTGCCCAGCGGTTTGCGCAGCACGGATTCTGCTTGCGGCGGAGGGGTCGCTGATGTGCACGAGCAGGATAGGCGTATTCTTAATGAGGGAAGCAAGCGCAATGGCGCGATTCGTCGCCTCGGCTTCCAGGATCGGTGGACGCGAGTTGGAGTGGTACTTTGGCGCGAACTTCCCTTGCGCTTCCAGCTGGTCGGTCAACCAGTTGAGGACGTCGCCATTCTCGGCGTGAACCATGGTTAAAATCTCGTGCTCCCGCGCCTTCAAGAGTACGCTCAGAATCTGATCATCGCGAAGTTGCAGCGCTGTATACGTCATGTATATCTTGATGGACGAGACCCCTTCATCCTGTTTGAGGATTTGCAGTTCCGCCAGCGCCTGTTCGTTGGTGTCGGAGATGAGGAGATGAAACCCGTAGTCGGTGTAGCAATTACCAGCAGCCAGCCCATGCGTGGTTCTGAGCGCATGTAGCAGCGAGGAGTTGCTCTTCTGCTGCGGCGCAAAGGCGACAACGGTAGTGTTGCCACCCGCGACGGCGGAGCGAGTGCCTGTTTCCCAGCTGTCGGCCGAGCGGCCGTTGGAGCCTTTGATGAATATGGCGGGCTCTTCTAGATGGACGTGGCTGTCTACGCCACCGGGCTACACCGGTTTAGTCTAGATACGTGAAGGTTGAGCTATTGCTGTGCTTGGCACTAACCATGACATAGCCTCCCTCAGCATCAATAACTCGCTTTGCGCGAACATGTTGCAGGGACCCGGAGGGGGCTTGCAGGACAATCTTCTCGTCCTTGATGGCCAGATCCCACGCGCCTATATCGCTGGCCGTCACACAAACGCCATTGGTAATGACTAAGTCGTACTCGGTGTCGGAGACAAGGACCATGGTAGCGAGTCGCAAAGTATATCAGAGAAAGTGGCTGGAAGTCGACCCGGGACGATGTTGCAGGTAAACACGGATGACCCTCACTACGCCAACTTATAACGGCCAAAGACCCCTAAAGATGAGGGGGCGCTGCTAGATCCGATCCCCCGAGTCCCGATAATATAAGCTCGTCGGCGGTCCTGGCTGTATCGTGACCAATAGCTGATGGTGTTGAGACGGGAGATCTGCATGATAAGCCAAGGTGGATCATGATAAGGAGGCGTCAACGGTCGACGGGCGATAAGATGCGGGGGAGATTGTTAGAGACCGTAATAAGAATGACGCTGGAAATTCAAAGGGAAAGTGAAGTCGAAATCCTTGATCTCGGCGTCGCGATAACTTCTCAATATAGAATCTGTCAATGAAGGTTGATTGTTCTTCGAGCAAATCGCTGTCAGCTCGAGAGAGCATCTCCAAATTCCGTGGTCAGTCACGAGAGTAGCTCAGAGAGAATCGTTCTCGACTGGGCCTTTGGAGACAACGAATCGCACAACATCCCAAAGCCTAAACCATCAAGCTTGCTTCTTCAACACTGCAAACCTGTTGATTATGCCTAGGACCATCAACTACACAGTTCTCGGGGTACTCTTTCGTCATTGCTCAAATGCTGGCCCTGCTGACGCGGCTCATTGACGCTTTGAGCGACACCACCGTCGATCCCAGGCTCGGGTTGGCAAAGTGACACAAACTGTGACGAGACTTGATATGCGCCGAAAAACAGACGGAGCCTGACTGCCGCGCATATGTCACGATGTGGCCAGATTTATGTTATCTGTTGAGCCAAGGTGATATCTAGGCGTTGAAAAGATTGGCTTCTCATCGTGGCTGGGTATACAGATAAGAATATGCAAGCCAGACAACATAGCCCGCACGAATAATGCTGATAACATCTACCTCTTAGTCGAAAATAAGTTGTGCATTTGTGACGCACAACACCCCTCTTCTGTCATGGTAAAGTCATCTGTCCATTGTTGGATGCATGATAAAGACCACTGCAAAGATGTGAATGATACGCATGGTTCGACGGGTCAGGATCATCCAGGTTTTCCAAGCCCGAATGTCTCAAGTGTCGGGTGCTATCCAACTTGTTACTTCGATGCCGCCCCCCTAAGTAGCTCGTTCACTAGGCGAAATTGCCAAGCTGCAGTCAAATAGAGCAGCGGTACGTCCTGCAAAGTAACCTATCCATGCTCTCATTTTCCCTCCCCAAAAATGTGAGTCAAGGTCGCAGATTTCGCGAAACGTCTCACACCGTGAGACAAACTGGCCCGCTTGCAGCTTCAACTATATTGCAAGAGCCGTTTTTCTCCGACGATGAATAACCCACTTTTATTCCTGAACTGTTGAGGTCTCAGTTCCCGGCGGTCGGGGATGAAAACCCGGTACTGTGCCGCATACATCGACAATAGCTGCCAATCCAGGAACCGTTGATGACGTTACGATATTAGAATTAGAAAAATACACGGAA
Source organism: Stachybotrys chlorohalonatus IBT 40285 (assembly GCA_000732775.1). Lineage (NCBI taxonomy): Eukaryota > Fungi > Ascomycota > Sordariomycetes > Hypocreales > Stachybotryaceae > Stachybotrys > Stachybotrys chlorohalonatus. Next base: position 27,065 of record KL660554.1, on the reverse strand, counting down.
TCTGCACAGGTGAAATGTTGAGGTCCATGTGAAGAAGCAAGTTGGGTACGGAAGACAGGGAGGGCAGCAGGGACAGGGGTTCAGCTTTGACGCGAAGAGCCGAAATGCAGTGACGCTCTGCCAACATGGCTTGAGGGAACATGTGCGCACGCACACTCGCCTGGCTGGCTCCTACGGCTTACGACAATCGTAACCGATTAGGCGAGCCAAGCAGGCCCTGCTCTGCATACGCCAAGCCACTTTGCCGCACTGGTGGCGTGTCCCTTCTGCATTCCATTCATTCATCTGTGTCCCTCTTTATCGGCACAGTGAAACCACACGCGGTCGGTATTGCTTCCGGATGTGTCGGGACTCTTTATATAGGACCAACCTTGCCCGCGGCCGGCAGTTCCATTTCTACCCATTAGTACCGCCTGCAGGCAAGGGTGGGATGCGATTTTACCCTGCACCAGATAGAACCAGCATTCCGCTATCAGACCGTTCGGTAGCCGTTGAACCGTCCTTCATCATGGCAACCAAAGACCTCAAGGTCATCGTCGCCGGCGGTGGCGTCGCCGGGCTCACCTTGGCCAACATGCTGGAGCAGTTCGGCATCGACTACCTTGTTCTCGAAGCGCACTCGCACATTGCCCCGCCCGTCGGAGCCAGCATCGGCCTCTTCCCCAACGGCCTGCGCATCCTGGATGAGATGGGCTGCTACGACGAAATCAGGCGCATGGAGGAGCTCCGGACGCGCGGCCCGACCAACACGCGCGACGAGAGCGGCAAGGTCATCAAGACGCTGGTGGACATGCCTGGGACTCTTGAGATACGGTATGACCGGCTTTGGCCCTGTTTATGCGGCATTTGCGGAGTGGCAACGTGCTGAGCAAGGATGACAGTCATGGATACGGACTCATTTTCTTCGAGCGGCAGAGGCTTTTGCAGATTCTCTACGGACAACTACGACATAAAGAACGGGTTCTCACCAACAAGAGGGTCACCGACGTCGATCTGGTTGATGGCGGCGTAACAGTCAAAACGGCCGATGGCGACGCCTTCACTGGCACATTCTTGGTCGGCGCTGACGGTGTGTACAGCGCCGCCAGAAAACTCATGGTTGAGCTGGGCCAGAAGCTTCAGCCCGGCTACTTCACAGGCAAAGAAGCAAGCCAGGTTGCCTGTCACTACAAGTGCAGCTTCGGCATCGCGAAGGATGTCCCTGGCTGGAATGACGGCGAGCAAACCTTTGTCATCGGCAAGGGGCACAGTCAACTCATCGCCTCTGGGCCGAATAACCAAGTATACTGGTTCTTCTTTGTGAGGCTGCCCGAGGTCAAGTACGGCGATGATATACCAAGGTATACTAAGGAAGATGAGGCCGACATGGTGAAGCAGTACTCGGCTGTGCGCATTACTGAGAAGGTCAACTTTGGCCAGGTTTACGCCAAGCGTGTTGCATCTACTTTGACACCCTTGCATGAGATTGTCCACAACAAATGGTTCTTTGGCAGGATAATAGCCCTGGGAGACTCTGTCCACAAGGTAGGAACCCCCCTCTCCTTTATTTGCAATCCGTTAAACGGCACGACTGACAGCCTCTCGCCTCAGCCCAATCCCATTGGTGGTCAAGGAGGCAATGGAGCCCTAGAATCGTGCGCAGAGCTCGTCAACGCCCTCATGCGCATGAAGCAGAAGCGCGGCGGCAGCTTGGCAGGCTTACAAGACACCGAGATCCAGGACATCTTCTCGCAGACGCAGCGAGCCCGACACCAGCGCGCCGAGATGGTCTTGGACCTGTCCCATCAGTACCAGGCCATCAACGCCTACGAGAGTCCCATGCTCTCATTTATTTTCCACTATGTCGTCGGGCACCTCGCCAGCGAAGAGTACTCGCACGCAGTGTTTGCTGACATGTTCTGCAGGGGGTCGTCGCTGGAATTTGCCCCCAAGCCGCACCGGCCTCACGTCATTCCCTTCGAGAACGAACTGCCAGCCAAGCCCGTGCCCAAGATGGTATCGAGGGCTGTTCTCTCCGGGTTTATCGGGCTCATGTTTCTGGCGATTATGACTGCGCATACTGCGTTTCAACTGGCAGATGTGTCGCTCACCTGGGGCGAGACGGTACCGATTGCCATTCAGTGGCTCGGCGAAGGGTCGCAGGTCTCGGAATGGTTGAATCGGGCAGTCTCTATATTTTCTAAGCCACTGCTTAGTGAGGATCCAGCTCCACGGGTCCAGTTGGCTTTCTTTCTGTCACAGCTGATATCACCAATCCTGGTTTCAACCATAGATGGATACCGTGCCGGGAACGGGGTAACACTACTCGGACTGCCCATCGTCTCCAATACGCTCATGAGCATATTTGGCCGTGGCCAGGTAGTGCCGGCCCAAGCCATTCTCAGCGCAGTCTTCAATGCTATTCTCCCCACAGGTCGGATCGTTCCGACGGAGGTTGCTTGCGCATTGATCCCTGCTATCATACTTGGCTACATCATTCCGACTGCACTTCTCTTCGCACCCAACGTCGATTACTCCACCTGGCAGAACTGGGTCGCATTGTGGCAGTTTGCACCACCGGCATTTAATGTTGTAACTTACTTGCTATCGTCTCTTCTAAGGCAACGAAAGCCTGAAGCCGAACACCACGGTCAGGGCTACCAGGGGTATCCACCGGACTTTTACGACCGTCGTGAATTACCAGCCCTGAGATATGTTTATACATTTGCTTTTGCGGTACAAGCGACAGCACATATCTCGGCTCTGCTATATTGTTGGACTCATCCAAATTTGACCATCCTTGGCACGCTCTTCGGACTTGAAAGGCTAACCACGGGGACCTGGCGACTGAAATCCTTTTCATCAAATGTTGCAGCATTCATCACGTATGATATGGCAATATCCATGGCGGCGATTGTTGGGAGCAACTTGTACACCGTGTGGGGGTTGCGCAGCGCTGGTTATATCGTAACCCGGACCACTATAAAGGCCTTTTTGGGTGTCGTGGCTGGCCAATTCCTGGTCGGCTCCGGGGCCACCTGGGCTGGCTTAGTGTACTGGCAAGAGGAGGTGATTGCCGACCTATCCAAGAAGACAAAAGATGGGATATCCAAGCCCGAACAGCGGGAGAAATTAGAGTAGACCAGATCTTGGTGCCCATTGAGGCATGACCTCTCGATTGAGGTGATATTATTGAACTGGAAGATAGTCAAGGCGGCAGATAGATGGAAGCGGAAATAAACCATCATAAGAAGATGCCATGATGCACACTGACTACGTTTTGGACCAAGGTGCGATGGGTACATGAGAATAACAGACTCAGTTTCGACCTGACCAGCATTAAAACCTTTGGTCTGCCGGTTGCTCCATAGCGCTCGTCTCCATAGTGTCAGTCTAAGAAGCCACACGCGTCGTAATTGCCGTGTTTATTAGACAAGGGATCCGGGTCTATAGCGGACTTTTCTATTCACTCTCTTTTTAAGAATTTCGATGAAATTTAATCATCCCCTTGACGAGTCTGCTCAAATTTCCACTCGTAAACCGGCACAAAGCAAGCGGTGATTCGGAGCATTTCACTGTAGCTATCTTCCGAGATACTTATGAAAGCCTCAACTTGTTCCTGACTCCAAAGGTCCCTAGCTGATTTGACACGCCATTCCGGATAGCTGCTACGTCTGGGCCAAAGAATGGCACAAGCGGTTCGATGTCGTGACCAACTTCGCATCTCCAAGTCATTGTCAACGACAGTAAACACCGCGGCCTACAACCCAAGCTTGATTCAAGCATAAGTGGCATTTTATATTATCTGCTGTAGCGAGATGAAATGTTGAAGGAATATTTGACGAACACGCCTGAAAAATGGAAGTTGAGGATTGTTCATCGTGCTTTACTGAATGCCGTTTTCGTGAACGCGAACCACTGCCATGTGTTGATCGATGGCTCCAAAACATCATGAATGAACAGACAATCCGAAATCAAGCGATTGTAAGTCGTAGTGATTTACTTCAATATGGTATTCTTTTTAGACCTTTGCTACCCGATGTGATAACACAGCTCGATGGTCGATATTATGATGACGGGTACGGGAAGACCAGGGATGTCAGCGCCATCTCTTGAGCGTCTTGCATTTCTTTGCTCAAGGTCTCATTGACTCTATTTATTACCGCAGGATATGCATTAATTAACGGCAAATTAAGCCACATGACTAGCTGCACAGTTTCTCACCACCTATCCCAAAAAGTTCCTGACGCCTATTTCAGCCAGCTCAATGACTGAAGTCTATGAGATTGACTTTGAACTCGAAGAACTCGATGGACATGAAATCATAGAGTTCGGGCTTAAGGGAGGGAACGCGGCTCTGGTCGAGGGCAAAGAGGTGGCAAATGATAAAAATAGGTACAAAGCCGGCTTAGCGTTGCAGAGCCACAGCTTGAAGACTCGAGCAAAAGGCAATGGGATGGTACCAGCTGTCTGGACAGTTTTATGAGCATCTGGGCCGAATTGCTTGTGTAGTCACCCCTTGTATAGATTGTCTTTGGCAAGTAGGTGCTGTGCCGAATATGTACTCAGATGGTCAAGTGCAAGATTGGAAAAATGGAGAGAGGGAAATTGCTCAAGATTCTATGGAACTTCACCTCTTCCATTATCTATCCGCATCTCAACAGAGAGGCACATGTTAATGTAACATACCCGACGTGAACTTTATCCCCTTTCGTCATTGTGTATTATTGACCGTCAGATTCCCCGTGCACGCACCAATCAAACTCACATGAAACTATACGGAGCATTCGCCCACGCCTGACGGTACAGCAGCTGATTGTTTGCAGCTTAGCATCTCCTTGGGCGCGACATCCCGATATGCTCGCCAAAAGAAAGTTCCAAATCAAGGTCAGCAAGCAATCGAGTATCCAGAGGGTCCTTGAACCGGATTGTTCCTGGACCTGGAGGACGCAACGTTGTACTCCATGATTCAGGCAATACATTGAATGTAGCTGGACAGGCCCGAGCTTTTCATCAAAGGTGAAGAATATGCTGATCCTTGTCTCGAGCTTCCCGGTGTCTTGTCGATCCCCTGTGACTGGGGAAGTTCAGCCAGTGAGCCAGAGAAGATAGTCGAACTCTAACTTGGAGACTACTTCGAGCAGCTTATACGCTGACTTTCGCCCTACAAAAGGGTGACGTCGATGTGGAGAGTGTCGATCACATTGTCATTCCCGGATTGGTCCAACTTTATCACAATATTTGTTTTCTTTTGGCAAGGACTCATTCCAACAACCGGCGCCAAACCTACACCGCATATGAGTTGGCGCAGCAGTGCCCAGCCAGTCCAGCCGCCGCTCGTGTTGATAGGGTCTCTGAGGCTGTCGGAATCAAAATAAAAGGCGTCTTGGCCAGGTGTAATCATGAATTGCCAACGCTCCTCACTAGTAGTGAGCGAGAGATCCGTCGGCGGTGCTCTGGCCGCGATTGGAAATCCTCTATGATCCTTCCATGTCCCGTTTGATGCTAGTCGAGAAGTCCTGGCCGTCTTTCCTTCAATGCTGCGCGTTCGCCCTTCCCAGGCTTCCCATTGAACGAAATCATGGGCCCAACATGAGGGATTTCCCCAATATCCATGCCGAATGATCGATTCATCCACGATCTAGCAACAGGAACCAGCTTTATGGACCAACTCCATTGTGAGCTATGACGACAACTCGGTTCTAGCAACTCGTATACAGTCAAGCTCTTGTTTTGCCAAGCCCCTGACCTTATTGCAATCTGCGTGGACGAATAGAATGTTTATAACAGGCGCCTAAAGAACGGTGCGTCGAGAGTCTATCAAGGCACAAGTGATTTCTTTGTATTCGAGCACAGCCAACCGCATTGATTTTATGTGGTGCTTATGTTCCTTAGAGCCGGTTAACATCTTGGTCCGACAGGCAACTCTCTTATTGATTCGCTTTGCATCTTCCTGAGGAGTTTTGACCACCAAAGCCCGAAACTCGCTCTGTCACGAGTAGTCCTGATTTCCCAAGGCACCTGGAAAGGCTCTGATTAAATGTAATTTCCATCAAGCAGTGCTAGTGGTATAGTCATTGGCTTTCTAATAAAACGCCGTAGCTAAGCATCATCCCTCTTGGGGAGCTCGTCACTAAATTGGTCCTTTCCCATCCCTAAACACTTCATCATGCCACTCCCATCCCTCTTCCAATTTGCCTCTGGTATCCACACATATATCATGGAAAAACAACTCCGGCAACCCCCCGCTCTGCTCACCCGCCTGGAACATCCTCGGCCTCCTCTTTGTCTTGTCCGACGCTGGCGGCCAGTACGCCGTATCCTCACCCTGCACCTGGACTCGGGCCACGGGCTGCAGCTGCGCGGGCGGCTGGAGGTAGTCGAGCGCCAGAGCCCGCAGGTAGGGCGAGTACCACATGCGGTCCCACCACCAGGTGTTGCGGCCCTTGACGCCGCCGGCGTGCGCGTTGTGGTGAACGGCTACGGGGACGGCTTCGCTGAAGAAGTCGGCGTAGAGCGGCATCTCGCCCCAGTCCAGGCTGCCTTGTTGCGATTTTTCAACCACCTTTCGCAGCGGGATGGGGATTTGCTTCAAGTCGTCGGGGACGCCGTTGAGGCGCACGGGGGAGATGCCGAGCTCCCGTGACCGCTCCGATATCCGGGTGTGGTTGTTGAGGCTGATGATTTCGCCGTCCTCCTCCTCAAACACCGTCGGTATGAACAGGTTCTGGGTGTAATCCAACCCAACGTGAAGCTCAAACTCGCCGGTCGTCATGTTCGTCATCTCGTCATCCGGCAAGCCGCCGTTCTTCTGCAGTTTGCGCCTCCACGTCCGCCACATCTCCTGCTCCCCCCAAAGCTCAGCAAACACACCCTGGTCGCTCCATAGGCCCGTAACCTCGGACATCCTCCTCCACATGCGCTCCTCGGCTCGGCGCAGGTACTTTTTCATGTCGCCGACGGGGCCCATGATGGTGCCGCTGTTGAGGTACCTCGGCCGGACCTCGTGGTGCACGTTGTTGGGGTTGGTGCTCTCCTCGGGCGGCGTGTCGGTCGCCTCGCCGTATAAGTCGCTGCGCATGGGGCTGGTGGGCAGGGCGTCGCAGTGCAGGTGGTACGGCATGGAGGGATTGGGCCAGCATCGTTTCTGCGCCGAGGCGACAATGGTTTGGCGCATTGGCATTTCGCCCTCGCCTTCCCACTGGGCCGCGAGTCTCTCATTGGCAGCCTTGTTGGTCTCGAGGTAACGATTGATCATAACCTGTGGCGGAAGCTGCCACCACACATCGTAGGCATCCATGAGTACCACCAGGTCATCATCTCCGAGACGGTCGTCCTCATGGGTGGTTTCGCGGGTAATGGCGTCGAGATACTCTAGGGTTCCGGTGATCTTCATGAGGTGGGAGCCAGTGAGACCATGTTCTCGGAAGTCTTGTTGCCAGTTGACGACGACCGGACTCGGGTAGCCGAGAGCCATGCCGCTGAAAATGACCTTGCAAAGTGATGGGCTAGGGTTATCGGCAGGAAGGATGTAGACAAGACGGCGGTTCTGGGAGGCGGTGTCGGGGACCTGAGTGGTATCATCATCGTGACCGGCATTCGCGTTCGTGGTCGCCCCTTTTGGGGGAGGCGCGATCTCTCCCTGCTGCGTAGACGCTGGGGCGGAGTCAATGGCTGTCAGTTCTTCCGAAGCTGCGTTGCCCTTTTCCCCTTTGCCCTTGGATGTTTGTCCTTGCCCTTCTGCGGCGCCTGTTTGTTGCTCTCCGGAGGGCAGGACGCCGTTGTCATCCGCCACCTGGACCGGCGCGCCAACTTGCCAACCGTCACTAGGGCTGTGGCCATGTTGGATCTCAGCAATATGGGTGAATCCGTATCGACTCTGGCAGTATCAGCAGAGCGCGAAGCACAAAGGGACCGTCAAGACTCACCTCGGTCGCGGCGACAAGAATGAGCGTCGCTGTGGCCAGGATAGCCATGGCAATCAGACTGCTTCGGATCATCCGCCGCGGCAGCGGTGCTGGACCAGGCGGCTCCGCCTCGGCCATTTTGGTCCAGAACATGAAGGTGAAGAACAAGATTAAATGAGCGACATGAGCGTGTGCCTGGTATATAGTAAACGGTCTGAAAGAGAGCAGCAGCAGCAGCACTCGCAGAAGCAAGAGTTCAGGTGGGGAGGCAGCAGCAAGAAACGGACTGGAACGGTATATGTTGTACGACCTCCCTATAATCCAAATGCCATACCGTCGATGTGCCTTGCCATCCGACACAAGGGCGCCAAGTGCCCGCTACGCCCAGCTTTACGGTACTAGCCCGCCAAGAGGATGGATGCTATTTCCAACAGTCGCCTTGACTTGGCCGATACGAATGGTTGGTTCAGTCCAGGGCCCCCCTCGGCATCATCCAGAACATCGGGCGGCGTTTTACGGGGACCTTGGTGGTTGATTGGCCACGGCTTGCATGAGGACTAATCCGCTGCTGCCACCAAATCTCGGCGCCGGGGCTTGGCCGGTGCCGACGCAACCGCCGCCGCCCTGCTGGCTGTGGACGTCATACTCGAAAACTTCACATCTCGGCAGCATTGCATGGTTGCCCAGAAATCCATGCCAAGACATCAACACCCAGCCGGTCCTCCAATCCCTCCTGCTGTCCCAAGAAACCTGTCCGCTGGGCGGTGGCAAGGGTAAGCGACGAGCCGCGCCAAGAGCATGGCTGGTTGTGGCGTCCGTGTCTTTTTTTGGGTAGAGGCGCAGGGGGGGTCAGGGGGGCTTCTATGGTTCGAAAAGGTTCCTAAGGACTCGAATGCTAGTAGTCGCTTGATTAGGTTTGCTGTCGCTCCGCCATCGACATCTGATCAGGTAGCTGCCCCGGGCTTCCGGACGCCTGCCAAGAGTCTTGGGGGTGAGCTATTCGCCGTGCTAGTCCAGGGGTATTTGATTGCAATGACGGAAAGGAAGCTCCTCGGTGCCTGGAGCCTCCCGTTGGGTGGCTGCCAGTCGGGGCTGATGGCTGATAGTGGGTTGGGTATCTTGGCGAGCCTGGGCACTTGTTCTGACCTGACAGGCCACGCACACGAGGCCATCCCTGACTGACCGTTGGGGACGGCTCAGTTTTCTCGTGCTTTGACCCATCAAACATCAAACGGGGTCACGACGCTTCCGCAAATAAATAGACCATCCCCAGTCCACGGTAGACATCGCCGAGTATCGCTGGAACAACGCTACCCTTCTTCGTCTCTGCTACCCCTTCTGGCTAGGGCATTTCCAACGTGTTGTACGGCTAGAACGGACACGCATTACATCATGGTTGCAGCGCACTGCCCCCCCTGCGGCGGTCCGTACCCTGCCCTGTCCACGCGACGGGACAGGGGTATTTGTCACGGGACCGCCCCTTCGCCAGATCTTTGCGACGACCCGGGGCATCTAAATGCGAAAAAAAGATTGCGGTTTGAACTCTGCCAGGCGCCATCTCGTTAGTACCATGTAAAATCGGCTAGCTGCATTGCTCTTACTTTCCGACGTGGGGTTTCGCCTACATCATGACACTTTGGCAGCAATGTGGCACAGCCAACCGAAACCTTCGCCAAGATAGCGCCTTGGCCGCCAGCGCAGCACGGCTACTATGTTTGACCCTGTTTGTGAACGCACGTTTTTTTATCTGTCGAGTTCTGATGTAACCCAACGGTCATATTCTACTCTCATGACCTGTAGAAAAAGTAGTGTTATTTACATAGATCAGCCCAACCTCTATTGCCACACGAAGCCTAACTGGCTTTACATCAATAAGCCAACGCGCAAGCCAACGCGGAAGTCCGGGTCAGCAGCCGGGGAGCCGGGAGGATACTGTCTTTCACGAATACAAGAGACATCATTGTGGTAGCTAAGCCATCTTTTAAGCGGTCAAGAGCGCTGGCATGCTCGCCTGTGATCAAGGCTTAAGTGGGTTGATTTTGCGACATGAATGTATTGGAGGGAATCTGTTTTCTTTTTATTTTTTTCCCATTTCTCTTTTTATGAACCTGCTAAGACTGGCCCTTTCTTTAATCAAAAATACTGTAGGCTGATTCATGCGATTAGCACAATCAACCTGCATGAATAGCAATGCTACGTAGTAGTTGCAATAGCCATGTACGGACTAATAAGCGAGGTGCTCGCTACGCCCGTGCAGGGTAGTCAACATTGACAAGCTCGGCTTAAATGATTCACTTTCGACCTTTGTCGGCTTTCTGTCTCGTCTCTAAGGAAGCCTACGATTTGAATCAGTAATTAAGGCGCCGAGCAAGTGTTCTCTTGAAAGGAACTTGCGCGAGCAAGCACGTCATGACCAAGATTCGGCGCAACATGCCATGTCTTTCTCTCACTCAAACAGTCGAAGCTCCAAGTCCTCACATCAGATCTGGGTTTAGTTGCTTCCCATGTCTTCGCAACATTGCACATATGGCATATTGCTGGGGCAAGACAGATTGGTCTCAATGACTACTAATTGGGATGCTTGCCAACGTACGACGTCCATTCGTCTCCAGCACATACAGCTACACGTCCTACGCCCACTATGAAAAAAGCCTTCACATACTATCCCCCATTGAAAAACAAATAAGGCACGTCAATTACAACAGCATTTCCAACGCATTCTCCTCCCAGAACAAACATCGCTCCCTCAAACCCTGTCCAACATCCTCCATGCTCGTCCGCGCCCCTGTCTCAAACACCATCCTCCTTCCACCCTCCCACGGGTCCCACGCGCTCGTCCCATCCTCCCTGAACACGTTCGGATCCAGGGTCCTGACAAAACTCGTCCAGAACCCTCTCATCACCGCCGTAGCCCTCTCGTTTATTCCCCCGCTTCTGTAGCTCGCCGGTATCCCCGGCGCGTAGTCCTCGCCCAGCAGCGCATCCATCTCTACCACGTGCGGCACGCCAAGTCCTGCTTGTATCTGCGCTGGGTCGCTGACGTTCCACAGATAGGCGTATGTGTTAGCCACGCCGTGCGACTGCATCCTGCTGTTCATGAAGAGGCTTGGGCACATGTATCGTGCTTCGCCGTATACGTTCGCCGCCTGGCGCCAGTAGCACCCTGGCACACCGGTACAGTTCGTCTGCGACGCGTTCACGCTCGGGTACAGCTCGTGTATTCGGTCGAGATGTCCAAACGTCAACGTCGGATACTGATCCAACAGCCAGTCATAGCCTTCCGCCTCTGTCGCTAACGTTCTCGGCGCAAACCTCGTCCCGCCGTTCATGTCGTCTCCAAATACCGTCGGCACGTGTATAAACTTGCCCTCGGCAAACGCCCGGTGCAAAAAGTCCGTCACCATCTCACCATCTCGCGCGGGCAGCCACTGGTATCTAGGGGGCTGAGCGCCGCCTGGCAGGGGTATGTTGTAATTCCTCTCTTGTATCTGCTGCGCGGTTTTGTTGCGCAGACAGGCAATGTTGTCGCGGCCGTAGCATCCAAGACGTACCGCAAAGTGCTTGTACTGGTACCGCGTCTGCTCAACAGTCAGCATGGTCGCAAACGATGGCGACTGGCCTATCGCGCCGTGGAATAAGCCGCGGTCTTGTCCGCCGTTGGCCGTCAGGTGCATCGCCACCGACGCGCCGCCCGCACTCGTGCCCACGATCACTACATGGCCCGGGTCGCCGCCAAAGGACTTGATGTGAGCCTGCACCCATTCCATGGCCTTGCGCTGGTCTCTTAGGCCGTTGTTCGACGCCATGGCCTCGCCGTCGGATAGGAACCCATACGGGCCGACGCGGTAGTTGAAGCTCACAACGACCATACTGTGATTCGTCGACGCAATGATGCCCGTGGCGTTGATGTTGGGATCCGAATTGAGGTTGAAGCCTCCTCCTTGAATGTACAGCATAACCGGCAGATATGACTCGTCAGTTGCATTAGTCGGTGCTTGCACATTGATGAACAGGCAGTCCTCTGAAGAGTTCGAGTCTATCGACGGCCGACCTGTTCTCAAACACGACTTGCCTCCCTGAACTACCATTAGCACACCAACGACCCGGCTTCACAACCATGCAACTTCACCCTGCCCAAAATTTGGACCTGCATTTCCCGGGGGGGATCCTGCGGTGGCATGAAACGCAGCTGTCCTACGGGCGGCGCAGCGTACCGCATTCCAAACCACTGGGACACGCCTTGCGACGACGCCTGCCCTCTATAACGGCTATATCCCAGGTCAACCATTTCAGATACAGCCGCCACCGAGCCGACGGAGCCGGCAGCGATTAACATGTTTCGAAGCTTCATGATGGATTTATCCGTAAGAATCCATGTACGGCCAGGAAAGCAACGAGTGCCAGGTTGATATATGAGTTGCGAGAGGTTCGGCTCTAGGTAGCGTGGCAAGCGTGTGTCGGGCTCGGCTGCTTGATGCCGAGCCACATGATGGCTCAGCATCATGATAGCCGCCGACGGCGCGATACAATGGTGGCTGTGGCGTCTTTGATTTTCCCGTCGAGTCGTGCTCATTAGACTTTCTGATATCAGCGCAGCCCCTATTACGAAGCAAGAGAAACATTTCGGCCCCGCTGGGCGATAGTATTCGCATTCCAACCTCGCACAACCAATCAGGAGATGCCTTGTGGACGAGTTTCATCTTTCCCATGCTCGAAGATGCAGTCCGAGCCAGAAACGAAGACGTGGAAGAACCTTGTTTTAAGACGAACCGTGGGCTATCGTGTTGAAACGCTGTAGTACTCGCCGCATGCTTACCATCAACTGGAACAAATTTCTAGGACCTTCATCAAAGACATCTTATTCATCTCTGTCGACGCCAACAAAGACGGAAGTTATGGAACCATGGCCTTGTAGTAGAGCTTCAGCATTGGGTCATTCACTGTCGACAGGCGATGATTTCTGTCACTCAAACCTACCGATCCCCAGGATGCGATCCTGTCGTTCCAACTCATCGACAAAGAAACAATTCTTGTCACGGGAAGCAAAGCCCTCTCTCTTTTGAAACACAGAGCACATCGACCTTTCGGATTTCATAGCTGCATTCCTTGGGCTCGCTGAGAGTCAAAACTGCGTTGTTGTGGTCCACGGGACAACCGCGGACATCGGATCCCTCAATAACCTTGAGCCGCAGCTAGACAGACAGTCTTGTTACATGCTGGACACCGTTCAAGCCGCACAGTGCCCTCCACAGCGATACCGCTGCTCTGACATCGAGAAGCTTGTCGACTGAAGGCAATTAGAGGAGCCGCAAAAGGGTAGGCTTCCAACGCCGATGAACAGTATCAAGATGCAGCAGGATTCCTGCTAATAGTTTGCGTTGACTCGCAGTCAGACTCATCTGTCTTGTGCTTACGTCTCATCATCCTCGGGTAGTCCAAGCCATCTACCATGCAAGATTCCCGAGGTCATTCGATCACATGCCTATTGCTCCGCTGTGAGATCGTGCTGACCATGTGGTTCATTGGGATGGTCGATCCTGGCTATTCGTCTTCTCTTATAACGTACACCCGAGGACCTCGAATCGCGTGATTTGGAATTTGTCGGCATCCATATTGCACGGGCCATAGCAACTGGAACAGCGTTAAATGTGAGAGGATCTCAAAGAAGCTGATGCTCGAATTATAAGATGAGTGCATAATTATCGACTGATAGTACAAGTTTGCCTACTGCCCGGATGAATACTATTGTCTATCAAGGCACAAGAGATACACCAAATTCATAGGGCGGGGACTTATTGATTTGAGGACCAGCTTATGATTGCACTATGACAGCCTTCTTAGCCCGACTCAGACATGTCTCAGCCCAGAATTTGAGAGCAAGCCCACAATAGGAAAACCCGGCTTCACGGTATTTTCGAAAACCGGATTGTTCATAGAAGATCCACGTCAATGCTGCGCCTGCACATCGTACCTATCCGTCTCATGTCTCACCGGCCGATACACAAACTCCTCAAACACAGCCTTACCTTCGGTCCCATTCAAATCAGAGCACGCCACGCCCGAGAACGCCCCAGTGAAGCTGCCGTCCGCCTGGTGGCCACCACACTCGTCCGAGATGATGCTCGCGTCGAATACGGGCCCTATAGGCTTCAGCTCCTCTCCCTGGCCCAGAAGGGCGTAGTAGAATTGCAGTTCGAGGCCGCGGATTCTGTATGCGAGCTTGACTTTTCCTTCGTTGGGTAGGCTGACGGGGTCCGTGATGCGCAGCTTGCCTTCGGGCCATGAGCCCTCGGAAGCCATGATGATGAGCTCGCGCTGGCCGTCCGAGTGTGCGGATACGGCGAGGTAGAAGAAATTGTAGCGACAGTAATACGCCGTCAGGCCAGCGTACTGTCTCTCATCGGTCGGTGAAAAATCGATGATTGTCTCTGCATCGCAGGAGAAGTGCACCTGTCGCCGCGCAACAAGAGCTTGCTCGAACCACGACCCGATGCTCTCGCGACCCGTCAGCGTCAGCTTGCCATCGGCAACGGTGAAGATGCGCTCTGGCTCGGGCGTCCTCAGCCACTGGAAGTCCTGGTGCAGCTCCTTGTCGAACGTGTATCGCTTCTCGGCCCAGTAATCGGTGTCATCGCGCTCGGCGGGCAAGTCAACGTATAGCGACGGCACGGGCCCGTTCTTGACGTATAGCCAGTCGTCATCGCCCCAGTACGCCTCCTGGATGTTTGTCTCGCGTCCCAGCACGCACCGCCGCTTTTGCCCAATCGGGCGGCCGCCGAGATGCACGAGATATGTCTTGCCATCAGGCGTGTCCACAATGTCAGCATGGCCAGCCCGCTGTATTGCGTTCAAAGGATGATCTTTTGCGGTCACGATATGTTTCTGCGGGTGCGTCTCGTATGGGCCCCAAAGCTCTTTTGAGCGAGCAAAGGTGGCGGCATGTCTGTAGCCGGTGCCGCCTTCTGCCGTCAATAGGTAATAGTAGCCGTTGCGCTTGTACAGGTGAGGTCCTTCGACAAAGGCAAGGTCCGAACCTGCGTAGATATTCTTCCATGGACCAACGAGCTTGCCTTGGACGGGATCGAATTCTTGCATGGCAATACCAGCAAACAGTTGTGGTCGTCGTCGATGATCCCACAGCATGTTGACATACCATTTACGCCCGTCATCATCGTGGAATAGTGAGGGGTCAAAGCCCGAAGAGTTGGCGTACACCGGATCGGACCAAGGTCCCTCGATTGCCGGGGCGCTGACGATGTAGTTATGTGTATCCTTGAATGACCCATCCTTACGCTTTACATCCGTGTAAACCAACCAGAACTTATCGCCATCGTGGGTGAGGCAGGGCGCCCAAACACCGCAGCTGTC
Organism: Stachybotrys chlorohalonatus IBT 40285; assembly: GCA_000732775.1. NCBI lineage: Eukaryota > Fungi > Ascomycota > Sordariomycetes > Hypocreales > Stachybotryaceae > Stachybotrys > Stachybotrys chlorohalonatus. The sequence goes on along the minus strand of KL660554.1, from coordinate 11,811 downwards.
AGGCTCGCCCCTCATGTCGAGTTGGGCCTTGCGCGTAAGCGGCCGCGTCACGAGCGTCCAGTTGGCCAAGTCCTTGGAGTGGTGGATCTGCACGCCGGGGAACCACTCAAAGGTGGATGTGGCGATGTAGTAGTCATCGCCAACGCGTAGGATGGACGGGTCGGGGTTGAACCCGGGCAGGATAGGGTTGCGAACACGAGGCATCTTGGGAGATCAAGAGTATGCGAAATGCTTCGAGGTGGAACCAAACTCCAACGATTCGAAGCTGGACACGCCGGTTATATATCGTGAGGCCTGACCATTCTGTCGATCACTTGGTAGGCTCGGCTGTCTATTTAGCCGCCGGCAATGCTGGCTGCGGGGTTAACTTCCATCATGAAGTCTTTCAACTGGGGCTCCAGAGTTAGTCCATATTTTTTTTTTTAACACCGGGGAGGCTCCGCGAGATTCTCATCCCACCTCTTTGGAAAAGTCCCTAGAGACACAGAATCTCGACAATTGGCCGACTCCCAGGCATGTCCCGACGCCGAGTACGGGGAATTCACAATTCCTCACCTCGCCCTACGCCGCGAGGGAGTTGGCCGATAGCTCCTGGGCCTTGGTCTCCTCAATTTAAGATGCCTTAAAACTGGAAGTGGAACCTTGATAATGAAGTAGCTTAGGAATTGGATGGCTTCTCTGGCTTATACTCGTGGCTTCGAGTGCTGATGCAAACACCACTAGTGTTTGCTGGCTGCGTAGTCGAGGCCATCCAAGGGCTCCAAAGCATTTACATATCCGTCCTTCAGAGGATGTTACAGCAATCAAATTAACGGTTCCTTGAAAATATCATATTATCTTGGTCGAAGAGTGTCCTTCGTCACCGAACATTACTGTTCCTCAAATCTCCTTCGGATATAGAAATGTCGTTCCAATGACTTGCTCTACTTCATGTCCAACCAAAAGAAAGCCGAGGTCGTCAAGCCGAGGTCGTCAAGCCGCAAAGAATGATACAAAATACCACTAGAAGCTCTACTTGGGCATGGACGCGTAAGACATCCCCTTCTCTCACTCATGGTCGTCTTTAGCACTAGTCAAAATAGTCCAACGTGGTGCTGAAGAAGGTGCCATTTATGATCATATTAATAAATAAAACAATGTGAACATAGGGAGGGAATAGAGGAAAAACCCTACCATGACCAGGTTCGTAGGCAGGTACCTCAAGTAACTTCAACATTTTCCCCATCTACAACGGTGCGTAATTGATTATTGCATGACCGCGATGCCAGAAACGGTAAGCATCGGGTGTGTCAGTGATATTGATAACAAGCTTTTTGTACGGCTAGGTCAGTATGGAAGGCGATATCATAGAGCGGCCGAATTTTAAACCTACTGCTACCTACAGCAGCACTTTTTATCCCTTGCAGCCACGCTATTCGCATCTCCCGTTGATCTTCTCCAGCCTTTTCTGTCTATTCCCTTTATCAAGAAATAGATAAGCTATAAGAATAAGGCTCTAGAGCCAGAGCGAGCCCTGGACCGGGTTCTTATGGCAGCATAAGCTATAGAAAGAAGCCCTTAGCACAGGGGAAGCGTCGGAGGGAGACCTCTATACCTGAGATCTGTCTATGGCTTATTATGTAAATTTAGTGGATTTATATAGGGAAACCCGCCTAGAAAACCATTGGAGAGCTTTAGGCACTGGGCATTATCTTCCTAATCACCCAATTATTAAATACATAAATTTTAACCACTTTTAGCTACTATTATAATATATATGAATTTATCCCTATATCGTATCATCAAGGAGGCCCTTTCTGCTCTATAGTAAATAATCTGACCTTCTGAAGCAGAACCTAAGAAAAAACAACAATCCTAAGCAAGCCAACGCCCACCAGCTTCGGGGTATGGTTATGGCCCAACGGGGCTAATTTTTGCAATGGATTTGATAGCGGCAGCATCCCTAGGCGCTGCAGGGCTTCCGAGGCTAAAGAAGCAGAAGAATGTGGACAGCGAGATAGCCCTCAACCCAATACAGACCGTAGCGGTCTCCCTAGTATCCAGACTGATGGCAGATATCTATCATGCTATCTATCATGTATTTCTAGATAACCTTTTCTCATCGCCTCATCTTTCCAGCCTCCCAGGGACCAAGGGATAGCTACAACAGGGACTTGCCGCACTAACTGGAACGACTTCGTCGGATTCCAACTCTTTAAGAATACCGGGTAGGTATCTTTTATATTGGCAGGCCATCAGGGCGTTATACTAAGCAGTGGCGAAGCCTTGATATTACGTCTAGTAATGTACAAGTAGATTGTGGTAACCAAGTTGTATTGATAGCTGGTAAGTCTTCTGCCTAGAATTATGGAATACTCCCTATCTATAGTCGCCCTCATACCTTGGAGCGACCTAGCAGTAGTAATCGCTATTGTGTTGCGTTGGTGTAATGGTAGGGGCGCTCACATCGCTCATATTGCGTACGCTGTGGCACGATCCTCTTCCCCCTCAAGTCCTTGCCCTCAAGGTCCCATAAGTAGGCCGTGCCCCCAAGGGTTGTGCCTGCTTGCTCCTCCTTCCCACTTTCTCGTCGTGTTCTGACCATGTCAGGCCGTATAGCCAAGATTATCCCTCCGAAAAACCAACAACGACTTACGCAGGCTTCCTTAATTAATTTTGAGGGTGTTTTGATCATGCCTTGCCTCTCAACGCTCACGTTGTATGCTCTTCTTATATCTTCGGAATTCAGCCTATGCGTTTGGCAATAATTTCAGCTAAACAAAACGAAGTGAATATTAGATCTCGTAATTGTTGAACATAGCATGAGCCGTTGACAGTTGTGTGAGAATTCGATGGCTTGACAATCAAAGCCGATCTCGGGCTGTGGGTAATACAATTTCCATGGAACAAGAGATCTCCAGATGCCGTTACCTGGAAACAGTGAACAAGGCTGCAATCGCCAGGGCAATAGCAAGACTGGTCCCTAACGACGAGAAGGGAACTGTTGCCGTCTGCAAATCAAGCGCATCAACTGTTACAAGCCACACAGGAATGAAGATGAACCCAGTCATCATCACACAGACCACGCGAATCGTGATCTTCTGGGCGGAAGGACCCTGCGCCGGGTGAAAGCCCCATCCCGACTTGTGCTGCGTCTTATCCAGACCTGGCGGGACTTCTAGCTTGGGGATTCCTTCCAGCACTGTCCGATCTTCTCGACCTAGCTCTGGCTCATGAATGCCGTGGAGGATCTTTTCCGCTATGAGCTCTATGTGTTCGCGGAGATCGCAGTCAGGAATGAGGTCGTAGTTGTAGCCTTTACACATGTTGGGTGGTACGGTATCCAGTTTCTGCTCCGAGGCCATCACAAGATCGCTGTCATTGAATAGAAAGACAAACTGTGAGTTTTTTGTCAACGGCTTGAATTTGAATTTTTTATGTTTAATTCACCTACTCGAGATAGATGTACCTGAGTGCAACACCAGCAGGACACCAAGCGGTTGAACCAGCCTCCTTCCGTAACCGCCAAGGTTTGGCGCAAGCGGAGGTATAGGTCTCGGTCGTCCTGTAGTGAAGTGATGTTGGGAACGGTATAGACGGTAGTCTTCTTGAACCCTGCCCAGTACTTGTCGATGCAGAAGTAAGAGTCCTTCTGAGAATTGATAGGCTGTGGCGCTTGAGCTGCTGTTGATGCACGGGTTCCTAGGCCCCCATTCTTCCTCAAATTCTGAAGTGATCGCAGGATTGACCCGAACAGATTTTGCCAGGAGAACTTCCAGATTAATGCACGGGGCTGCATCGGTGTTTGTGGGAGGTTGGTGATAGGTAGGGTTGCCGAATCATCTAAAGTAGTTATACCTCGATCCTTGTAATGCTGGAATCTATCATGATCAAGCATAATTGACACCGCGTGCTCTCCATGCTGGCGTATATGAGCTAATGCTTAACAGGATTGCACAAGCTTTGACTCACCTTCAATATAAGATAACCTCTGCTTGTGGCTCGACGCCGGTCCACTGGAGGAAGTGGCCTCCAATCAATCCTCATGCCGATGTAATCTTCAATTTTCAGCCTGAACTTATCCAACGCAGAACTACCCAATGACATTGGTGCTAGCTCCTTCAGAAGCAAGGTGGCTTGTCTTCTACCCGTGGACAACTTGCATGGGATCGGTGTGGTCGATCCTTCCTGCGTCTTTTGGCCAGATCTGGCCAAAAGCATTGCAGTGGGCTATGGCGTTTAGCTCACTTGGTTATTCCTTTCTATTGGGAGACTTACAAGAGAGTTTGCAGACCCCGGAACCCGTATCTGGGGAAGCCTTTGTTCTTGAAGACCGCGGTATTGAATTGAACCATCTGCAGCTGGTGAGGATAGCATCTTTGTAAGACTGATAACACACTCTGCGGCGTCGATACGTTCTTCGCCATCAACAACCAGCATTCTTTCTACCAGAACCACCATTTGTTGTAACAGGGGGTTGGCTTTGGAGTCATGTCGCAGCTTTTTTATCCACTATGATCAAGTTGTCAGCACAACTGTGAGAAGGATGAAACTAGGGAAAACACAATTTCTTGATACATACCCTGCGCACGGATGGCTTCAGTTCAGCAAGCCTGCTGCCTGTTCTATTATCCTCTTTGATAACAAAGTAGCTGGCATCCAATACATCTCTAGGTCCGTCCAGCGTTCGAGCAGCAGTAAAGTTTGTCTCAAGAGTATCGTACCCGTACAGGAGCCATATCAAAATCTCGAGATACAAACAGCCCATAGACCATATGTCGTATCGCGTGGACATCAATCCCCCTCCTAGGTCGTACTCAGGGGCTCGATACGTTGGCGTATGCCTATACTCTTTGAAAAACCTGGACTCGGATCGTTGAAACCGAGTGATTCCGAAATCTGCTATCTTGAGAATTCCGAGATCATTAGGGCCATTTCCAGCAAAATGGAGAATATTTTCAGGTTTGATGTCACCATGGACTCCGTAGTGGCTGTTTGGTTCTGATTCTGGTTGCTCTAGTTGTTTAAATTGGTGCAATGCCTTCAAACCCTCAGCAAGCCCCAGCGCTTGTTTCACGAACCAAGAGACAAGTTCATCGTAATCTTGGCGAGAAGCATCATGTGTTCTCCAATAGTGACGTAGATCACCTTCCGCGAGAGGAAAAAGCATGTAGTATTTCCCGCGGTGTTGATATGTTGCAAGAAGCGGCGTGATGTGAAGCTGAGTCTCAGCTGGGAGTTTCTGAACGGCATTGAGGGCCTTCACCTCTTGAGCATAGTCTCTGCCGTCTTTTGCGTTCAGTTCTTTGATGGCAAAAGAGTTGGTCCACACCTAGAATGATTAGCTTGTTTCGAGGCTTTCGACAATCGAGAATTACCTGGTTCCGGTTGAAGCCGTGATGAGCCGAATGAATGTTTACTATGGAAACTTTTCCAAATCCTCCGGTTCTCACCCTTTGTGACGCCTTATCTGTCGTGAAGGGCAGGATGTCTTTGGAGTCAAGATCGTAGAAACGAACTTTGTCGAGCGTGTTTGCCTGCGAGAAGAACGGCACCAGTACCTTCCATTGCTGTGCCTCAAACTCTTCCCGTGTTTTGGAGTCCCAATGTTCGTCTGACGGAGTGATTTGCACTGCATCGTCCGTAGCGACGATTCTCTTGAGTTGTTCCGGGGCAAACGGAAGGTCCTTGTCGGAGACGTTCGCTTCGATAAACTTTTGAATACTACCCGGCCTGCTTATTAGACACAAGGTTGCGAAAATTCGGCAGAGTCTTTCCGAAGCTGGTCTGGTTCCGATATCTTCGCCTCGAGTGCTACCGCAGATTGTGCCCACTAATTGATCCAATTCAAGATTGGATATGAGTGGAAAACTCTGACGGAGTTCCCTTCTCACGTTTCTCTCTGTTAGTATCTCATTCAAAGCATCATTGGGTATGAAGCTGTCTGCAGTGGCCTCAACTCGGGCTTTCCAGAGTCTTGCCCCTAATTTCTCAGCGCCATCTGATATCTCGTTCCCTTGAGGGGCGCGAGACCCAAGCTGACTATCCCCTCTATCATAAACAACTTCAACATCTTGATCAAGTCCAAGTTCTATTACATTTTTGGGCTTGTTGTTCGTTTCAAGAGAAGCCTGTCCTTCTGTTTTGGGTCTCGGGAAGTGACTGGTTGATGCTAGAGGAGGAGGGGCTGGCCCTGTGTTTCTCCGAGAGGTAGCCGTGGAGGATGTCTGAGCAGGTCAATACCGGTATCAAAATGTCAGGGTATCAAGTCATACATAAGACGCTGCGGTGCGAAACAAATCTGCTGATATCTAAAATCCAATTCGATCAGCTTGAAGTATGAGGCCAGATGTATATCAGGCTCACCCGCTGAATGTCCGATCCTTGAGTCGATCTTCTGGTATTCCTGTGGCTCGTGGAGTTGCCTGACCATGTTTTGTGAATAAATGTCCCCGAAAGAGACTGTGGTGTGAGGTTGAGAGAGTTTGTGACGTTCATCATGGGTAGGACGTAGACCAAAGCTTTGGATCTAATGGGAAGACCGCATTGTTAGGAATAGGAGAGATACAGTGTTTTAAAAGATAGAATATAACCTGCAGGTTAAATCTGGTCTACAAAGCTTTTGAGATGCTTCGCGACTCGTAGGCAAGATGCGGGATTTATCACCATGCATGAGCAGGCTTGTGCTGACATACAGACATGCATATACAGCAGGAAGCCACTACTTGACGGGCCTAGCTGTTGCCTTGAGATAGCCCGCCTAAAGCATGAGACAGTGAGTAGTATCAAGCTCGATATAGCACTCTACATAACAAGAAGTGCAGATTTAACAATCCAGCAGTACAGCTGAGACGCCAAGCATTCACAAGGGATTAATTAGTATTGACAGAGCGACTGAAAATAGCGCCCTTCAGCATGTAGAGTAACAGCCAAAAAAAGAGCAACGGTCCGAAGAAAAGCCGAATGAGCCTTTGGGCCAATAATTGGAAGGAGCGCCCATTTAATCTATACCCAAGACTCACAAATGCTCACGCTGCCAGACGCACTGCCAGATTCCCAAAGTCCCTCGAAGTCTCCCTCGAACAAGACGATCGACACTAGAATACGTTCTTCTCCGGTAGAGGACCTAGGAGTGGTTGACAGGAATCTTTGGATGACAAATCATTTCACCACAGGCTCCTCAGAGCCAGTATCTCCTACTTAACCCGAGACAGTCACATTCACACTTGGGGTAAATCAAGATTCAACCACGCCTCTGGAGGGTCCCCATGAACTAGAATAAAAAAAATACAACTAGTCTTCGACACCGCCAGGCAAAGATGCTTCCTCTTTCACCAAAACTCATCCACGTACTGGTCGAGTGCGCTCACAATACGTTTGAAATTATTCATAGTACTTCTGCTGCTGCTTTGCCAACGCTTTCCGACCAATAAGTCTCCGGACCAGCTTCAGGTTTAATATTCCATATCCTACACTTCTCGAACCATCTATATTGCCTTCACAGCCCATGTCGTATTATCCTTCCACTCATTCTCGAAATATCCCTACCGAAAAGCCAGATCCAATTCTAAAGCCGTATAAAAAAGCAGTATCTCATCCAACCTTCTGTGGTATTTATTGAGATTTTTCCAGTCCAAAGCAATGTTGGTTCTGGAATGCCCTGGGTTGGCATCTTAGATGCAAGCTACTTGATCCCCTCGAGGACTTCCAACAAGAACTCGAGCCCCTAAACAACCCCCTATACATTCCCGAAAGAACCAACCCACCCTCTTTCCGCTTGTGCTGCTGACCGTCGCCTTCGAAAGTCTTGGCAGTATCCTCATTGAATCCAACAAGCTTCGCCAGGTGTTCGGGGACGTCCCAGTCATTGGCCATAAGCTAGTTTTCCTCCAGCCAAAGCCAGATACTGATGCTGTATGTCTTCATGTGGTGTCGCTGCTCGCAGGATGGCAGCTAAAATTTTCAAACAGGCCACTGCAGTGGTTATGAATGAGGGCATCTCGATATTGGTCGACGTTGCGTTGACGTAGACCGTCCATCCATTCAATACATTAAAATACATTCAATTGAGCACGCCCTTGACAGTAACGTAAAATAACCTCATGGATCCTTCGAATAGAAACCCTTCAGAGATATTCAAGATTGATTCGGGGTTGATTGGGGTTATCTCGATGTATGTTCTCGACATAGCATTGATGTGGCCTGTGCAAAGTTCAGGAAGCCTGCTCTCCTCATTTAAACCCCGACTCGTCCCCTGGGCCGTTGCGCTTTTGTGTCAAGACAGCGCGAGCGAGTACCAGCAAGCTACATCTGCGGACTATCGATATCAGAGGGACAATCGGTGAAGATTTGAGGATCACCGCCACAAATGCCATGTACAACACCATCTTAAACTAAGAACAACGACGGGGACTTCTACTCCTCAAGCCCTCCTTGCCCCCAGGATATACACCGGGAAAATGGACCTTGTTAATTGGCCTTAGCACACGGAGCCCTTTGTAGTTTCCGTCCTAGTGGGCATTGACCCTTGCAAGCTGCGATTTCAACCTCACTTCTTTTGGATCCACGCTGTTGGCCTCTGGCATGAAGCTGAAGTGGGGAATTCAAAACCCCCCAGATTCGGCGGCTTCACATAATGCGGGACCATCTATGACGCGGTTTATCAGCCTAGGCATGAAATTAGACTTACTGGCCATTTGGCGGAATCGCACGTCAGGGTTTTCACTGAGCATCATTTGTCATTCATCTTGCTTGCAGCCCCATCTCTAATTCGACAATCTTGGTCAAATGTAAACCAAGATCGAGAATTCAGCCAGCTTTCCGACGTTCTCGGCAGATATTGAACGTCGACCTTGCGTCTTGTGAGTCATGATCTGGTCAAGGACCACCTTGTCCCTGGCGATTCCCCGCCATAACGACCCCACGAGCTATACGAAATACGGGAACTGCATGCCAGCAACCGGCAATTAAGATTGGGAATGTGGCTACGGCCCGATATTCCGCCCGTGTGAGTCAGAGGTCTGCACCCATACTGCCCACATTGAGATGGATTGGCTTAACTGGTCGCGTCCGGAGGTCCATCCGGGGACTTGTCAATAGCGTATATTGAAGCGAGCAGGTGTCAAGAAATCGGCCAGTGGGGTAAAGGCAAGAGTACTATCGTCAGAGTCTGTTGATTACCAATAGACGTCGATGTGGAATATGATGGAAGGGAATCAGCACTCTACTTGGTTTGCACTGGTGATCGTCCTTGCAAATAGTGTAGTATATAAACATCTGCCCATTGCCCATCAGTGGCTTTCAGAAGATCAACTCAATCACGCCAAGATAGCACAAAGGAGGACCTATCCGCCACTTGAACGATTCATACTTTTCAGAGATACAAATCATGGCAACCTACTTCATCAGTGGTGTCCGAACCGGCATCGGTCTGGAATATGTGCGCCAGCTGTCGTTACTCGAGTCAACAACTGTCATTGGTACAGTGCGCAGTCTTTCCGATAATGCAAGCCTCGAGGCTCTTCACGCTGTTGTGAAGAGGCCCGAGGTCAAGGCACAAGTCCATCTCGTCGAATGCGATCTTTCGTCTACCGAGTCCATCAGCTCTATCGCCTCCCGTCTTCCTGCCGGTCTCCAGGGCAAGATCGACATCGTCATCCAGAACGCCGCCATCTTGCAACCTATATGTCATCAGGAGAGTTCTCTCAATGTCACGGCCAAGTCGCTGGTCGACCACTTCACCACCAACGCCATTGGCCCTGCTCTGCTTCTCCAGTCGCTGCTACCGTACTTGGCTCCTAATGCTAAAATTGCAAACATCACCTCCGGAGTAGGAAGCAAGGCAATGCTGAGTGACGGGCGCATCCCAGCCAGCATCACGGCATACAGCATTAGTAAGGCGGCACTGAACATGTTGACGGTGCATCAAGCGCAAGACCTCAAAGACAAGGCAACGGTTGTTTGTATTGATCCGGGCCATGTGAAGACGGAGATGGGCGGACCAAACGCAAAGGTGGAGATTGCCGATAGTGCAAGAGGAGTCTTGAAGGTTATTGGAGAGTTGACCAAGGAACACAATGGCCGCTTCTTGTTGTACAATGGTTCTGGCATAGAATGGTAGAGGGCGCTACTTGAATAGACTTGAGACTTGGTCAGTTCCCCAGAATATCGTCAATCTAACAATCCTGGTATGACTGATGATTCTATTGCCGATTCTTAGCATTGCTCTAATTTCCGCTTTGCTTAGCTTTCGATAACGCTGGTGGCTGCTGATAGGCAAATACATGAGAATTATTCGAGATGCGGCAGAAAACTCATCCAGGGACGGGATATGCGGGTGAGCACCGAGCATGAGCGCTAGGTCTCCCGCACGTAACCACACCACAAACTTCCATGTAACGGCCAGGGTGCCTTTCATTAGGTTGAAGGGCTCGATAAATGCAGAAATCAGAACTGGCCGTGTCTTCCTTCTCTGCGAAGCAATCCAGGCTCAACCGTGCATATGAAGGGCCTGGTAAGATCTAAGAAAAGGCAAAGAACGCAGAATTGACCGCTCGAATGCGGTGTTGGTGACAAAATCGTCCTCCATGCGTGGCCGATACTGGGAAGATGGCGAGGAGGATACATATGCCATAGACCGCACGCACTCGGAGATGGTCAAATTCGGGCCACATGAGTTATGAAGAGATGCCGCATCGCCTTGGAACATACCAGGCACGAGTTTCCGGTTTTGGTTATTCATCACGGGATATGAGTGATGTGGACAAACTCAGACTACCCATTCTGTCGTCATGGAACGCGCCTGAATTAGGCCAACTTGGGCAACATTACACACCGACACTGTCGAAAGGTACAGAACTATCCTCGCTAGGCTTACTCTTCGTCGGACTAACTTTCACACCTCAACCATAGAAGCTATCTCTAGTAAGCATGGACTCTACAGTTTCGAGATATATATATAGATGCCAAAGAGCTTTTCGCGCAGAAAAAGGGGAATATGGAGAACATCACCCAAAAGCTCCTTGAAATAACAGAAGGCTTGGATGTGTTAGTCAAACAAAATTAAAAGCGTTCTTGATGTCGTGCCTGTTACTTATCCCAGAGGATCGCAATGCGTCGTTGCACGACTTTCTAACTGATATGGAGAGATTAGGTTTGTCTTTGAAGCCGTTCGTTTCAATGGTAGTTTAATCAGCTCCAGACAGAACAGGGCGCATTTTTTTATTTTTGAGGATGACAAAAGAATGTACGAAGTTGAAGAGTTTGACGTTACAGTGAGTCAAGACATGATGGAGCTCTGACGCGGAGATAATTATGCACAATACTAACATGGGTGGTAAGCTTGATCAGTCGCTACTTCACCTCTACGTGTCCGATCTCAGGGTACGACAATATCTCGCTAAATCTCTACTTCAGTCTAATATACCATGCAGTACCCACCTGCCGTACGTACCCACCTACTGTACAGCAAAAAAAAAGTTT
>KL660551.1:0-110966 GCA_000732775.1 Stachybotrys chlorohalonatus IBT 40285 | reverse complement strand
TAATTTCTTAGGGAGCTAAAGTCACTATTTTTTTCTGTATTTTCATTGGTCAAAAGCCCTGTCTGTGACATGCTTGCGACCTTACCACACTCAAGGGGATACGAATAGTCTCCGGTGGGACATGCTCACGTGCGTTCAATCCTAGGGCGATCCTCGCAACCCGCGATCCCCCGGATAAGTACGATCGTGCCAGATGTCAACTTGACGTGCGTGTGCCGATTACTTAAAAGCTGTAATGAGCCGACAAACACCGGTCCTTATGGAGCCAAAAGCTTCGAAATGCTGCATCTCGATGAAGCTACAGGCCACTGACGTAATTCCTCGCACGCGCCCACTTCCGCTCCATGACAGCCCGGCAGTCCCATACGAGGGACAATAATAGTAATTTACTTACCTCCCGACGGGACACTCACCGAGATATTGCTCGAAATGTGCCGATGTCGTGCGCATACCCTACAGCAAAACATTTGCTGCTACTATCGTCAAAGCTTGGGCGGACTGTATCAATGGATCGAACATGTTACAAAACAGCGTAAGGAAAGGCTGTTCTTGAAAATGATTCTATACGTAAGAAAAAAAATCGTTTGTGGTATATGGAGAAGAAAAAAAGAAAAGGAAAAAGAAACCATGTATTGGCATGGACGAAATGGTGCAATGTAAGCTGCACCAGCGGGTATAAAGGCCTAGCATTGCCGTCGTCGATGCACGTTATTTCTTTGCGTTCCAACTGTGTGTACCAACCAGCAAAGGCTCAAGAATTATTGTGTTTAGACATGATACAAATCATAAAATGGTCTCCTGTAAGCATTAGAAACTCATTCCTGTCCAACAGGTCGCGCAACATTTTATAATCTTCAAAGGGATGGGACGTTTTTAAGTACTGAACATCATACATTTCATCAATTGACTGATCTCTTCACATTTTTCCATACTTCACAGACCAAAAAAAAAGTTAAGCAAGTGTGCAAGGTGAGTAAAGCAGACCCGAAATCGTCAAGAACGTTGTCGAGACCACGAATACACAAGACTATGTACGGGGGATCAATTGCCATTTTCAGTAACATACAACTCAATATATGCTTCCACCAATAGTAGGGCAAAGCTAGCCGGATCGCCGCCAGACCCATGTTGAAGCAGGCACATTGAACGGAGGTGGCCTGGGTGCCGCAAGAGTCCGAGTGACAGATTCCTAGTCCGAGTTTCATTGGGTACCTAGACTTGCTAACACACCAGCCTATTCGGTTCATGGCCTCGTTTCCGTCGGATGCTTGTTCGGTGCGAGCTGCGGCTTTGTTGATAGATGCACGCTTGCAGCGTCGACATTCTACATACTCCATCCGATTCTTTATGCATGAGACCCCCTGTTGACTCATCAGACTACTTGGTACAAGTGAGTCTCAAGGCTCGAAGCCAGCTCAGGCGCTCATTACCGAGCCCCAAGAGAATAGCATGACAGGTAACGCTCACCGGACAGGCCAAGGACTACCTGCGTTGCGATGCGGGACGAATTGGAAGTGGCAGCTGATGAACTGATGACTTTACGTGTCAACAAGACCAGACAGGGAGAAATGATGCCAAATGCGGCTGTTTGGTGGCTGCGCCTCCACGCCCAAACATAGGACGCATCCCTCTCCAGCGCCAAGTCGGCTTTAGCAGTACGAGCTTTGTTCCCCTGTCTTTCCACGTTCCTCCGAGGCCGCCAGCGGATTCAGCAACCTTATAACAAGGAATCTACACCAATCAGAAATTATGGAAATACAGTTTATGTACCTGTGTCGATCGGAGCCACCAAGCATTTGTGGCAAACTGATCATCTCATCACAAAGAACTTTAAGACTGGACACAGTGCGTTACAGATCTGACGCAATGGCGGCCTCGAGGGAAAGGCATGGCGTGCAACTGGCAAGGAACGACCGACTCGGTCAAGCCGCGTGGTAGAAATACAAAGAATCGCATATCTGGCACAAATCGGCCGAAGGATTGTTCTCCTTGACTTTTGACAGCAAACCCCTGTCAAATGGCGTCAAATAGTTAGTTCCACTGATATTCGTCCTGCAATAGTGGCGTGCGTCCATGGACTCGGCTTGGACTGCGGTACAAATATTACGGTCCTTACGGCCGTCGGTTATAAACAAGGCCAAGCCACCGCTTCGCTCACGGGGAACCTCGTAGGGCAATGTGGAGATCGGAATTTGGGGGGGGGGGGGGAAGGGCCCGTCAACGGCAGGAGTGTCTGCCGGCAGCTGAATAATCGGCGGCCGTGGCCAATGATGCCGCCTGCTTCTGAAACGGACAGGGGGATTCTGGCGATCGGGAATAGGCACCCCTGTGCGGAGGTATGCACTGTGGAGCAAGGGAAAGAAAACATGGCTTCTAGCTCCGGCCCAGCTTCATACCTCCGCTGCAAGTTCCAGACAAGTGCCTAGGGTCAAGGGAGGGGGGAAGAAGCGGAGGGATGGGAATGGGGGCTATGTACGACGGGATGGGCCAAGGGCATGGAACATACAAAGACAATAGACTAGAGCCTGCGGTTCCTAAAGACCGGCCAGCCGACGACATGGGGTCGGAGGATACCTTGCCTGACCCATCCAGCCCCATTAGTCGCCGGCTGCCGGATTCCGTTCATGCTGCGATCATCTCAACCACAGTCGCATCTTCCCAAGGAGCCTCCAAAGTTCCCTCCTTTTCCATTCACGGATCCACTGTCACGTCCAAGGAGGTGTATTCCAACCGTGTACAATGGCTTCCCGAGTAGCTCTTCAGTGTGTTTGATCATAGGCAGTCAGTCCATCAGTGACGGCCCATCAACTCTGACTGGACTTGGGCTCATACCGGCAACCATGAGCAAAAGACTGGCACGAAAAAAATACGACTACTTCAACAAAGCGCACGCGAGTCGGACAGACACGTAGATACTACACTACCTGTCCATAGCCAGACTACGCCGCAGCTATACGTCACTAAATTCAAACACACACCCAGACTTGGCTCGTGTCTATGCATGATCTTATGCATTGTCTCCTTGTATTACCTCCCACCCGAAAGCCTCGGCTTAAGCCCTTAGGCGACTATACATTCCCTTTCCCCGCCAACGTGTTGGTTAGCTAAGCGGCGCGTGTTGATGCTCCTTTCATAAAAATCCTCCCATCGCCTCATCAGCCGCCAAGGGTTGGGACCATAACTCCGACTGCCTCTATCCCGCATCATCCGTACGAGGCAGAGATTGACCTAGCTGCCCGCTTACCTAAATAGACCTTTGAAGTTTGATCTTGGTATATATTGTCCTTGACGGCTCGTCGTTGGGAATATGATACACAAGGTAGACAAGGCTGCCAAACATCACCTCCATCCTCTTCTCCTTCACCTCCACCTCCTCTCCCTTGGGTACACAGACTGTTGGTAAACAAAATGTCGGTCGACAACTTCAAGGTTATCATTGCGGGCGGCGGCATCGCCGGCCTGACCCTCGCCATCATGCTGGAGCGATTCGACATCGACTATGTCATCCTCGAAGCCTACTCCAAGATTGCTCCCCCGGTGGGCGCCAGTGTGGGTTTGTTCCCCAACGGACTCCGTATTTTAGATCAGCTCGGCTGCTACGATGAGATCAAGCGTCGATACAACTTACAGCAAAAGGGAACCACCAACCACCGCAACAAGCATGGACGGCGCGTGGCGTGCCTCCCCGACGAGGCAGGACAGTATGAAGTTCGGTAGGTGACCGGAAGCCATTTGATACGCATTTTTGACTCTAACTCAATGCAGTCACGGATACGGCCTACTATTCTTCGAGCGTACATCGCTCCTTGAGATCCTATTCGACAGAGTCAAGCACAAGGAAAAGGTGCTCGTCAACAAGAAAGTTCACAGCGTCGACCTCGTCAGCGGCGGAGTCCACGTCAAGACGGCCGACGGCGATATCTACCCGGGCTCCATCCTCGTCGGCGCCGACGGCGTCCACAGCGCCGTCCGTAAGGTCATGACGAGCCTCGGCCAGAAGCTCGAGCCCGGCTACTTCACCGGCCGCGAGGAGGACGAGGTCACCTGCAACTACATCTGCGACTTCGGCATCGCCCAGAACGTGCCCAACTGGATCGCCGGCGAGACCAACATGGTGCAGGGCGATGGACGTGCCGCCGGTGTCGTGTCCGGCCCGGACAACGTCGTGTACTGGTTCATGACGGAGAGGCTGCCTGAGCCCAAGCGCGGAGCTGACATTCCCAAGTTTACCGCCAAGGAGGAGGCTGAGTTTACGCGGAAGCACAAGGACTTCCAAGTTACTGAGACAGTCAAGTTTGGCGACGTCATCGACAACCGCAAGACGTCGACCCTGACCGCCCTGGCCGAGATTGTCCACAAGAAGTGGTTCTTCCGCCGGATCATTGCCCTCGGCGACTCTGCTCACAAGGTACGGTTCCACGACCGAAGTGGCGACATGAATACTAACATCCCAACAGCCTAACCCTGTCGGTGGCCAGGGCGCCAACGCAGCCATGGAGTCTTGCGCCGAGCTCATCAACGCCCTGCTCGACGCCAAGAAGGAGGTTGGTAGCCTCAACAAGCTCACCAACACGGACATAGAGAAGATCTTCCGGAAGACGCAGGATGCCCGTCACGAGCGCGCCCACCTCATCGTCGACGCCGCCCACGAGGTGCAGGCGCTCATGGCCTACGAGAATCCCCTCCTCTCCACCATCGCCCTGCAGGTCGTTCTGCCCAACGCCGGCAACGAGTTCATGCTGTCCAAGCTGGGCGACATCTTTGCCGGCGGCTCTTCGCTTAGACACATGCCCATGCCCAACCGCCCGCGAGAGGTGCCGTTCAACGATGAGCTCCCGGCCAAGCCTGTTGCTACCAGAACGTCCAAGATTGTGCTGGGCGCCTTCATGGCCGCCATGAGCCTAATCGCGCTGAGCACGACGGCCACATTCCAGCTGCCGCTCCCCCAGTTCCAAGCACCCATTGTCGCGGCCTTCTTCGGCGAAGACAACTTCTTCACTAACTACCTTAACAGTCTCGTCTCGGCCATCTCGCAGCCGTTGGTTGACGCAAACCCCGCCGCCCGTCTGCAGCTCCTTAACTTTGCCTCCCAGCTCATCGCCCCCCTGCTTGTCTACACCATCGAAGGCTATCGTCTGGGCAACCAGGGAACTCCCCTGTCCATCCCTGTCCTGTTCGTCTCGGCTCTGCACTTTGTCGGCTTCGGCCGCGTTGCTCCTTTCCACGGCGTATTGGCGGCTTTGGCCACGCACAAGATGCCGACCGGTCGCGCCATCCCTCAAGAAGTCGCCCAGTCTCTGATCCCGGCTTTGATCGTCGGCTACATGATCCCCACCGCCATGGCATTCATGCCGACCCCTAGCGTCGCCGCCTGGCAGAACTGGATCTTCCTGTCACTATTTGCCCCATTCCTCTTCAGCTTGGCCACTTTTTCGCTGTCCTCTTTCAAACGCTGGGCGAACCAGCGCCCTTTGACACCCGAGGAGAAGGAGGCCAGCGAGTTCGATCGTTACAAGAGGCTTGATATTCCCGCGTTGCGAACGACCTACAGGTTTGCCTTTATAATCCAAGCGGCAGTCCACATCCTGACCGTCCTGTACTCTTACACTCACCCTGAACTGAGCGTTGTCGACACCTTCCTCACACTACGAAACCCGTTTGGTGCCTCGTGGACCACGGCCAGCCTCGTTCTACAAGCCGGATCCCTGTTTAAGTACAATATGGCCACGGGCGTCCTCGCCATGGTTATTAGCAATCTTTACTCCGTTTGGGAGCTCCGCCGCCACGGCTACATCACAACCCCTGAGACCCTTGTGTTGACGGCTCGGGTAGCTGCGAGCCAGGTCTTTGTGGGTCCCGGCGCAACGTATGTGAGCCTGTGGGAGTGGCGCGAAGACAAGCTCATCACGTTGGGCCCGGAGGCAGACAAGCGAAGGGAGGCAGCCCACAACGAGCATTTATTGGCCAAGACCGACCTTGCCACCTTTACCTAGGGACGCATGCATCGTAGCATGTAGACAAGTTGTTTTGGTATCTTTTTGTCTTTATTCTCGGAAGCCTGCTGGTTCATTTTTTGTTTGGCTCTACAATTTCCTAATCCATCATGTCATACAATTGCATAGCTTATGTTTATGAATTATGAAACGGTAAGCAGTTTATTTAGCTGGTATAGTCTTGTTAACTTTTCCCTCAACACCTTTACCTCTCGAGTTGAGATTAGTGCTTTGACCCCCAACGCCCACCAAGCTTCTTCTGTGACATGTCATCCGTAGCTCCTTCGAGCCAGTTCAAGGAATGCCACTTGGCGCTGCGAGAGCATTCCCGCTGCAAACAGTGAGCGCACGCCTTTAGTGTTCAGTCAGTCCGGGGCGAGCTCGGCAGGCGCAATGACCCAATGGCAGCCGCATGTTGCATGCAAAAGAACCGCGTGTTGATCTTCTGCCAACCTTGTTTAATATTACGTCTCACCCTGCTATCATACTTGGCAAGGCAGGGGTATGCCGAAAGTATAGTACCCAGCGCAACCATCAGAAGATACGCACGAAGTACAATTCTCTATACACCGTGTGCGGAAGATGGTGATACTGAAGAGCGTCCGTCTATAGTCTCCTTGTGGCATTGATGCGCAACTCTTCCTAAATCCGCCGAAATTATGCCATCGATGTAAATTGCGTCGCGCAGCATTTGTCCAGGATCCGGACGCTGCTGTTGATGCAAAATGCTGTGACTTGTTATCACGCAATGCGGCGCCGAGGTGATACCATGTACGCATATGCTATGATTGGATAGAGCTGTCAGCAACTCCACAGCTCGACGGCAGCATTTCTACCAATACGAACCAGTAGGACCTCGATAAGAAAAATGATGCAAAACCTCCACATAATGCAGCCCAAAGACTCCCATGTAGTGGGAAAGTCTGGCGCCAACGTTGCATTCTGTGCCCCAGTTGGTAAGCTACACCGCTGCTTGCTCTGCGTCCTCTCCTTGGCGGAAATATGGTATAGCATACATAGACTATTGAGAGGTGTGTCATGTACACAAGCAAATTTCCGTGTTCGCTTTGAGTGTTGTAGGAAGCCGTGCTGTGCTCGTTTACGACAACTGGCGCGGTATACGAATACTGCACTGATTTCCCCGCTTCAGGTAGCTACATGATCCAAGAAAATACTGCAGAGAAAGACACCCAGTGAGTTTTCATATCTTCCTGATCCTCATCAGATGGCACTGATTGTGGCGATATTCCTCGTCTAGTGCACACTGTTGCATCCGCTACAGTAGCAGAAACCAGACGTCACCCCTAGCCCATACGACTGTGCTTCAAATGAAATGTTTTGATTGAGATCGCTTACAATAAGTCGAAATTGTCAATTTTTTGAGCCGTTAAAATTAGGGCACAGATCATCAGTTTCCTACGTTACTAATATCGAATGCCCTCACATCGAAGCATTTCTACATAGGTTTTTTACTTCTACTTCCGAACAGGCCAACAGTAATAGGGAAGCCTCAGCATTTAGTTGCTGCAGCACTCTTTCATTTCACTACATCCGCCGCAGAAAGGAGGCGATTTACCCACAGTAAGAAGCTAGAGGTTATCCAGATCGAACACCATGGCAGAGCTACATGGGTCCGACAGAATAAACTCGACCCGAAGATGCTTAGTAAATCGTATTAATAGCCATTGTAGTCTCAGTTCTGTGTTATTGGTTTGCTGTGTGTTTCGTCAAATATGTCGGGACGACTGCGGAGTAAATACGCGCATGGGATAATAGCGCCCCAGCGTTGCTATGCTGAAGTCTGCCAGTCAGATTTCTCACAAACTTAGTGAGATATCATGTGACATGCATCTTTTTAGTTAATGTTCTCAATATGAACTCAATGCCAGTCAGCTCTTGTTGATATGAGCAACGGCTTCGATACCAATACTAGAAATTCTGGTTCATTTTTCTAGCTGTCTCGAACGAGCAGCCGTATCTTAGCCCGATTACCCTGACTATTATCACGATAATCACGGCTGAGAAATCGGTCAATATATTGTAGCATGCCTCTGCTCATATCTTTCTGCGAAGCTACAGCCCTGAAAAACAAGAAGCCTGTAACAAGATTTTCCTCGAGATTGCCAGCACTTGGTGTTTTTTTTTTTGTCGTCGGCACTAGCCACCGGGCAGCATTACAGCATCACCATTTTATCTCCAAGGAGATATCATTTGTTCCTTTAAGTACACAGGTAAATTTAGAGACTGCAAGATATGTCTAATTCACTCCCGCCTAGACGCCAGCCACGGGAACACACGCTTTCTGCAAGTCACGAATGCCGAGTGAGTCAACTAGACGGCCTATTCCCCTTGCCTCTTCACGCATGCTTGCCCAGGTGGAGAGATCAAGACCATCAATCTAGGCTCGTTGGACAGCTGGATCCCAGGACACTTTGGTAGCACCATTCATTTCCTACCGTTCCTTGCGTATTCCCATGTCTTTAAAAAAATAAAAAAAAATAAAAACCAGGAAAGGACACAAATTAAATGCCGTTCAACGTGATCTCGTTAATCTATATTCTACGACTGATGGTGTGTTCTTCCTATGCCGGGTAACACAGCACGGCTCAGCGTTGACGATTGGATTTAAAGGAATTCTCATGAGGTACCGTCGAAGGGTTGAAATCCTATTTGGACACCCAGCACGACGTAGCACCATCCATGCTACTATAACCTGGGGATGAAGCGTCCTTTTATAGATCGATACTATATTTGCCCTATACAGTACGCTGTCGTCAGAGTACTGGGTTATACGATGGAGGTTGTCAGGACTGGAGTCACAACTGGGCATGAGACGTGGATAATCAACAAGGCTGCCGTCAACGCCAGATATGTCGCCATCGGCTGGAACTGGGACACGCTCGGGCTCTTCAAAGATACCCCCGACCTGACGAAGAACTAGCTTCCTTGTAGGTACATCCGAATTCTTTCGGCGGTGTTGGCGAGACTATCATCCTGAGCTCTTTTCAACAATATATTTGAATTGATAATCCTCGTAGTAGCAGTGAATCATTTTGCAGTAGCCCATGATTCTTCACCAGTATCTGTAGAATCGTCAATCTGTTTGGCCTTGCGAGCGGCGATGGTTCGGCCACGCAGACGAATGAGGCCACTATTCCTTTACATGTACAGAGAGCGCAATGAGAACTCCAACGACTAGGCGAGGTAAGTTTGTTGCTGATTATCGTTTTATGCTTTTGCTCGGTCAGAGTATGCATGTACATATGGGACGATTTTGCACATAGAATTGCAATTGGAAGCACACCTGGTACGAAGGATGCCTGTGATTGGATCATCACCCCCGTCGTACCTGGTCGCTATATCCCTGTCACTCCCACCTGAAGTCACACCACGTTTAAGAATGCATATATCGAGTTAATTGAAGGGCCCCCAATGCGAGCCGCTGTCCGGACAAGGAGGCTTCCGTGGCGCCTTGCACACTTGCCCGAGGCTGGGTGTTCAGCGTCACCCCCGGAACCCGCGGAGCCAGACGCATGAAGCGATGTATCGCGCCCAGCCACGTTGGGAATCGTCCAGCGATTCGATCATTGTTATCGGAACGAATGACCTACGGCATGTACTGGGCCCGAGCGATTTCCATCTCCATGTGGCAGCTGCCGTCCGTTCCATGGCCAACCATTAACACACCAAGCCAGCCTCGATACCCGCGCTTTTCCCACAGCCGTCTGCCAAGGGCACACATCTTCGTGGGGGCCAACGAGGCCTAGGCGCGTGAACAAGCTTCGCTGCAGGGATCGGATTTACAGTACCGGCCAGCACAGCCCTAAAAGGGAAACAACCGGGACGACCCATGTTAGGACGGCAGACGGAATCCTCTGACTAAGACGAATAGGGCTGTCAAGCGGAAAATCGCCGTTGGCAGCTTCTCGGCTCATAAAGCCTGGCCAACTCTAAATCCGCCTGCCAGCCGGAATTCCAAACCTGCCTCTGCATCCTCTTCCGCTTACTTAATTGTGGCCTTCTTGAACTTACGAGACTCAGACAATACTGAAACAGCAGCAGCTGCTGCTGCGGCAAGATTTAGATAGGGGAACGCTTCAGCCACAGCTCCAGCCGCAGCTCCAGCCGCAGCCGGCGCAGCCGGGAGTTTTGCTACAACACACCGCCCCGCTCCGGCCCGTTGTCCTCGTGCGCTTGAGTCTGGTCTGTTTGAGGCAGACGCCGCCTCGTGTCATGACCATGCCGAGATCTGCCTGTGATAACTGTTACAAGCGTAAAGTAAGCACACATCCGCCTAGCCCGACGCTGTCCATCTCTTGTCCAGCCTTTGTCGTGATGCGACGTCCCCGTGTTGATGACCAGACAGGTGCAATGTATCCTCCCCGAAGCAGGCGCCGGCTCGGTGAAGTGCGAGTGGTGTGAGCACCGTCAGATTGCCTGCACCTATGACCGCGTCAAGGGCCGTCGGGCCAAGAAGCAGATGCTGGCCGCGTGAGCCCGCCTACAACCCAGACACATGTGCCACATTGCCTAACGACTGTGAATCTCAGGGCCAAGGTTACCTCTCCGCAGTCGCACACAGACGACTTTGCCGAGCGCATCAAGCGAATCGAGGAGTTCACCGCCCACATCAAGTCTCTCAGCAGCCAGAAGGATGGCACCGCCTCCGACCGCGACCCCCCGAGGATCCCCACCATCAAGCAGGTCCTGGCCGGCGACGCCAAAGCCTCCAATGATTACCTGCCTCCGCTGAGCATGGCCGATCGGAAGCCCCGCGACAACTCGCGCTCCCGCGTCCGCAACGCCATGGGCCAGCTGTACTTTGCCGGGCTCGAGCTGGGCTCCGTCGACTCCCACACGGGCATGCCCATCCTCTCCGACCTCGGCCGCGAGCTCATCTTCCGCGCCACCGGCAGCTGGCCCAACTTCGACTTTCCCTGCACCCCTGGCGACCACAAGCGCCCACCCATGTCCATGCGGCGGCAAACCCAGGCGCGGCGGTCGAATCCGCCTCTCCCCGACGAGGCCATCATCAGGGTCATGCTCAAGGGTTTGTTCGAGTCCAAGATGAACCTGCGGCTGCCCGTAATCGACGCGATCCTGTTTGAGGATATCCTCGAGACAGCGTACAGGCCGAGCGTGGGCGAGCTGACGTATGAGATGATCACTTCAAGGGCGTGCGTATTTGCGTTTGCGTGCTTCGTCGGCGTCCGAACGGGGGAGAGCAGGCGCATCGGCATCGACATCGAAGAATGCGCCAACGAAGCCGGCAGCCTTGTCATGGACCTCATGGAGGACCCGAGCTTGACGATGCTGCAAACAATCCTCATGCTGGTACGTCCCCCGCGTGAACAGCAAATACAAAGTCTAACCTTGCAGAACCTCTACAACGTCGTGTCCGGCCGCTTCATGACGGCCTACATGCTGCACGCCACCGCCTGCCGCACCCTCTTCGTCCTCGGCGCGCACACGTTGACGATCCCGCCCGTGCCGGAGGACCGGCCGCTCACGCACACGGAGCGCGAGGACCGGCATCTGCGCTGGATCTTCTGGATCTGCTACATCCTCGACAAGGACCTTGCGCTGCGGACGGGCCAGCCCTACATCATCGGTGACGAGTTCTGCGACCTGACGCTGCCCGCGGGCTACACACAGAGCGGCTTCTCCAACGATAGCCCGCGTGGGGCCCCTGACGAGACGCCCCTGCTGCCGTGCGATATCCGCCTGAGCCTGATCAAGGCCAAGGCCTGCCGGCTGCTGTACTCGGCGGATGCGCTGCGCAAATCGGATGCGGAGCTGCTGCGGGCGATCCGGCAGCTGGACGAGGAGGTTGAGACGTGGCGCACGTCGCTGCCGCCCGATATCGCGCCGGCCCTGTCGATATCCAGCATGTCGCTGCTCTCCCACCTCAAGTCAGGGTCCGGGACGCCCGACACCATGCACAGGATCGACCTGTACCTCGAATACCACCACCTCATGTCCGTCATCCACCACGCCAGCGGCCGCAGCCGATTCCTCGAGTCCAAGTGTCCGCCCGACCGGGCCACCATCAGTATCCTCGAGTCGAGCCTGGAGCTGTCGGTCGAGGCCAGCCGATCCACCGTCGTCTACCTGAGCGTGGCAGCGAACGAGATGGCCGCCGAGGCTGCGTGGTAAGTAGTTGTCCCGAGCGAGACGGCAGCGCGCTAAGAGGATGACAGGATCATATTGTTCTATCCGATTGCGGCTCTAATGACGCTCTTCTTCAACATCCTCCGTGATCCGCTGCACCAGCACGCCACCAACGACCTGGATCTGATCAAGCTGGCGCGGGACATCATCAAGAACATGCCCGAGAGCGCCGAGCGGCCGCACGCCGCAACGAGTCTGAAGAGGCTCGACCTGTTGATTGCCGAGCTCTGGCGGCTCGGTGGCTATGCCATTGAAAGAGCGCAGAACCGAATTCATTAGAGTAACCTGGTGACCTATTGTCTAGATCGACATGTGACTGTCAGATCACAAATGTTACGCGGCATGCGCATGAGCATCAATCAACACGTCGCCCTTCGCATTTACTCGACCCAGCTACTTTCCATGAGCATGCCACTGCGGGCTCACGGCGCGTTAACAAGCGTCCGCAGGAGAACTAGTACCTTTATACCTTCGGATCAACACTTTTTTTTTTTTTTTTGGTTTGGGAAAGTGAGGTCTTCATTGCTGACGACGGACTATCCACCTTAACTCCGTTACATCCCAGCATGTAATGACCAGGCTGGTCGCTGCGGTGATGTCAAAGTCAGAAGCCGGATTTAAGCGTCTGTTGTCTCCGTATCAAAGAGCATAAAACTCACAGCCAGTTCGATAACTCGTTGCAGCACAGCATCGTACAAGGACGCTCATACGATGCCTAGCACCACCTGTTCTGACTTTGGGGAGCGCACGGAGGGGTTGGTGGTTGCTGAGGCGTTTGCCGACAGGGTGCGCGGGAGGACCATACTCGTGACGGGCGTGAACACGCAAGGCATCGGCTTCAGCACCGCAGAGGCGTTTGTGAGCATCCCTCGTTCAACTCATAACCTTGTCTGATTTGCCAGGCATCGCGATCCCCGGCGCGGCTCATCATCGCCGGTCGCACCCTGTCGAAAGTGCACGACAGCATCAACGCCCTCAAGGCGCAGTATCCCAACGTTGACTATCGTCTTCTCCAACTTGACTTGTCCAAGCAGCAGGCCGTCCGCAACGCTGCCGCAGAGTTGCTCAGCTGGTCCGACATTCCGGAAGTAGATGTCCTCGTCAACAGCGCCGGCGTGGCGCTGCTTCCAGACAGGACTATCACCGAGGATGGGATCGAGATGCATTTTGCCACAAACCATATCGGGCACTTCCTATTCACCACCTTGATCATGCCGAAGATACTCGCGGCCGCTGAGAGAAGCCCCAAAGGCGCCACTCGCGTGGTCAACGTCTCCTCGCTATCCCCCACGTGGGCGTACATGCGCTGGTCCGACACAAACTTTGAGACGAAAAGCAAAGACCTACCGGAGCAGGAAAGGCCAAACTACACGATCCACGAAGCATGGGGCCTATCCGACATAGCGAACAAGTCCTACATCCCGCTGGAAGCTTACAACCAGAGCAAAGTAGCCAATCTGCTCTTCAGCATCGCCCTCAACAAGCGGCTCTACGAGAGGCACGGTGTTCTCGCGCTCACCGTGCATCCGGGCTACATCGACACGGAATTGACCCGGTCGGCGCTGCCAGAGTTGCAGAAGGCGATACAAAACGTTGTGCGGACCGGGAACATCACCTACAAGTCGCTGCAGTCCGGGTGCGCGACCAGCGTTGTCGCGGCGCTGGATCCGAAGGTGGGTGGCACAAGCACAAAGGACGGCAAGGAGAATTACGGCGTCTTCATGATGGACTGCCAGCTGACGAATGCGGCGCACCCACGGGCAGTGTCGAGTGACGAGGCGGAAAAACTGTGGCGGCTGTCCGAGAATCTAGTCAAAGAGAAGTTTTACTGGTAGTCAATTCACAGCAAAGGCAATTCCGGTGACAAACCCGTGCTTTTTTATCGCGAGTGACGCCCAGGTAAACGTGCTCACCGTTCGACGTCTGCGAGCGGCCTCTTAACCGGTTCGAGAAGCTCGATGAAGGCTGCAAAAGTCCTCGATAAGCATGTCGGTGCAGCCCGGCAGCCAATGAGCCCCCGGGCTACGCCGCCCTGCTTCCCCGCAAGATACGCAAACGAGCCGGGGTGGAGAAGGGTTGGTTCGCGAAATAGGCAGGTCAACGTCGGATGGCCTGTCAGGGTCCGGTTCTTTTGCGCGGCTGGACTCGGTTGGAACACGCCACTCAATAAACGATTGCAGACGGCACAGGAAGGGTTGAAGGGGTATTAATACACGGGGCGGCCCAATTGACTCGTCGCGAGCACCTCCTTACCTTTGATCACGCTCCTCTGTCAATTGTTGTCCCAGAGCATCACCGCGATGAAGTTCAGTCTTGTTCAAGCCTGTCTGCTGGCCGGTGCCGTGGCCACCGACGTGCTGACGCCCGAGGCGCTCGCCGCCGATATCCACACGGACAAGTATGATTCCCGCAGACTCGGCCCTTCGACATGGAAGCTAACGCCGCGGCAGGCTGCAAAATGTTCTCTGGAACTTCAACAAGATTGCCCGCGACAACGGCGGCAACCGCGCGTTTGGCTTCCCCGGGTACAACGCCTCGCTCGACTTCGTCCTGGAGCGCGTCGCCACCCGCTTCAGCAGGCACTTTGACACGTTTGTGCAGCCCTTTACGCACATCTTCGCGTCGACGCGCTCCATCGACCTGGTTGGTCCCGAGGGCGAGGACGTCCGCGTCGACACCCTGCAGTACAACAACCCCACCACGCTACCCGGCGGCAACACGGGCGTGCTGGTCAACGTGCCTATCGACGACGAGCGCGGCTCCGGCTGCTACGCCGACCAGTGGGAGGGCATCGACGTCACGGGCAGCATCGCCCTCATCAAGCGCGGCACCTGCGCCATCTCGGACAAGCTGCGCCTTGCCAGGAACCTGGGCGCCGTGGGCGCCATCCTGATCCACAACGTGCCGGGCGACCGCATCACGGCTGCTACGCTGTCAGCTGAAAACATTGGTCAGATTGCGCCTGTCGGCGTTGTGACGTACGAGCAGGGCATGGCCTGGTACGAGCGCGTCGAGGCTGGCGAGTCGCTCACTGTCACCCTGACGGTCGATGCCGTGGCCGAGGAGCGCGAGACGTGGAACATTATTTCCGAGACCAAGGAGGGCGACCCCAACAACGTCGTCATGCTCGGGGCCCATCTCGACTCGGTGCAGCAGGGCCCCGGCATCAACGACGATGGTAGCGGAAGTGGTGAGTAACGCGCCCCTACCTGGCAAAGACGGCGTTAACACTCGGTAGCTGCCCTACTGGAGATTGCCGGCGCCATCCGAAAGTACCGTGTAAGTGACGGCGACTCGGCACGTTTGTTCGACTGCTAACCTGTCAGGGCTTCCCTAACAAGGTTCGCTTCGGCTGGTGGGGAGCTGAGGAGGGTGGTATCGCCGGTAGCCAGTACTACGCGGTAAGCAGCTCTGATCCCTCACGCTTTCGTCGTCTAATCGCGTCCAGCGCACCCTCTCCGAGGAGGACGCCGACAAGGTCCGCTTCTACCTCAACTTCGACATGATCGGCTCGCCCTCGCCCTTCTTCCACGTCTACGCCGACACGGAGGGCGACCGCGCCGGCGGCCAGTACCTCTTTGACTACCTCTCGCAGCAGGACATCACCCCCGAATGGGTGTAAGTAGCCCCGTGTCAGGCTGATCCCGGGGTATGCTAACGACGGCAGGCCGTTCGCTACCAACTCGGACTACCTCGGCTTCATCAACATCGGCATCCCGTCGTCGGGCCTCTTCACCGGCTCGGCGTTTGAGCAGGACCCGTGCTACCACATTTCGTGCGACGACATCGACAATATCAACTGGGACGCCATCACGGTCAACGCGCGCGCTGCCGCCAGCACCGTCGCGACCCTCGCGCTGAGCCTCGATGGGATCCCGCCGCGCGACCGCTTCAGCATGAACCCCAAGAGCAAGCGCGGTGTTGCCCGCTCCATGGCCAAGTGGGTGGCTCTGGCTGCCGAGGCTGAGCACGCCGAATCTTGCAACGGCCACGCCAAGGAGACTGTATGAGGGTCAAGGCCATGTTTGTAGAATTCAATACTGCAAACGACGAGATGTTTTACAAGTTTACCATGGGCTGGCAAAATGTGTTTGCCGATACAAATATGGCTTCACCAGCAGCAGTAGTGAAATTGTCCGATTCAGCTGGAATAAACAGCTAGCCGTATTTAGTTAGCATTTCAGCCACTCGGGCTCACGTGACCGCGTCGCGCGTATTTTTTTGAGGCTATCGTGGGGCCCGAGTAAATCGTGAATCAGATCAACCGTCGGGCTTAAACTGGTGGGGCAATGCCAAGATTACTCGAGGCGACAAATACGACATGGTCATTAGGGTCGATTGGAGTGCCAAGGGTTGGGGGTGCATTCAATCGACAGGCATCGCACGCCTTCACCATTCATATCAAGCCACAGAGCAATCAAACTCGCCTGCTCGCTGATGGTAGCATGCTATCACTTCTGAGCATGGGGGGTCGCGTGTTCAGGTGTCCTTGTAATTGCGAGCAGAATTACGTCAATAGGAGCCAGGGAGAATGCCCTGGGCGACCGGATGCCTGGGTGATGACGAGCAGCAAGGCGAATTGATAAGCAGCAGGTTGGTATGGGAGGGGAGGGGAGGGGGAGGGCGAAATGAGGAAATTCGGCAGCGAGACAGGTGGCGTGGATTCGTTGGGAGGGGGGAAACCAGGTTATAGACGACGAGAGGGAGGTGGAATGTCACGGATGAGGTGCATGATCGCGTTGATTGCAGATAGATACCGGGGCATGATTGGCATTCCGCGGGCCACAGGTTGACGTCGTCGCCGCTCGTCCCCACGCCGTTGCAGTTGCATGCCGTGCAGGGCTATAGGCGAAGAGGAACATGACTGGACGATAAGTGAAGACGGAGGGATAGATACTGTAGACGAGTGACAAACTGACCGGCGGGATGGAAAAAGACGACGAAGACAATGGAGAACCGGTGTCCCATGCTTGACTCGGGGGCCTTTTGTCCCCCCAACGGCGCAGCGAAACGTGGGGAGGCCAGCCCAATCACGAAGCCTCAGACGCGGGATCGACGTCACGGTGGGTCGAGCGGTGAGCCCTTGGCGGCCTTCTAGCGCCAGCCGCCACTACAGATATGACAGGGGCTGCAGTAGTCGCCTGCACGAGATGTGGCGGTGACGAGCCTGCAGCCAATGCACTCTTGCTTTTCGAAAACCGAGCAGAGCGCCATCGTCGAAGAGAAGGCCAGGAAGCAGGCAGGCAAAGGGCAAAAGGAGGGGGATGGAGGCGACGAGGACCCTGGGGCCCATGCAATGCAACGCTTAGATGCAGCCACGCCAAGCACATGACCCTCCACTGTGCGCAGTGCCTACCTTTATCCCTGACGCAATAGCCTCATCATTATCTCCGGGGGGCCGGTGGTCGGTGGTCGGTGTAGCCGCAACCAGAGCAAAGAAAGAAAAAAAAAAAGACGTTGGTGTTTCCCTCCGGTCTGCATCAACGACTCGCGGATGCCGATCCTAGCCTCGATGCGGCCTAGCCCATCTGCCGTTTCGTCGTGCAACCGCAGATCGCGATGGCGGTCCTCGCTTCCGCCCTCCTGCTCTTGCTCGCCCCGCCACGCGAAATGACGGGCTCCATGACCCAAGACCTTTTGCTTTCTTGGCCAGCGCCCACCGGCCACGGATAACCAAGATACGCCTTATCAGAAATCCTTGGTCCCTTTATCACCTCGTCCTAGGGGGTGAGTTTTTTGGTCCTGTCTCTTCTCTTCTTCCTGCCCGTTCATCGAACTGCTCGTCTTGTTTTCCTTGGGAACGCGAACCCCCCCCCCTGAGTGAGGCCTGCCACGACGACATCGTGAACGTGCACAGCCATGTCTCAACCCAAAGATCCCAACGCGTTTCCCTACTGGCAGCTGGCAGTCCTCGGTGAGACCAATCCCCTCTGTTGCAATGTCTGGCGGCAGCTAACGGTGACCAGCAATATGTCGATTCTCCGAGCCCATCGCCTTCAACTCTATCCTCGCCTACTCGTACGTCTTCGTCACTGAGCTGCACGATGGCAACGACGACGACGCCCCCTTCTACAGCGGCCTGCTCGTCTCCGCCTACGCCGTCGCCGAGGCCTTGACCGCAATGGGCTGGGGTACCCTCTCCGACCACTATGGCCGCAAGCCGGTCGTGCTAATTGGCCTTGCCGGCGTCGCCGCATCTTGCCTCGTTCTGGGCTTCGCAAAAAGCTTCTGGGTCGCTTTGTTTGCTCGCTTCCTCGGCGGCGCGCTCAACGGAAACGTCAGCGTCATGCAAACCATGGTCGCCGAGATGATCAAGCTTCCCGAACATGAGCGTGGGTTAACCCCTCTTCCTGCAAAGGATTCACGCTAACATGGCACAGCGGTTGCGTACGCGGTCCAGCCGTTTGTCTGGACTCTTGGCGGTATTCTCGGCTCGGCCCTGGGCGGGTTTCTGGCTCAGCCTGCAGTTTTCTACCCCGAGTACTTCTCCGAGGACGGCATCTTCGGACAGTACCCCTTCCTGCTGCCGAACCTGGCCTCGGTCTTTTTCATCGTCCTAGCTATAATACAAGGCATCTTCTTCCTCGAGGAGACCAATCCTCTCGCTAAGCGCAGCGCGAACCAGAACGACAGCGCCATCGACGACCAAGAAGAAGACGATG
This sequence comes from Stachybotrys chlorohalonatus IBT 40285, assembly GCA_000732775.1. Taxonomy (NCBI): domain Eukaryota; kingdom Fungi; phylum Ascomycota; class Sordariomycetes; order Hypocreales; family Stachybotryaceae; genus Stachybotrys; species Stachybotrys chlorohalonatus. The sequence goes on along the minus strand of KL660551.1, from coordinate 92,140 downwards.
AGCGCACCCCGCTCTTCGAGGCCGTTCGCAAGTACGCCGAGCATCGGAACTCGTCCGTCGACCGACCATTCTTCGCCGAGGAGAGTCTGGCAATCCCCGGCGGTCAACCTTTTGATCTTCGCCGCAACTCATTCGGCACCATGCACTCGATCGACATCCCTCATGATACCCCGCCCACGCCCTTGACGCCGCGCACGCCGCTGCTGGACCCCATCGGCTACCGCGGCCCCGTATTCAACTACACCATCATCATGATCACCATCTCCCTCATCCTCATCTCCTACCATCAAATGGCCTTCTTCGCCTTGGTGCCTGTCCACCTCGTTCGCGAGCCAAAAGAGACGAACCAGGCTATCGACTTCTTGGGCGGCCTCGGCTACACCGTTCATGACGTGAGCACGTACCTCGCCATCAACGGCGTTGTCAGCCTCTTCATTCAGGCTTTCATATTCCCCATTTTCGTTAGAACCGTCGGTATCTGGTACTCTTACGTCTGGATGGTCATTCTCCACCCCACCGTCTACCTCATCATGCCATTCCTGGGGGTCATCCCGGAGCTGACGTCGCCCGGTGTCCACTTTGCTCTCACGCTGCAGTCCTTCTTCAACATCATCGTCAACCCCGTGGCCCTGATCCTTCTCAAGGACGCAACGCCATCCACGACCATGCTGGGACGCGTCAACGGACTGGCTATGAGTGCCTGCTGCGGCGCGAGAACCATCTCTCCGCCTCTTGCCGGTATCATCTACAGTGCCGGCGGAAGCGCCGCTGCGTGGTTCAGCTGTGCGGGCTTCGCCATCATCGGCGCCATCCAGCTATTCTGGGTGCCTCGCAAGCACATCCATGCCCCCATCATCGAGAACCCCTTTGAAGGTGCGATAAGCGCACACGAGTTCCACGAGGAACGTAGAGCATCGGCGCGGAGAATTTCGGAGAGCACATTAACGGAAGCATAGCGATTCATGACCTGGGTTGTTTCTCTCATTTTCTACGATTTTGTCTTCTGTGCAGCACTCTGGGAGTGAGCGGCAGGGAAGAGATGGTTGGTATAGGATTTTGGTTTCATGACTGGCGAACACGGTAGCATTGCATTAGCAACTCGTTTAAAAATGATCACCTCACTATCGCATATACGGGCTTTGTGTTGTTCCAATTACTCGCAGAGCGATGTAATGCGTGATTTACCCCAGCTGTAGGAGCGTCACCCGTACGATCAGTGGGCAGCTTTCTAGACCATAGTAGGAGACCGTCACCATCCGATTTAGCCTGCGAACCTGTTAATCAGGAACCACCAGTACACGCGTTATGATATCATGGAAATATTCATGAGCATTTGCACCCTTGCTTGTACTCAGCAACGGCAACCAGTCTGCTGGGTATTTGCAACTCTTTGCCATGCCGGTTGCAGCTGCGAACCCGATACAGACTACCCCAGAAATTGCAGCAGACACTAACCTAACCGTAGCGAAGAATACTGTATGGAAGACATTCGGCTATGCTGAAGTCGCGCGTGATGTGTTTTGGAGTATGATGTCAACTTGGGAGGATTTGGACCCATAACCTCAACCCGCCTCTCAGTACGTAATGTCTATTGCCAGGGTTTGCGTGCTAGTTGGACAGTCATAATGCTACCGCCATGTGCAAAGCATCTTATGCTTTCCAGTCTAGGTTGTGCTCTCTAACTTCCTCAGTGTAGGGCGGGGCTTATTCATATTTGGGGTGCTCGCGCATCGGAACTTGTAATCTTGTGTTTAACCCTTCAAGACCTAATCAGAACACGTAGCATTGTCTTGTTTACAGATGATCCTTCCACCCTCCTGCTCGCTAGGAAATTCAGCACGTCTTACTCTGTCAGCGAGTTCTAACAGCGTGGCGGTGGCCGCCGCCTCGAACCCTTGTCACGACAATTATTAGGTCGAGAGGTACGCAGAACTTCCGACCAGCGGAGGCAACATTCCGAACACAACCGCGAAGGACAAACTTTCGGAGCATTCAAGTAAGCAAAAAGAGTTGGCCAGACTGCGCGGCACGCGAAGGAGAAAAGCGAGTGATGACAACGTTCTGAAGCCTGCAGCCCGCCATGGCCACTGACTACAATATGACCAATTACCATCAGTTGAACGCCTCGACACCTGCGGGCCAGCGCTTCGATCCCAACCGCACACCTCCCTCGCGCAACAAATCTCTTCGTTCTCCTGCAAGCAGCCATATACATAGTCGCATGGAGCGGGTGCTGAATAACGCTAAGCTCTCACCGGTCGCAATGGTCGGCCTGCATAGTCAGCACCTCTGAGCACAGTATCGTGGAGCGTTTGAAAGACGTATATAGGGTCCAGGTCTGGCTGAAAATCAAGCCTGGCCGCTAATGGCTTCATGCTGCGAATCCTGATAAATACATGACTTCCGCAGCAGGACGTCAGAATGAAGCATGTTTGAACCGTTATAGGAGAACGAATTGGCGGAGATATGTGTAAATCAGGTTGGCGGGGAGACAAAGTGCACAGGTAGGTCTGCCAAGGTATCTATTAAACGTGGCTTGGTTTGGCATAACGACAATATTGCAGAGTCAACGACTACCAAGCCACGTCAACACCCAATAAGTCTTCAGATACGGTGGCATACATGCAACATGACTACAAGATTAAACGTGGCATACTTGGCTTTAATTCGGACACCACGACTAAGCAAGTCATTGCTCCATGACGTTGTGTCTGCTAAAGGTGCGCCAGGTTCGGTGTCTTGTCGTTTTTGTACATGACAATCCACCAAGACCATCTTGGCAGGCTCAAACCGTTTATTTATTGAAGCTGTGCCAAGTAGGCCCCCGAACTTCTTTGGCAATTTTGCAATCGCGATCCTCGATTCACGGATCATGATTGCACAGCACTCCTATGATTATTGAGTTACTTCCACCATTCTCGGGATTTCTGTTTTCTTCCTTCTTTCTCCCCCTCTGCCGAATTGATGAAACGATCATAATAACATCTACTGGATACAGCAAATTGAATAAGATGAGAACATGAAAAGACCGCCTTCGAGCACAAGCGCATTCTCTCTTGGGAAGCTATTATAACAGCGATCTGGAACAAAAGCACCGCTCACTTTCGCATTCAGTACTGCAATGATCGTCAAATATGTTCATTATGATAAAAATGTGGTATAAACTGAAGAATCCTCTGATTCCCACTGGAATATGATATTTATATCCTCATTGCTGTAGTTTGAAACAAGAAAGTAAGACAATCGTACCAATTCGGAAGGTGCATCATCTGAAAACAATCATAACATCGTATATTCTTGCATATCTTGCGGGGTGCTCCACGTTGGCCATGGTCGACTGATTGTCTTAGAGAAGGAGAACTTCTAATCTTTGGTAGGTAATCTTCTCACTGGCTAACTGTCTTCATTTTCAACCATGCGAGTTGGAGTTCAACCCAGATTACAACTGTTAAAGAGAAAAGAAAATTGGTCACGTAAACTGGTGGAAAGATAATAATCCAAAGTGATGTGTACTCCGCGGCCATGTCTCTGTCATGCCTAGGATACTGTGATGCGGATGGCTCTTGAAACACTGGGCACGCCGCTCGAGGACAGCGCAAACAACATCCAAGGACCGTTAAGGAGCACGCCTGGGTCACTCGGAAGCACCGCCGTGTAGGTCAGCCCAGAAGCCGTGGTCCTGAGTCTAATGCGTCTTTGGTCCGTGTTGACGGTGTGCGTTGTCGAGCCGTACCGAATTAGTACAAAGGTCGAAGCAACGTCCGTCGTCACTTGCAGCGTTGCGCCCGGCTGGAACGTCTCGCCAGACATGGAGACGATTCGCGGGCGCGTGGCTGCGGAGCCATCCGAGTTGAGGAGATACGGGGGCGTCCAGATCTGCGCGTCAGGATGGTTCTGCTGGCAACCCGTGCCGCACAGGCCGCCACCGCTGGAGATGACTCTGGCGTCGGGTAAGAGAAGAGCGACGCTGTGGTAGTTCCGCGGGATACTGACGGGCGCCACGGTCGTCCATATTCTCGTTGCTGGGTCGAAAACCTCCGCCGGGAGTATGGCATCCGTGTCCTGGAATGACCGCGCCTGGGACTGCCCACCGATGACCACGACTTGGCCGTTGGGCAAGATGACGCTGTTGTGATAGGCGCGGGCATATGCCATGTCTGCGACTCGCGTCACATTGACCAAAGTATTTACGTTGTCGTCGAGCTGGATTATATGCGTGTTCCTCGTGGTCGGCGTGCTGGAGTAATGCGGACCTCCTCCCGCCGAGACGATTAGACCCGCCTCGGCATCGTACATGGCCACGATGCCGGACATGGAGTCGGGGTCGCTGCCACGTAGACCTGCCTCTCGCCACGACCCGCGCCCCGTGGCGTTAAACCATGTCATCCGGCTACTTGGGCCGGCGTGGAAGATGAGATTCTGCTTCCACGCAAACAACCAGGCATGATTATCTGCTTGGTAGGTGCCGCCGCGGTCGTTGGTCAAGATGCGACTGACGTTGCAGCCGTCGAGACGGGTCCATGTATTTGCTGCAATGCTGTACACCTCGCCGTGCTTGTTGCCTCTCTCGCCGCTCCAGGAGCCGCCTATAGCAAAGATGCGTCCATCGGACATTGTCGCGGTGGAGTGGTAGCCCCGTGGCCGACTCATGGCGGCTGCCGCTGTCCACTGTCCCGTTGAAGGGCTGTAGATGCTGGTCCTCGCTTCATCGTTGCCTCCTGTGACGATGACTCGACCTTGATCGTCGATCGACGAGCCTGGACAAAACATGTCATGGCGAATGTTGGTGACATGGAAGCTCTGAATGCTTCCTGAGGTTGGGTTGTAAGTCGCAGTGTAAGTAGAGCCAGTGCCAGCAGGGAAGTTGTCGATGCGGTCGGCTGACCAGAAAACAACATTGTTATCCGTTGTGATTGACGCAGCCGCAGGGGTGATGGGCAGCTGGACGGTCGGGCCCCATCGTCCCTGTGAAGGGGGTATCGCGACAAAGTCGGCCACAGCCACGGCCGGGACCGGGGTGTAGACGTGGAGCTCCGCCACGCTCGTCAACTGGTTGCCCAGTGTTTCCCGCCGGGCTGTCAGGCGGACATATCGTGCGGTGCTCGCCGTGAAGAAGCTAAACTTGATCGACGTATCGTTCATGTAAAAGCCCTCCGCCACCGTCCTCCACGTCTCCCCGTTGTCACTGATGGCCAGGGTATGCTCCGTGATGGTTCCGATGCGTTGACCATCGGCCCTGGGGCGGTACGATATGCCGGTCACGACATGTCGCTGCTGTAGATCGAGCACGATCTGGTGCGGCAAGGGGGTGTTTGTGGTGAGCCAGAAAGTGCTTCCGTTGTTATCAAGAATCTGCGATGGCTCAAAGCCGGTCTGGAAACTATCTGCAGTGGCACTCCATCCTGTTCGGCTTATAGTATTTGCCCAAGGAAAGTTTTGCGCAGACCCTAGGTCGAATAGGAACAGCAAGTTGAGAACCAGTAGGTTCAGAGACATGGTATGTCGTGTCATGGAGAACCGTAATTGAGTAACAAATTTGGCTCTCTCTGTCCACTCTGTACGCCTGAGACCGGGAGTCGACTTTATAATCGCCCGCCAGCACCTGTTCAGTCTCTGCGGTCGTGGACTTCTCTGTGTCAAGCTGCCATAGGCTCCCGTTTACGTAGCATCGCCACAAGAACGCCAAAGAATTGACATGAAGCGCACATACAAGATCAGGTCAGATGATCATCCACATCTTCCCCTCATACAACCCGTTTGCATGAAGTAGGCCGTCGCACCATCCCGGGCGGCCGCTTCCAGGTCAAATGTACTGGTTCAACGTGCGTAGGCCTATGCATGTTCCCGAAGCCGCACACTATATGCGTTGCTGGGGGCTTACATGTGAGACAGAGCGAATAGGACTCGCCGCCGGGGCTTTAGCCTATTTCATTGCATCACGGTCTAGTTATGCTTGTCTCGAAGTAAATGGCACCCTGTCGCGAATCGAAGATCCCGAAATTGCAGAACCTGGGTCTCGCTGAGGGCTCCGACCACCTTCCATCACGCAGGGTTGCATTTACATGCATGTTTTCGATAATTGCACCCGATTGTGGCTTCTCGCATATCTGACCGGCAAATGCCAAGCCTCACCGGACAACCGCATACGAACATTATCATCAAGCCATCAGGTCAAATTATATAGATCGAGATTTCTTCATCCGCCACTCAACAGCCACAGCTGCAGAATAACAATAGTCTCATGTACCCCGGGCGCTTCAGTAACAGCGTGGTCAAGCGAGGCATTTGATCTTTTTGTCCGGGTAGCTGTCGGTAGGCACAAGCTTCCTGCACGGCGCCCGCAACCCCGCAATATGCAGCAAACCTGGCCGAGAGACTGAAAGAACTATCGGCGCGTGGGTTCAAAGAATTAGGGGTGGCAGATTGAGTTTCTGTCTCCGTCTATCCAGAGTGTCGGGGGTGTATGCTGGGTGGTCTTCAAAATCTACAACAGGCAGCGGCTAGTTCTTGGAGAGACCCAGCCACCGCGGAATTCCTCCACGTGTAAGGCGAAATCCATGGTTCCGTGTGATTGCTGAGACCAAACATTCGAACGTATCAAAAGCCGCTGCCAGCATCTACCAGGGTCTCATTTCTCCGCCGCTATATAATACGCCGTGAAGGTGGGGGTTTGGGACATTGGCGCAAGCTGACCAGGGGAATGGTGCAAACACCGTTGCTGGACAGCGAGTGAAATCATGGCGTCCTGCCGATAAGAACATCCGTGTAACGTTGTACCGCATGCAGTGCTTCTTGGGCGAACACGGTGGTTGTGCTTTGGACACTATTTGACCTTGCAGTATGCAGAGAAATGCACTTTCATGTTCCCCAGTGGTCGTGTGACACATGATGGTGCGCCTTTTGGGTTCAAGCCAACCCCCGGGGGAACGCACAAGGTGGAAATTAGATAATCGGCTATGGGAGTACCTCCAAAATACAGATGCTTCAAGAAGGTCGCCGTTTTCTTTGTGATACCTGTCAGTGCCAGGATGCATGCTGTGGCGGGGAGGTGGTTTTAGGTTTCAAGCCACTGTCATTTGAATTGCTGTGATGATTCAAACTTCTCATACAGAGAACTTTGAAGGAGCTTCGACATTATTGCGAGACATTCATGAATATGAAGCCATTCTTGGCGGGAATTGTGAAAGTGACTTGCCAACCCGATAAATGTTTTAAAGAGATGGATAGCAGCTGGATTGGATGGTTACCTAGATAAGAACATACCATAACCCAATAAAGTATACCCAACTTTCGAGGAGAAGCTGGGTAGCTGAGCAAGCCTATAGCAGAGTCGTGATGATATCGAGCTATGTACGACTGGCATTGCCGCGATAAGTCATGTCCAGCGGGAGGCTTTTTCGCAAGCGGAACTTTATCGATTCGATTGAGTATTTGTTTTGGCGTTATAGAGAAAAAACGCAAAGCCAACACCGATATATCACACAATTATTTTTTCAAAGCCTAGGTGGCAGTGTAAGAGACAATACTGTACAAAACACGATACGTATTGCGCCATAAAAACACCTAAGCACCGTTGCCAACAGTCGAGCGGAAGCTGAAAATCTCATTACGCCAACCCCCGACTTCGTGTTCCATCACCCGCTGTTGAGCTTCACGACCCTCGGCCTCCCAGACCTGAACAAGACTGCCTGGCGCATATTTGCCTCGGAAGACACCCTTGCCAGGGAAAACTCCGGCTCGCGCGTCCACGTCTGGGTCGGGAGCAGGGACGAAACGCGCCGCGACGGCTTTGATAAAGCTGCCTAGGTCGCCGGCGTTAGCGATACGGGCGGCGCGTAGGCGCTCTCGGGCAAAGACCAGCTCTCTGTTCAGTGTATGGACCGCCTCCACCAACAGAGCGCTGATCTTGATCTCGAGGGCTTTTTTGATGACGGGGCGAATGAATGGTTTGAGGAACCAGGCAAGCAGAGCAAACCTCGACTTGGTGAGCTTGTAATTGAGTTTGTGGATTCGGACATTGACTCGTTTCAAGGACAGCATTTCCTCAAGTCGGCCGAGGCCCACCTCCAAAGTGAATGTGATGTCGATGCCGCGCTCGTCGAGGTAAAAGCCAGCGATGCCTTGGTCGACAAGTGCTCCTATGCCAGGGTGCAGGCGCATCCAGTAGCCCATATCGTCCGCTGCAATCGACAAGCCGGCTATCTTGATCACCAACAACGACGTCATGGCCGTGGTCGTCCGCGAAAGGCCTTTTCTAATGTCAATGTCATTCTGTGTCAATACTCTCAATCGGTACGGCAGGAAAGAGCTATTGTTCACAGTACGACCAGGCTCTAGGATGAGATTCTCAAGCAAAAGATCAATGGAAGGGGTCGACACTTCCACTCGAGGAATCGGGATGTATTGCACAGCCTGGATCAATCGTGGCAGGAATTCGTTGAGCGAGTCGGACAAGAGCTGCTCATTGACATATTTGCCGGAGGGGGATAACGTGTAGGCAAGTCGCTTGGTCGTGCGTCCCAATTTGTGCACGTCCGCATCCTCGGTGACTGACCGGACAGCAGTGTAAAGGCTGTCGAAGAGCTTGTCAAAGTTCTCCCGCAAGTTTGAGTCCGTTGTGAGAGTGTTGAACCGAGCTCGGATCTCTTTGACTCTTTCCTCGAAGTTATCGTAGAAGTCCAGATCGGTGAGGCCGTCTTGGAACAAGGCCGCTAGCTTTTCCGCCATTTCGCCAAACTCGGGACTGGATCGACCATCCTCGATGAGCTTGTGGAATGAGGACTCCACCTCTTCCCACGCCTTACGGTCGCCAAACGATGCAATAAACAGCCAAAAGTTGCGGAGCGCAACATCTGCTTCGGGGTTCTCGTGAATGTCTTCCTCAACCGATTGAGCAGTGTCCACCACACCTTGAGCGTAGATCTTGAGGTACTGTCGCACAAGCACTGCAAGCGTGGAAACCGAATCCGAGTAGTCTCTCTTCTGTCGCAGCTTGGACACTGTCTGCTTCAGCCGATCCAGGAGCACATCCTTCTCTTCGCCAGTAAAGTGCTCCTCCAAGCTTTGCTCGGCTTCATGTAACACTTCGGCCCCGCCCTCGACAAGCACATCGGCCACACCCTTTGCCTCGCTCTTTAGGTCGTCGCCAGTTGGTGACGCTTGCTTGCCGTTCTTCTTATCCGATGCCTTGCCGTTCTGATTGCTCGCTTCGCCAAGCTCCTCAGACGGCTCGATCTTTTTGGCAGCTTCCTTGGACACGTCGGAGAGCGTGAAGGCCGTGTCCCGGAGCACTTCTCTGCCGACCGTGCTCAAGTCTGACAAGAATACGCGGAAATCGGAATTGGTGAGCAGGAGTGACGCGACTGTCTGCAGGCTCTTGGCCGTAGCGGCTGCGTCGGCAGATGCCTTGGAAGCCGAGGCCTTTGCCGCGATGGCAGCCGAATCCACGTCCAAGCGTGTCTTGGAAAGATACCAGATGAAGTCTTGGATCTGATCTTTGTCGTTCTTGTTGTGCAGCAGCTTGATGAGTTGCTCGATCCACAGTCTGGTGTCGCCGACGATCTTCCTGCCCGACGGGCTCAATTCAGACATGTAGGGATTAAGGATGTCAGCAGAGAGTAGCGATCGCAGGATTGCGACGGCTTGCTCGTTCGAAGGCATGAACCCATCGCGCAAGGCTCGCAAGATCTGGTACGTGTGCAGCTTCTCGTGCAGCCGCGCCTGCAGAGCCGTGTCTTCGTCATACTGCGGCAGCAGAGGTTGCCGCTCGGGATCTTCGTTGCGAGCGCTTCGCCAGCCGAAACAGGACAGCATGCTGAAAGACGAGACGGCAAAGCGTCTGGTGCTGCTGATGGAGTTGCGAGAAAGTGTGCAGTTGCTGGATGCAGCGGGGAAGGAATGGTGACGGCGGTGGGATGGTGCCTGTGCTGGTATGACGTCGTTGTGACCGCTCGACCTTCCCATTAGCGAACGTGGCGGCAAGCGCTACGCCAGTCACATTATGCCTTAGGCATCACGATCCCTTCGTTTCAGGAGCTTCCAATAATAGGTAGAGAACAATACCAAATGTAGGGACATCCGGCAAACGCAGTTCCTTGCGTGCCAGTCCAATTGGACGCCGCAGCAGGGTGTCAATTGCATGGCAAGCAAGCACGAAACGCGTCGCGTGATGCGACTCCACTCGGAGCAGGGCAGTCGATTCAAGCACATCAGCTCCCTCTTCTGCGACCATATTGACGCCTTGGCGCACTTTATCTTAATGAACCCCATGAGCTTAATTGAACAGCGTGCAATTTATTCAGCCTCTGATCAACAACGCGACCTCATCCACCCTGCGCACGTCTCTGTTGCACACTGCTCGGCACATAATATTGGTCCGGATGCCGTGACCTGCTGATTGCGCCGCGGCACATCACCCTTGCACCTTTACTTTCAATTGTTGAGTAAAGCTGACAAGCGAGACGGGACAGGCGAAGTGAGACAAGCCAAGCGAATCTTTACTTATTCAAGGGCTCAATTACGATTGGATTTCCAAGCCACATAGTCGAGCTGAATGGCTAGGATCGTGTATCATGCTTTTGATTGGTTGACGTGCGCCTACCCTAGACTGGTCCCGATATGCCAAGACTTGCTTACCAGCTTACGGTCAATCAGGCCGGCCAGAGCGCGTCCCCATCAGTCTATTTCAATTGACCTCGGCTCGTTTCGTGCTCAGGCTATCGACCAAGATTCTTCTTCCCCTCCAACCGACCCAGCAACCGCCCCGTGTTTGCCCCATGACTACCCCGGAGAGAAAATGGCAGCGCAAAGGCTTCTACGAGGCCATGGCCTTCACCCGGCTCGCTGACCAGCCCCGGGAAGGCGGTGGGCTGAGGAAGAGATTCATGAGCCTATCACCAGCTTGGAAACCTGGGAGGGAGCTGCCCTGGGACACACTACCACAGCGCGTCAGCCTCTCCATTAAAACAATGGAGCCTAGCGCATTCGGGGGCCATGTCTATGCTCAGTCGGCCCTCGTCGCTAGCAGAGCTGTGGAAGAGGGGGAGCAGGATCTTCCTGCCGCTGCCAAGCGCGTGATACATGTAAGCTTCATCTCATGCAACGTGATTAATATTGACCCAAAACAGTCCATTCAAGGTGTGTTCAGCAACCCCGGGCTTATCGACCGACCGTTCGTTTATGAGGTGTCCGAGATCTCATCCGGTCGATCATTTTCCACAAGTCAGGTTATCTCACGCCAACCAGCCACTGCTTCAGCCAAGCCATTGGGTCCTTTCCCGGATTCCGACGCAGATGTTCCCTTGAGTGAGGTTTGTTTCAGCTGCCTTGTTACATTCAAGAGGGCCTTCCAGGGTGTTTCCGAAGTCCAAACAACTCCACCTCAGGTCCGGTACGCGGCTGTACTTGCATCGCGAAACCCGTGGGAGTGGATGCCAAGTCCGCAGGTAGACATTGATATGATGCGAGACTTGTTCCCAAATGCCGGCCATGGGGCTTTTCCAATGCTCGACATGTACAAGGTCGACATGTCTGAGATTAACAAGGACAAGCCGGTACTCGACCGCAGAGAGCTACTTTTGTATAAGTTGCTGGAGCCAATCCCCAAAGAGGACATAAATGCACACATCGTCTGCCACGCTTACGAGGCAGACCGTAACGGCCTCCTCATGATAGGCAATCAGCTTGGATACGGCTATAACTTGGGCACCGCGGCCAGCCTGAGCTATTCCTTCTACGTTCACGTAAATGGGGAACAGGTGGTCATGGACGAGGGTTGGTGGATTCAAGAAGTGAGCTTTTCCAGGGTCAGTGCAGGACGGGCGATGCTTGAGACTAAGATATGGAGTCCGGCTGGCTTGCACGTTGCCTCTGGGTATCAGGACGGAATAATCACGCCAAGACGAGGTCCGACGAGTGAGAAGCTGTGATCTCGGCTCGTCCTCAGAACCTGATGGAGGGATGATTTTCCGAGGATAGACGGATAGACCTTGTATCAAATCTTGCTCAAATGCTTGCACGAAAACAGGAGCCCCGCCTCAGCAAGACTTGAAGACTGTCTCCTGTAGTGAATCGGGTTAGTTTCGTCTGATCAATAGACCACGTGGATTGTAGCATCGTGTTCCTCGCTCGGAGCCAAGCGCCGAGCCGATTTGGGCTTGGCGAGTTGCTAGCTGGTGGTGGCGTTGGAGACCATCCCATGTTCCACCAATTACAAGTCCGATGCGACAGCGCGGTCTATCCCAATGCAGAAACAAGTCATTAATTCTGAACCAATCGGGTTGCAGTACCAGACTTTGGATCCTTTAGAAATCGTGCCGACCTTGCCTTGCCACAGATCTGTATTTACAGTGCCCGCAGATAGGCGATGTAACTCGCAATCCGGGGTAAACGCCACACCCAGGTCCGGAGTGCAGGGCGATGACGCTTCCACGAATCAGATACCCGTAACCCCCCGCAGAAACGCACACGAGGATTGATTTGCTGACAACGACCAAGCCCTGGACCTGCCGCAGTAGCCCTTGGATGCTGGCGATCAAACGGGTGCTGGTGTGGTTATGTGTATGGTGCACGGGATCTAGACCTCTATTCAGCAAATGACAGGGCAAAGCGGATTGGTGGAAAAGCACCACCACGATGAAGCACGACAGCCTGCTTGTCTGGGCTGAATGTCAAGCTTTTGGGGTGGGTAAAGTCAAGATTAACGATGCTTGACCCAGGGGCTTCTACTCCGACCACCCAGGATGTCGGCGGAGGTATAGCTTCCTCGAATCGAATGTGCCTCGATAAATCCACTGAAGAATTCGTAAATGAAGGTAAAGCCCTGTTGGTGAGTGGTATTGCCTACAACATATAAAAACCTCTTGACGATCACCTCAGCTACGTGCCATGTTTCATGATCACCACCAGTCAACCAGGATCAGCACAGCTTTGAGCAACCATGCACGCCTACATTCTCCTCACCTTGGTGCCAGCCGCCTTAGGTTGCGCCAATGCCAACAGTAACTCTTGTGCAAGCTTCATTAAGAGCCAGGCCGCCACCGCGTCGCCTTTCTGTAACACCTTTACCCAGAATGTAGTCACCGCAACAGTAGGACTGCCTTCCTGGGCGACCAACTGCAGCAACAAGCCTAGCCAGATCTCCAAGGAGTGCTCCTGCTACTACACGGGTGGCGGCAGCAACCCTCCGCCGGCTACCACCCAGGCGACCGCGACAACGATTCGAACCAGCACCACCCAGGGTGGCGGGGGCTCGGTTCCCACCGGTGTTACTACTACGCTTCCCGCGTCCTCCGGCGCTGTTTCTAGCCCCACGGCTATTGTGGTCAGCGGAACTTTCGGTACGTGAGGTCCTGCCAAGGCTCCGACTACACGCATGTGCATATCAAGGAAGTGCTGACCAACTTAGATGGCGGCATGCGGAAATATGACCGAAGCACCAAGGTCTGCGCCGACCAAGACGAGACAGGCGAAGCCGATGCCATCTTCATCCTTGAGCCCGGAGCAACTCTTCAGAACGTTATCATCGGACCTAACCAGGCCGAAGGTGTTCACTGCCGAGGCACCTGGTATGTACCCAGTCGGCCACCTTCCTACATTTATCGCATCTGACTGTTTCGCAGTACCTTGAACAATGTCTGGTGGACGGATGTATGCGAGGACGCGGCAACCTTCAAGATGTCCTCCGGCACCTCTTACGTCAACGGTGGCGGCGCTTTCAAAGCTGCCGACAAGATCTTTCAGTTCAACGGCTTCGGTACACTCCAGATAAGCAATTTCTATGCAGAGGACTACGGAAAGGTCGTTCGCAGCTGCGGAAACTGCAGCAATAAGTGAGAGTTCTTGATCGCCTGCAAGTAGATGTTACTGACAAAGTTTAGCTCTGGGGCCCGCCACATAGTTATACGCAATTCCGTCGCTGTCGACGGCGGCATACTCTGCGGAATGTGAGCGATAGCCCTTCCTTGATAATCTGCTGGAACACTGACTCTCCCCAGTAACACGAACTATGGCGACACGTGCACAGTAACGAATACTTGCCAGCAAAACAATAAGATCTGTGACCGCTACACGGGTAACAACAACGGAAATGTCGTATCCTCCGTGTCCCAGGGCTTATCATGCGCTAACGTCCTTTTAGGAGCCGACTAAGATTGGTTCGGGACCAGATGGAACGTACTGCAAGGCCACTGGCTTTACAACGAACTGCTAATATGCTTGCACGACTCAGATGTGCATGTTGGGCGCATCCGGGGATGAGATGGATATAGCTTTAGTTAGGTTGACCGGCTCGGGTCTGGACCCCACTTCGGTTTGGGGCCTCTGGCGCTTACCGGGAGATGCTTCGTTGAGCAGCAACAATGCACGCTTTTATTCTTCTCGCCCTAAGTTTTAGTCCTTAGGTTGAACATGCCTCAAATGTAGCTAGAAATACTAGGGTCACTCTGCCGAATCTTGAGCACCAGCTTGCATATCGGGTATCATGTCCGTGGTACCCACAGAGTCTACTTACGGCCGATTCTTCGTGCAGATGATCACAGAAGAATGCACTTTGTGCTAGCCATTCAAGCCCATTCACAATGATCAATAGTCCTGCAATCCTCAGTCAGGACGGGAGATGATGGGATTGATCTGAGCATTACCATCGGAACAGCCAACATTGCCAAATGAACCGTCCCATAGCTGCCATGGACCTCACATGCATTCATATGGAAACCCCTAGTACCCCCATCAAATACACACTTTTCGGACCTAGGGGAGAGCTAGTGTCCATGTTTCCAAATTTTTGCGCGTCTCTTTCCGTAGCTACATTGTCAATAACGTCTTTGCCATTGTGGGACATCATACTAGGGCTGGACTCCAGTACGCGGGCACACATGACCAGGCTATTGTGCTTCAGTGCCTGCGCCTTAGTTTCAGTTTAACTGCATCGTGGTCTTACCATTGCGCAGAACTCTTTCCTCGAGTTTGAGGTTTTTATTTTACACTCTTGCAAGCCCACTTCGTCGCCGTCGCTGCTGCTATATTCTTCCTGTCTCCTCAAGTAACCGGCATCCATTCGAGGGCCGGCACTTTGTCCGTTGTTGAGATCGATAATCCTAATGGGGGCTATACTTCTAACGATTCTCATAATCAACCGTTTTCTTGTGAGTCTCTAACTTGCCCAAGCCCCGGACATGTCGGCTGAGAGACTCTAGACGCCATGGCTCAACCAACTTCCGCGGCTACTACTCTCAAGGCCTTCGGGAACACCTTCAAAGCATGTGCGCTTATGATTTATGGCCCTTTCTTTGGCGGTCTTTTGCTCAACATTAGAAGCGGCGCCGACTCTTACTCCGTCGTGCTGAGAAAAAGAACAAATAGTAGATCATGGGATTTCATGTCGAGGTCGCCCGGTGCGGGAGCCAAGGCTGAACAAGTCGGATTCGGTGTTTCCCATCATTGTATGCTGACGGATGAAGAAGTATAAAGCTTTATATCATGCTGATATCAAAGATACGACAGACATCAGCAAGATTCGGCAGTTTTGCTCTCGCTTCACCGTCAAATCAGGCTCACTGCCGGCGAAACGACCGCGAGGCCAGCAGAATGGACCTTACTGTCAGACATAGTCTTTCCTAGCTAATGTCTGACTCAAGGGCTGGCATGCATCTTCTGCGCTTGCCACAGTCATCCTTGCTGAATTAGCAACTTGGTTATCATGGCTTAGTCAAAGGTGCAAGAGGGGTCTCTTCCACGCAAGGAGATACAGACGGTAGTAGCAATTTCGCATCATACGACGATGATGTACTGAGCCCCTACGACATTCATAACCTCCACTTGCTCTTTCTGTCGCCCAAGTGAGGAACTGTTCGGCGATATCGAAAAGGGGATCATCAAAGTACGTCATTCACGTTCTAAAGGCGTCCGAGATGCGAAGGGTTCGCGAATCACTGGGCCTGAGCCGATGGCAGACGTAATGCGCCTTGCTGATATTATTGCTATCTACTTATCAATTAATTTGAGGCTCATTGTTGGCGGATTGACCGCTGCGAGAGCAGTCAAGATAAGGTTTTAGAGTTTCGCTACTACACATACCCTCGGGACGCTCACCAACTACACTTCAATTGACATGACTGAATATTCGATTCGAGGAAGAATAGGCGGAAAGACTGTACTTCATGATTTCTTCAGTAATTGCGCCTTGAGCGGTGTTGGTGGGATAACTATGCGAATCTGGACGAGGCAGGATCAAGAACGCGGCCATAGCCGAGCTTCAATCTTGATGAGTTTAGGCAAACTTCTACACAGAGGAATGTATTACAATATAATGAATCGCGATCTAAGTAAACCTTTAAACTGCATCTCCCATAGAGACAAGGAAAAAGGGCAAGACGCCCACGGTGTTGACAATGCCGGAAATCCAGAACTTCGTGCCCAGTGTGGATGCGGCTCGGCTGCCAGGCTGGAAGCGAAAGATAAGAGTGTAAACAATACCACCCACATTGCCTCCGGCTCCAATGATCCCAGCAACGGCCCCGATGTTCTTCGGCCTGATATGGCCATACACAGCATAAGCTGCTCCATTGGCGGCGAAACCCGTGATGGCGATGAGGATGATGAAGCCAATAACGCCACCAATAGTTGCCTGGCTGTAGTTGATATACATGCCCAATCCAATCATACCTATTCCTTGAGAAATAGCCGTTCCAAGTAACCACCAAACCTTGGCTTTGAGTCCGTACCGGGAATATAGGATGTCGGCGATTACACCACCCAGGGGACGAGCGAAGAGGTTGAGGAGACCGTACGTAGAGGCGACATAGGCAGCATCGACGTGGTTGAAGTTGTCACTCGCAAAAAGAGTGTTGATCAAACCCGGAAGACCGGCATCAAGCGCGGTCTCGAGGCCAAAGGTCAGTAGGTAGCAGACGGCGCACATCCATACCCGAGCATCGGTAAGGATTTTGAACAAAGTAGCCTTTGTGAGTGGCTCAGACTGTGCAGTATCGACGAGTGCGTGTGTCGTGGTAGGCCCACTTTCCCGGGAGTTTTCGATATCGCCAATCTTGTCGCCTTCAACGCCCACCTTTTCACCCTGAAGAACGGGAAGACCAGAACCGGTGTATTGATGACGCATGGACCATTTGCCGAAGGGGTGGTCTTTCCCTAGTAGGAGAACCATCCCAGCCACTAAAAGCAGACACGGAACCGGCACAGTTGGGAAACAAACCCGCCACGCAAGACGGGCACTCAAACCGGCGTGGACGTATCTTTCGAATAATCCGATCATAACAGCAACTATAATAACCCGTGAAGGGCTCTCAGTCAGCATGGTGAAGCAGGAGGAGCGGATACGATTGTGTGCGAAGGGTATAGGGGCGGGTTGGGTATAAGTGAAAAATCAACTTCACGATGCCTCCCCGGGGATCTTGGGCCATGATTCTTACCTGTTACACCTCCACCCATGTTTCCCCAGCCTCCCGCAAACGCGTTAACTGTGCCAACAATCGATTTATCAAAAAATGTGGTGGTCCAGGCTTGTGTAGGGACGAATGTGCCGCCGAGGATGGAGATGAAAAAGCGGACGGCGACGAGCCCACTAAAGTTGGTAACGAGGGCTGCAAATCCGGAAGGAACGGCTCCAAGTATCAGAAGGACAGCCATGACTTTTCTGGGGCCGTACTTGTCACAGGCAGGACCCGCGATAAGTCGGACCAACATTGTCCCAGAAAGAGACGCCAGATTGCTTTCGATAATCTGGTTCTGAGTGAGTCCGAGGTCGTCCCTGACTGCTTCGGGAACAAGAGGCGAAAAGGCAAACCAGGAAAGGAATGCCACGAAAAAGCCGAGTGTTGCGAGCCAGAAGGCGGTCGAGTACGGGTCCCAGAAGCGGAAAATGGGGAACGTGAAGCTCTTGCCGTTGATGGGATTAACCTCAGAATGGCCCCACAGTGAGCTCCATCGGAATTTGTGCTCTTCTTCCTGTGTGTTTGTGTATCCTTCGTGGGTGGAAGTGCGGGAGCTCACCAGCCCAGAGGGGCTGGTCGTCTTTTTCTTGTCATTGTCCATTGTACCTATAGTAGGACTGGACGTGCCAGAGACGTCAAGAGTAGCCATTGGTGCCAGAGTCGTCTAAATTCGAGTGGTAATGGTGGTAATGGTGGTGTAAGTGGACTCCGGAAGAGGATGTTGATGATCGCTAAAGATCTGAATTCGCTTGCTCGGATCAAACCAAAAGCAGAGAATGGGTGATGCTGAAATTATACTTGCGCAGAGAACGAATTCAGAGGGCTGAGAGGTGCGTGTCGACGTGTTGTGGGCGGAAATGCACAACCCGCTAGCACTATCAGGCATACAATTACAGCGCAGATCCGGCCACAATCATGATACTGGTATCAGACAATGACTGATTTCTTTTTCTCTGCCTCCGTCGAGGCCAAGGCTGTAAGATGGGCGCAAAAACAGGCGTGCCTTATCGTCCCGGGACCAAGGAGCGACAGGACCCGGCGATAATGTGCGTTTTTCCGCGGAGAGCACGCCCCTGGCCGTGATTCGTCGAGCACGATCTGGATTAAGCTTCTCCGCGGTTCTCCTGGTCCTGATATCTTCCCGGAGTGGTGGAGATGCATGGTCCACGGGGGGGCGCACTCGATGATAAGGACGCGGCCCCAGCGTCGACGAAGTCGGGAGATAAGGAGTTCGAGACTGCAAGGTAAGCGCCTTGGCGTCGACAGGGCTAACTTGCGGTAAATTGTGGGCTTCAGCCGGCAATGGGCTGGGCTTGATTCATGCTGACCGGCATCCCCTGCAGGGGTCGAGATAGTGCTCAGGACTGTGAGTGGCTGGTGCAACGACATCTGCTGCGGATATCACGATCTTCGCACCATGACGCACAGGTCCTGACAGGATATATGCTTCATAGATGGTAACGCGGGGGCACAATTATGCAAAGTGTCATCATAAAATTCGCTAGAATACATTGTTTCTCATACCCAACGCCAGTGCCGACCACTCCTCGTTAATCATAACCAAATATTTGCAGTGTCCATCTACTCCTCTTTATCACAGCCTAAAATACGAAGTACTTGGGAAGCATAGAATATAGTCTACCAATCTAGGGAAGAATCGCCACACGATGCCTTTGGCGTTGATGCCGGCTCGGGCTGCTGCCCCATCTTGGCGTGGAATCGATTCTTCCGCTCCTCCATCTTGTCTGCGGGTAGAGGCTCGGCAATCTCGACATTGCCCGAGCCGCCTAGTTTGTCTGTCTCCTCCTGTGCCTTCTTGAGCATCCACTTGGTAGTAGAAAGCACAGCATCGAGCGCATCTGTAGGGGGCAGCTTGAGAAGGATGGCATCGTTTTCCTCATCGGCCTTGGCCTCAAACGTCATGATGGAGTAGTCCGTGTCAGAGCAGCTACCGCCTCCCTCCTTCTGGTTGGATTCGAGGAGGTAGTTGCGCTTGTGTAGAGGGCACGAGACGTACTCGCGACCCTTCTCGTCCTCGCCTACGAGACCGTCCGCGAGGACGAACGCGCGCCTGTGAGGACACATGTTTTGTGAAGCACGTAGACCGCGGCCGGGGATGTTCCAAACGGCCAGCTGTGAGTCGCCATACTTGATGGTGACGGAGGTAGGCGAGTCTTCCTGGCGGTCTAGGTTGGACAGTTTGCACACGGACCGCCATTCCCACTGCGCGTCCTTGGCCACGTCAAGAACGCTGAAGTGCAGAGGAGAGCTGTCCGCGGGCCAATCCGCGGGACGGTTCTGCGTTCGTTCCGATATGAGTTCCGAAACATTTTGCGTCTCGTCTGTGTTGGCAAACTGCTTGAATGCCTTTCTGCGCTCTTTGCTGTTGACGACGTTGGTCCACTCGCAGTGATACAGCCCGACGAGTGTCTCCATCTCCTTCTCAAGCTCGGCGCAGATGCCAAGGCTGTCCTTTACGACGACGTCTTTGATTCCTTTGATGCCGCCGGGGTACTTTTCGATCCACCGGGCCGTTCGCTCCAGCTTGTCGGCGGACCGGATGTAGAAGATGAGGAAGCGGTCCAGGATCCTAATGGCCTCGCGCTTGGTAACGTCCTCGGCAATGATTTCAGCATGCCGGGGCTTGGCACCGCCGTTGCCGCCAACGAAGACGTTCCAGCCTTTGGGCGTAGCAATCAGACCAAAATCTTTGCTCTGTGCTTCCGCGCACTCCCGGACGCAGCCAGATACACCACCCTTGAACTTGTGGGGGGCGCGGAGACCCTTGTACCTTTGCTCAAGCTCCACGGCGAGACCGACAGAATCCCCTAGACCATATCGGCACCATGTACTTCCCACACAAGACTTGACAGTGCGGAGGGCTTTCCCGTAGGCGTGACCGCTCTCAAAGCCGGCATCCACCAACTTCTCCCAGATCTGCGGAAGGTCCTGTTTTTTGGCACCAAACAGATCGATACGCTGGCCACCGGTAATCTTAGTGTAAAGACCAAACTCGGTGCCAATTTCGCCCAGGACCTTGAGGCCGGCGGGAGTGACCTCGCCGCCAGCCAGACGCGGCACCACGGAGTATGTTCCGTCGCGCTGCATATTGGCCAGATAGCGATCATTGGTGTCCTGCGTTTGGCGCAGAGAAGGCTCCATAATCCACTCGTTATACAACGAACTCAGGATGGAGCCGACGGCCGGGCGGCACACTTCGCAACCAAGGCTGTCGGATTTCTTCCCCACGGCGCGCATGGTGCTGGAAAAGTCCTTGAGCTTCTTGAACTTGATGACCTGGAAGAGTTCCTGGCGGGAGTAGGCAAAATCCTTGCAGATGTGATTGGACACTTCGACGCCGGCGTCCTTGAGGGCGCGGTTGAAAATGCTCGTGGCCAGCGGGATACAGCCACCGCAGCCGGTGCCGCACTTGGTAGACGACTTCATCTCGCCGAAAGAGCGGATACCGCCCGACTTGACGCACTTGACGACATCGCCCTTACTAACATTGTGACAGCTACAGATTTGCGCATCGTCAGGAAGGTCATCGCCCTCTTCCTCGCCCTCTTTCTTGGCGCCGATGATGAATTCTGCAGGCGGCTTGTCGATTGCGGCCCCCTTATTGCACAGAGCAACGAGCTTCACGAAGTCTTTGACATCACCAACCATCATGCCGCCGAGGATGTACTTTCCGTCGGCGGTAAAGATGTACTTTTTGTAGACGTCGGAAAAGGGGTCGCGGTAGGTGAGCGACTTGACTTTGCTCCTAATCTCCTCGGGCGAAAGGGACGAGACATCGCCTTTGCGTCCTCTCGTCGTCCCTGGCAAAGGCTTGCTGATCTTGCCCTGGTCGGCAAAGAAATCGCCGAACGAGGCCACGTCGACACCCATGAGCTTGAGCTTGGTGCTGACATCAGGGGCTTTGAGGTTTCGCAGTTGATGATGCGGACCTTCGGTCAGGTTGAAGGCGAGGACGTCGGCCATCTCGATTCCAGGGGCGATGAGTCCAAACGTCTGATCCAGGAAGTTGGCGCACTCGCCGATGGCGTAGACGTTGGGTAGGTTGGTGCGCAGCTGAGGGTCGACGACAAAGCCGCCGCCGCGCTTGGCAACGGTGAGGGGAGTAACCTTGGCCAGGTCGTCACGCGGCTTAATGCCCACGGCGAAAACAAGCATGTCGACGTCGTACGGCTCATCCTCCTTTCCGTTCTGACCCTCGAGCATGAGCCCGGTAAGTCTATCCTCGTCGTTCCAGATGACATTCCGCACCCTGGCCTGCAAGAGCACCTCGACGCCGAGCGACTTGACCTTTTCCAGCACCAGCGTGCCGCCTTCCTGGTCCAGCTGACGGCTGAGAACCCATCGGTTTCGTTCGACCAAGACAACCTGTTCGACCTCTTCCAGATCCAGGAGAGCCTTGGCGGCTTCGAGACCGAGAAGTCCGCCGCCAATCACGGCAGCTCGCCGGATTCGACGACCGAGCGTCTTTGGGGCATCCACGGCATACCCAATGATGTCGTCGAGGTCCTTGATAGTCCTGTAAAGAAAAGAGCCCTTGGTTTTCCAGAAGCGCTCCCGAGAGAGATATGGCGGTAGTGCCGCATCTGAGCCTGTGGCCAGGATGCACTCGTCGTAACCAAAGTCCAGCCCCTTTTCGGTTTTGAGGGTCTTGGCTTCGGCATCGATGGAGACGACGGGGTCGGAGAGGTGGTATGTGAGCTTGCCCTTGGCGTGCGACGCGTACCATTCCAGGGGGTTGAGGTAGAGCTCGTCTATTGAGCGGTTGGTAAAGTACTGTGTGAGGCCGACGCGGTTGTAGGCAATGTGCGGCTCCTCGCCAAAGACTGTGACCTCCCACTCGTCGCGGCCACCCTCAAGGTCGTACTTGAGCAGCTTCTCGATGAAGGCGATGCCGACCATGCCCAGGCCGACGACTGCGGCGCGTTTCCGTGGCGGGTCCGACGTATCTGACTCTGGGGTGGTGGCTCGTGTCATGGGAGGCACCTCCGGGCCCGCGTCGGACGGTGATGTTGAGCGTTCTGAGGGTTCTGGCATGTTGGACTGGAGATCTGTAGATGCCGGTACCACGGCCGGCGCTGGCGTCTCAACAAGGCCAGGCATGGTGGTTATGGTCGAACCAAGTGACTGAGTATCAGAATGGCCGAGTGTAAAGTGGCTTAAGTATATAGAGGGGTATCAAGAGAGGAGGATGAGGATTCAAGAACAAGGTGGCTCGAGTGCAAAAAAAGCCAAGCAGTGTAACAATGTGTGAATGCAGGACAGTCTAAAGCAGCGTATGATGTGCGACTTGCTATGCCATGATATGATAAACGTCGAGAATGGGCCTTTACTACAGCGAGCCGTGATGGTCTTCAATCAGGTAAAAACCAGCAACATGTATTACAGGAATAGCCGATAAGGAAGATAAGGCGACAAATTGCATCTTGTGACGGAGATGCCAGAGTCGCGGTTGATTCGCCGCGGCGCCACCGGCGATCGCGCCTCAGTCTGGACCACCGGCGATTGGGCGAATGGATGACAATTTGGCGCGGCCTGATACGCCGTAGCCGCTGTGGGATCAAACGGCCAAACGGCTGCCAAACGTGGGAAAATGGCGCATCAGGCCAAAACCCTTCAACGGTTACGACTACGGTGTCTGCACGCCCGCGGAGAACTAGGTGCGGCGCACTGCAGAACGACACCTCCGCGGAGAAAAAGTCATGAATATTATATCAATTACGGATTCCACCAGACAAGCAGCCCATATATGCTCCTTATCAGAGGCGGGACCTCGCGAGCGCCCGCAAGATATTCCCAGGGTCCGGGTGGGCAGGATGGATACTTATCTCTGACGAGTCAAGAGCCGCCGATGGCCCCTTATCTATGGCTATAGATCTGGCATGAATCGACCGGGGGGGGTGCGGCCCACGGAAATCCCTGGGCCAGGTTCCATGACGTGCCATCCATCTCCGCGGAGGGCGTCGCCGGGGTGTTTCCAGACTGGGACGCACCAGTGGCCGACGAGCCAATGGCAGCCGCGTGAATGCTCTTATCTCGGAAGTCTAGGCTGCGGCAAGTGGACCGGCTAGGCGTGGCCAGGGATGGTGGCCGTGGCGTGGCTCCATCCGGCTGTGCTGGATTCGAAACGGGAGCGGCGAAGTGACGATGGCTTCCTCGCTGATCCGATCGAGACCCGGCGCCGAGGGGCGCAGATGGGCGTGGGAGCGGACGCGGGGGCGCCGTAAGGCCCTCGTCAGTCAATTGAGCAAAAGCAATTACCAAACCCATCCGCGGCAGAAGCCCAGCGTCAGATGGTCTTTCTCCGGTCTGCACATGCATCCTCCGGCCTGCCAGACGCGATAACATTTGCTCCCGGTCCCCGTCTTCCCCGGATTCGCTCCCCCTGTATCTTCTTCAAGAATTCCGCAAAGGGTGTCGCTGTCTGTGTATCGACTTTGTCTCATTCCACCTGTACAGTTCAAGGTTCGGTTGCGGATTGTCTAGGACAACCATACCCTGCGCATAGACAATACAATTGCTGCACGCGGCTCCTTGGGCGTTTAGTCCCTGCGGATCATACGGTGTTTCCATCGCATTCTTTGTTGCCTTCTTCGTCGCAGGACGAACCCTCGACGCCGTCATGGCCCTCCCCAGCTCTTTGCCCTCCACCACATCCATCATATCCTCCCTCACATCAAGTTCGCCTTCAGAACATGGCGATGTCTTTTCACCAGATTCTCCCCGCTCCGACGCATCACGCGCAACAACGCCCGACCTAGACAAACAGCCACCAGCGGCCTTCGAACACCGCCCAGACTACGATGAATCCCTCCTGCCTGTCATCCCCCAGGGCGAAGCTACCCAGCCGCTGCCCTTGGACGCCGGAAACCCCGACCACTGGGTAGCCCGGGATGAGCGCATGGTCCGTCTCACGGGAAAGCACCCGTACAATGTCGAGGCCCCCCTTTCTACCCTCTTCTCCAAAGGCTTCCTCACTCCTCAGAACCTCTTCTACGTCCGGAACCACGGCTACGTGCCCCAGGTCTCTGCCCAGGAGGCCCGGGATTGGAAGCTACGCGTCCACGGCCTGGTCAACCGGGAAATGTCCTTCTCCATCCAGGACCTGAAAGACAAGTTCCCCACCGTAACGCTGCCCATCACGCTCGTGTGCGCCGGCAACCGCCGCAGGGAGCAGAACGTCGTCACCAAAGGCCTAGGCTTCAACTGGGGCGCCGCCGGCGTGTCGACCGGCCTCTTCACCGGCGTCTACCTGGCTGACATCCTCGAGTACTGCCAGCCGCGGCGACCCCTCCTGTCGTCCTACCCGGCCTACGACACCGTCGTGCCGGGGCGCGCGCGGCACGTCATCTTCGAAGGCGCCGACGAGCTTCCCAAGGGCAAGTACGGCACCTCGCAGCGTCTGGGCTGGTCGCTGGATCGCTCAAAGGGCATGATCATTGCATGGGGCATCAACGGCGAGGACCTGGCCCCTGACCATGGCTACCCTCTGCGGCTGGTCGTTCCCGGGCAGATCGGCGGCCGCATGGTTAAGTGGTTGAACCGGATCGAGGTCTCGGATCGCGAGAGTCAGCATCATCTTCACTTCTTTGACAACAAGCTGCTGCCCACCCAAGTGTCGGCCGACCAGGCCCGGAACGAAGACAAGTGGTGGTACGATCCCAAGTACATCATCAACGACCTCAACGTCAATGCTGCGATTTGCTCACCGGACCACGACCAGATCATCGATGCTGCCAAAGACACCAAAACGCAAACGTTGCCGCTTGAAGGTTATGCTTACACCGGTGGCGGCCGCCGCATCACCCGGGTCGAAATCACCCTCGACGATGGAAAGACGTGGACGCTCGCCAACATCACCTATCCCGAGGACCTGTACCGCCTGTATCCTGTCCAGAATCATCCTTACTTTGGCCACCTCGATCTGAGCATGACCGAGATGAGTTTCTGCTGGTGCTTCTGGAAACTCGACGTCGACGTGCAAACGCTCATCGATCGCGACGTCAGAGTCATCGCTGTTAGAGCCATGGATGAATCGCTGCAGAACATGCCCCGCGATCTGTACTGGAGCGCAACCTCCATGATGAACTCGTGGTGGTTCCGCGTCGCCGTGCACAAGGAGAACGACGGCAAGTCTCTCCGCTTTGAGCATCCGGCGCCTGTCGCAGGTAACGCCGGCGGGTGGATGCAGCGCATGAAGGACGCTGGGCTCGACCCAAGATTCCCTCACTTTGGGGGCGAGAGTCCGTTTGCCACATCAGCCCTGCCTGAAGCAACCCAAGTCGAGGCCGCGCCTAGGCAGGATCCCCTGGAGGTAATGTGCAACCCGGAAAAGCTGAACACCATCATCACCGCTGCCGAACTCGCACAACACGCCGACAGCGAAGGCCCTGAGCCCTGGTTCGTCGTGCTCGGCCATGTGTTCGACGGCACAAACTACCTCAAGGACCACCCTGGCGGCGACCAATCCATCCGCCTGGTCGCGGGTGAGGACGCCACGGAGGACTTCATGGCCATCCACTCTATGGACGCCAAGCGGATGCTTCGAGACTTCCACCTGGGCAAGCTGGAAGAGTCTGCCCAACCGACGACGGCACCAGTTGTCGAGGAGTCGGATCCCACCAAGCCCTTCCTCGAGCAGAAAAAGTGGAAGAAGACGCAGCTGGTACTCAAGAAGACGATTTCCCATGACTCCCGGATCTTCCGCTTTTCACTAGGGCACGATGATCAACTACTTGGCCTGCCTGTGGGGCAACACGTCTACGTGCGTGTAAAGAGGACGAACAAGGCGACGGGAGAGGTCGAGACGGTTCAGCGTGCATACACTCCATACAGCGGCAACCAGCAACGCGGTTTCCTGGACATCCTCATCAAGGTCTACTTCCCCATCGAGGCTATCGACGCCAAACCAGCTTTCTGCGGAGGCAAAATGACAATGCTGCTCGAGGGCATGCCTGTCGGTGTCGAGTCAGATGAGCTCAGCGTCGAGCTCAAGGGTCCCCTGGGTCATTTCACATACCTCGGCAACCACGAGGTGGAATGGAAGCCCGCCCACCGGATCCGCAAAGTCAGAAAGCTGGCCATGATTGCCGGCGGCAGCGGCATCACGCCCATCTGGTCTACACTAAAGGCCATCGCGGACGAATACGCCGCATGCCCTTCTTCCGAGCGGCCGGACCCGATCCAGATCTGGGTTATTTATGGCAACCGCACGGAGCAGGACATCCTCATCCGTCAAGAGCTCGACGAGCTTTCACACCTACTTGGCGACAACCTGCATCTATGGCACGTACTCAGTCTTCCTCAACAGATGGAGGATTGGAAGATGGGTAAAGGCTACATTGATATTGAGTGTCTGCGTCAACATCTACCGTCACCACCTGCTGCGCCTGTTGGGGACGAGTTGGAGGATACGCTGGCGCTGGTCTGCGGACCTCCGCCGATGGAAAAGGGTGTTTCGGTCGCGCTGCAGGAGCTGGGATGGGATGTCGAGAAGACGGTCGTGTTTTTCTAGACGAATTTGTAAGCTACTAATGAGGCCATGACAGTATGTTATTTTTCTACCTATATTTGCGCCACATTCTGCCTCCAAGTGCTAGCCCTTCCCTTCTATATACGGCCAGTCCAGTTATTTCATATGATCACTGTGCATTCTCGTGCTAGTGATATCAGCTGTACATTTGTGTTGACCACAGCCTTTTCAGTAGATGATTGAAAATATATTCGATGTGCATAGCTAAGTTCATCAATGGTAGAGCTTCTGACCATGTTGACAACACGTTGTATACGGCCGACGGCGTTTTTAAGAGCCCGAAGTTCATGGTGCATTATATGTGCATGATGCAGGACTACCAGCTTTGCATGAATCACCTGGTCCACTGGGCCG
This sequence comes from Stachybotrys chlorohalonatus IBT 40285, assembly GCA_000732775.1. Lineage (NCBI taxonomy): Eukaryota > Fungi > Ascomycota > Sordariomycetes > Hypocreales > Stachybotryaceae > Stachybotrys > Stachybotrys chlorohalonatus. The sequence continues at coordinate 64,789 of KL660551.1, read as the reverse complement.
CGTCGTCTACCTCTCGTCCGCCCAAGGCCAAGTGCAGGAGGCTACGGCCCTATGTCAACGGTGGACGCCGGTGATGGCAGCCCATCCGAATCGGAGACAGACGTATATTCGGTGCTCGCTGATCCAAGGGACGTGACGGAATCGGGATGGTCATTCGATGCAACAGAGTACTTCTCGTCACACGTACCCATCAGTGTCGCCAAGTTCCGATGCTGCAGCGCCATCTGGTCTTCAATGCCCGCATTCGCGTCATATCGGAAACTTGGGTGATACCTCGGACAATTAAGGCTCCAGGTAACGTTTCCCGCGACTTGGTACGACATGGCATCAAGATAGACGTCCAGCTTCTGGGTGGCGAAGCTGCTGGTGGTTCGAAATTCGTGAGAGAGCCGCAGAAAGTCCTGTTCGTACTTGTTGCATGCTTGCTTTACCAGACGCTTTGCCGTGGAGGCGTCCACCTTATGCCATGGCATGAACAGCGCGACAGCGTTGAGCATTTTCTCAGAGCCAGATCGCTGGGACTCTTCCCACTCTCGGTCGAACGAAAAGTAGTCATTTGCCAGGGCCAGCGCAGAGTAGCACGGTTTCAGAATAGGGGCCATCAACTCGTCTTCCTGGGCATTGAGGGTCATTCCCATCCCAAAGAGCATCATGGACTCGACGAATCTACACATGTCAGCTATCGTTAGTCAACAATACCAGTTGACCTACGGCGCTCCCGTGTCCACCCTTCGAAAATCTAGATAGTCGTCCAATGTGGGGAAAAGCTGGGTTTTGCCTCGTAATGTTGTCTTGAGCATGTTCCTCCACGCACGTGTGACTCTCTCCGCGCATTGTGCGTCGGTGGAATGAAGTCGCAGCATCAGTTTCGCTTGCAGCTTCTTCCTCCCGGTCTCTACACTTTCAGCATTTGATATGCCAAGTCCCAAGGTAAACTCATCTCTGCCATGCTTCTGCTGTTATTGAATTAGCTCCTCGCGATGGGCTTCGGACACCTCGCCGTACGTACGTATGTCGTATCAACCGCCTCAACCACAGTGTCGTGCAGGAAAGCATCTGCAAAATTAGCAAAGTAAAAAGCCTGTTGATGAAAGCGTACATTCTAAGCAGTAGGCCACAGTTTTTAAACGGTCTGGCCTGCACAGCGGTAACACCAGAGCAGTGAAATTACCATTCAGGGGATTGCATCCACCAAACTCTTTCACGGGGGCGATGTACGTCTGCCAATCATTTCTTGCCTCGTGGGAGCCTGCATTTGCCAAACACTCGTACTTGTGTACCCGAGATGTGTAGCCTTGGCAAAAGCCTAGCAAGTCAAGCCGGGCCGTGTTGGTGGGATTTGAGTAAGAGTATTTCATTGTTACAGTCGTGGCCCGTATATTGATTTGCCACACATCACTCGAGCAAAGTCGTGTTTTTTATTCCATTAACTCTCTTCTGATATGACCTCAACATCATCCACAAACCATCTAGTATATGACGATGTGACGACGTTGAAAAATTCCATCCATTATATGATGGTATGACAAGATTGCACATGAATGCCATCCGGTGTATGACGATGTGACGATACTTTACATAAAGGCAATCTAGCATATGATAATATTGGAGATAAACATCTGCTATTGAAGCTGATCTGCATTCCATAATCTTGGAACCTTCCGCATTTCTTGTGGTTGCGGTTGTGTAAAACGCTGGGATTGGAATGGTATCCACGTGTCTAGATGCTCAAGTTCCGACTTTGTGGCAAATTAGCGCATGTTCAGGAGCTATTGTCCGGGATCTCCGTTGCTGAGCAAACATCTTTCGCAATTATCCACAGCTTCTGGCTCGTCATGCACGCACAAGACTTGCAGCAAATACTATATACCTCGAAGCCAATCTCCACAACTTACGCTTATGTAGCCTAGAGACCTGTTTGAATTGAATCAAGCTGCTTTCGATTAATTGCTTCACCGAGACCTCCGCCATCACTTCTCCGCATGGGCCCAACGATGGACATCATGATGAGCAAATAAAAAGACGGATGCTTTCCAGATGAATTATCCACTAGTCTATTCGGCACAAGCAAAAGCTTACGTGTAGGTACAGTTCGTCAAAAACATAGTCCAGCACTAGTCTAGTGGTCCACATTTCTTCATTTCATGGTGCTGTGTTTTGACAGGTCAGGTGATGAGCGTAGCGACAATATCCGTAACAACGCCAAGCCTCGGGATTGGGCGGCACAAAAGTGGCGTGTTCATCTCGCCATTTACTCCTGCGGTCCAGAACTGACCACTCTCATTGTCGATTCTCTCATGCGAGTGTAACCATAGACAGCGGTAATGGATATTCATTGTCCAGATGGCTGCTCCGATGAAACCTAGGTCGTAAATTATTCGGAAGATTGGGGAAGTCTGTCTGGAATCGAATGTTTTTTGCTGCTCTGCTCTCATGATGCCGCATACCCCTCCTGGGCAAGGAGCGTCTGGCCGTGTTTAAATGGTCGGTGTTATCTCCTAAGTCGGCGTGATTGATAAACACACCGCACCAAGACAACCACGCACATCACACCAAGAAAGACAACCACGCACATTATCCCCAAGTCCCAGCAATGCGAGGCGACATATTCCAACTCGAAACCATCCTCGACCACAGCCGGGAAAAGTCCCAGGCCAGGTCCAAGACTACCAAACCCAAGACTATCAAACCCACCAAGGAGACTCCTCCTGTCTCCATCTACAATGAGGACGACCTCTCACATTTTCTATTCTCCGCGAACAGCGCGTCTGACCACACGCACTACCTCCAAGCCATAGCGTCCGCTTTTGGCGATTCCTACCCCCACTCGCTCCAAGACTACTCGGACGAGTGTGCCATCTCGACAGACGACGAGGACGACGATTACACTTCCCCATCAACCCCCAGCCGCATGGATGCACACGGCTTGAAACAATCGCCACCAAAACATGACACAATAGCCATCACAGAACCTAAGCGGGGCAGCGACTGCCAAACGCACACCCGCAGGATGGCCATGAGCGAAGGTGAAAAGGATAAGGAAAAGCCGGCCGTGGCTTCTGTGAAGCCAGTGGCTCGGATCCACGGTGGGCTGATGAGCCTGTGGCCTTGTCCAATTGAGCATCTGGAGTATGATTGGAATGAAAGATTTTACGATTAATCGAATTATGACGAGATGAAAGCAACTGAGAGTATCTTGTAGGACTTGGCTTTTAAAAAAGTGTTTGACTAGTGGAGTTGTGGAAAGCTGAGAATCTCATGACTGGCTCGATATTGACTGCCGCTTTCAGTGCAATCTGATTCATCCATATAATATCATGGCAAGCTTTATGATTAGGATTGGCGTAAAGTAGATTTCTCAATTCAGTTTCTGCAATGGAGTTAAACCACAGTCGTGAGCTCCCCGGCTGACCGGAAGAATGTTGCTGGTTTAGAACCTGGTTGGATACTTCAAAGTTCATGAAACGGATCAGGCGTGTAGTGACTTCCATGGCGATGGAGAAGATCAGGTCACCTAATGATTTCTATTCTCAAAAGCGGCATGGATTGCTTGAATTGGTAAGATAGGTAGGGCCGTGTGTGTTTGGTTAGTGTTGAAGCAGCTGTAGGGTAGCCATGTAACAGGAAGCTTGAGGAAGGCTCGAGATTCGCTTCCATTGCACTGGACTTAAGTCTTGCGCTACTTGAGAGAATGCATCCTTCTCTTTGTGTTGGGTGAGGTCGTCACTGCAGGATTCCACTTCATCGTGAGGCTGCCTTCGAGTGAGCGCAAACAGCAATACCCCTGCTTTTCACTTTGCTCATAACTCGTCTAGCGGCTCGAACACCTCGTCTTGGTTGTGACCGAACAGCTTAGAATTAGTCGTCAAATCGGAATGCCTGAACTGTCTAGCAGCTATAGCAAGTTTAAGAGCGGCAGTAATATGATAGACGAGCCTGCTCCTCACCGAAGGCCCGACAGCCCAAGCTGTCATCCCTGTACTTGGGAGGCTCCATCGCTAGGAGTGAATTTTGGAGCCGATAGGATATGATTTCATCCTTCAGATTAACGGATCCGAGCATCCGGCCTTTGCATGTTTCTCTGGTTCGAGGAAGCGCGTAAGGGCCTGGAATGCGCAGTTGGTGGGTCAAAGAGCTCGTTATCGTTGGCCAAGTGATCGACGTCGTCTATATCGGGCAGGTCGATGCCATTATGGTATCCGGATATAATCCGCCAGCAAAAGTTCGTCCTCTGGCTCGATACTATTGAGGAGGTGCAGCGAAACATTCCAGGGGACCATGACGAGGACCGGCCCCTCGGCAGCGGGGTCAATCAAGCCCATCGCAGGCATAAGAAGCTTGCCGGCCCTCGATCCTTTCGCCCTCTCCAGCTGTCCGCACCCTTCGCGATGCAGCTTCTCGACGCCCTTTTCGTCTCGACCCTGCTGGGAGAGGCCTACGCCGCGACATGCATCCCCCGAGGAGACCCCTTCCGCGTCATCGACCCTCAGGAATGGGTCAACCCGGACGACATGGTCTGGGAGGACTGGAGGATCCCTCCCGGCACCAATTGGAGCGATCCCTCGCGCACCGGAGCTGAGCGCAACTTCAACATTGCCCTTGTGACGCTCGACTACGAGGACCGCCCCTTCGCCATCACCCAGCCCCCGGAGAGCACCATCTACGGCAACCCGCAGCCCGCTGCCGCCAACATCCCGCGCGAGGACGTCCCCGTCTTCTACCGTGACCTGCTCAACACCCCCAACGAGCTCAACCGGGGCCACACTCTGCACGAGTATTGGATGGAGGACTCGGCCGGCCGCTTCGGCGTCGACCTGACCGTGTTCGGCGCCTACCGCATGCCGTCCCTCGCCTGGCAGTACGGCATCGACAACTCCATGAACTCAGGGTCGTGCCCTGCCGCCGGTCTCTGCAACCGCAACATCCGCACCGACGGCCTCAACCTGTGGCGCAGCGACGTGGGCAACGCCACGGCCGACTCGTTCGAACTCGTCTTCATCCTGTCCGCGGGCCAAGACGAGTCCGGCGTGTGGCAAGAGTTCGGCGTCATGCGGTGGTCCAACCCGGAGGACGTCCCCGACGAATTTGGGCCTCCCGCCGACCTAGGCCCCGATCTGCCCAATTCGGCCACCACCAGATACGTCCCCTGGACAAGCTGGGCTGCCGCGTCCAACATCTGGCCCAACGCCGGCGGCGGTTCGTCTACTCAGGCCGAGAGCTCCGGCATGGGCGTCTTCGCCCACGAGCTGAGCCACCTGCTCCGCATCGGCGACAACTACAACAACCCCTACGGCGTCCCGCTGCGACGCTCCTACACCGGGCCATGGTCCATGATGTCGCGCGGCTCTTTCAACGGTCCCGGCGGTCCCCACACGCGCTGGCAGATTCCTTCGCTCCAGGGAAGCTCCCTCGGCTCTGCGCACACCGTGCGTGATAAGTACCAGCTGGGTCTCATGGACGACAGCGAGCTTCTGTGGCTTTCGCGGGCGGCGCTCGCCGAGAGCGGCATTGTAATTGCGCGGCTGACGGCCCGCACTGTGGAATCCTCTCTCAAAGGCCTGCGAGTCGAGCTCGAGGGCGGCGACCTGACGCCCGCCTGCAACGTCAACACCGACGTCTTCTGCGACGGCGGCGGCTACAACTACTATGACCTCGAGGTCATTGACCGTATCGGTGCCGACTCCTTCCAGCCCGACTCAGGAGTCATGATCTCCAAATCCAAGCAGCTCGACCGTCTGCCTTTCCAGTGGATGATTGACGCCAACCCTCAGGACATCCGCCTTGTCGACTTCATCGCTCCCAATGGAACGACTCAGTACATCACCCTGGGAGACTACCGCCAGCTCGCGGACGCGCTGTTCCACGCCGGTACGCGCTCCGGGAGTGAGTTTGAGCACGTCGACGAAGCCAACGGCCTGCACTTTTACGTCCTCAGCATCCGCCGCGACGATGATGGCGTCCTCTCTTACAACATTGGTGTGCGATCGCTCAACGGAACAGGTGCCAGCACGTTCGGAATTGACCTGGCGGCGGGCAACGCCGTTGAAAGCACTGTCAACACACCTACCACCACCGGTGTCTTCTGCTCCTTCGACCTAACCAATAACGGAACGTACGTTGCGGGCGGCGACCACCCTTCGGACGTCTCGGGCTATGCCGGCTACGACATATACCGCCTGGAAGCTGCCGTCGCGGGTGCCGGCTGGCTCGTCGAGGTCCCTAACGCGCTTGTCATGGCGGAGTTTGGCGCTACCGTGTCTGCGAATGTGGCTGTTCGTGTTGGAGCGGAGGAGGCCGCAGAGCTGGGAGTAGTTACCCTGACTGCGACTTCGGAGTCAGACTCGAGTGTCAGTATGACAGCTCAATGCATTGTTTCCAGGGATTGAGCCGTTGAGATGTTCTGATGCAGACTTTGTGGACGATACTCAAGTGGTCAGAACACCTAGGATGGAAGCGAGGGAGATGCCCCTTCTTCAGCCGCACGCAAGGACTTCCCCCTTTTTAGCCGCATGAGTCGACTCGCTTAATCTATTATTTGGTATAATGCATGACTCTTACGTCCCAAAGGTCGCGACTTCGTAAACCAGCGTTTGTTAAGTGCCTCAGCAAGGCCAAAATGATGAGTACAACTCGGCTGAGACGACATCCAGGTATGGGCAGATACAAGCATATATTTTTCAACAGGCCAGACACGATCTTTGAAGGCGAAGTAAAAGTTACCATGCTTTGGAACCGCCTTGAGAATAACGAAAAAATCTAGAGTAAAGAAAGTTTATCAGGTGGTGAATTTGCTCGATCTTGTATCTCTCCTGAGCTAGCAGGCGCAGCATTCTTTTCCTCCTGTCTCGCAAACAGGCTGTCTCGTATTTGATGTACTAAACATCCGTTGAAGAGTCTAGTATCCGTTCTGAAGGATCTGGTCGCTCAAATCTTCTCATCTGTCCACTCCCCCTAACAAGGGATCTGGAAGTACGTGGAATTTCCTATATCCGCTCATGTGGCTTTACCCTCCTGAGATCATATAGTAGTTGCAGCTTCATTAAACAAGACTAGTGACATGAATATACGATGCTTCTCTCGCAGCTCTGTCACCAACAGAAGACCACTGCCGCTTATAGACACGAAAGCGCTCAAGCCCAACATTATAAGGATGCAGCCACATTTCATTGACCAAAAACATTAGGAGACATCAGATGCTCATGAAAATACCCGTGGTTGGGGCATGAGGAAGATTTAGAGGGACCATTTTTGAATATGCCTGCTTCAATGATGAAGTTTTGGCAGACTTATAAGAGCAAGATAGGGATTTGTAAATGACGGCTGTCAGATTCATTTTCGGTCCCGAGGCTGGTTCTGCAACTCTAGTCAGCAACGACAACATACACTCAATCCTTCATGAAGGAACCTGAATAGGCTAATCGTTCGAAGTTGATGGCTCTTTGGCACTAAAACCGAAGTCTCACGAGCGGCGAGACTTGATTCTTTGTATACTGTTTTGAAAATGCCAACGAGCCACTGGACGGTACGGCCAGAGAATACAATAAACTAAAACATTGCGTTGATCAACCCCTGCCTCTCTTGGAATCCGTAAAAAGTGCTCCAGGTATGCTGCCACATGTTTCAACTTACCGTTTGCGGTATGTAACACGCCGTTGTTCTAGTTTGAGCGTCATTATGACGAATCTAACATGGAAAGGTACTAGATTTACGCCATACCAAACACTGTGGAAATGTGGTTAGCCACAATGCCCGTGTTTCCATGGAAAGATTGAGCACCACCTTTACCATTATCAGGCACTGTGACTTTTCTGTAGTCGCATTATTTGCTCTATTTCCGGCTTCAAAATGCACGACGATGGTCAGGCCAGATGGGCGTCAATCATATCCAAGGATACTGAACTCATGACTCAGACTCATACTCTTCACCCCCATGCAACCTTATCGCTCCGAACACCCTATTTGGACATCCCTTTGGACCCCAATAATGATCATGCCGAGGAACTAGATGCTGGTCCTGCCTGGGCCTACATTCAGATTGTAGATTTGATTTCATTTCCTTGCGGTATCAAGTTAGTTGTCGATTCGTCCCCACAGCCAATGTTGATTCTAGCAATCAGTTCTAGGGCTCATGGTGTCATTTGTAAGATTTACCCGTAGCCAGTTGCAATCTGTTCCGCGCCAAGCGAAGACTTCGTGGCGAACATCAACCTTTACACCGTATTGTAAGGGTTTGAAAAAGAGCTTGACAATCGAGGGAAAGCTGACGCCTGCTGTTGCTAGCTTCAACGCGGCTTTCCAGGCTCCAGATAGCTGGATTGGTTCGGTGCGCGCCCTAAGCATTCAGCGTTGCTTTCACCACGATCACGCATGACGAGGCTCCAACGCCTTGGCCGCCGCGTGAATTGTCTCTTCATTGCACATTCGGCGTAGTGAAGCGAACCTATTCCGTCACACTGGTACAAAACTGCAAAGCTGAAGAATTGACTAGAAGCACCATTGATCCGCGGCCGAGTAGCTGGACCGTCCCGGGCTACAGTAACATTTGTCAAGCCTAGTCCGATTAGACTGGGGATCATCATTGTTAGTTCCCTTGCATAAATATAGACCCAAATATACGCCCATTGTATAGTTACTTGCGTCGCCGTGTTGAGACCCCTTGCATAAATCACCTGCGTCGCTGTGTCGAAGCCACTGCCCTTGCGTCGAGAGGGAGAGGTAGTGGGAATGCGGATATAAAGCCCGTCCGAGCCACGGCCAACACAGTTGCCTGTGCCGGTACAAACTGAGTGAACAGGGGGGTATGTACCTGTGCGCACACAGCATGCGCCAAGAAATGAGTCATTCCTCGTCATCTCTAGTCACTCTAACGCATCGTAACTCAGGTTGACAATCCATCTGAACCAACACTCAAAACAAAAGGGAGATATATATAAAGTAGTCGTGGGTTTCTACAGTAAAGGGCGTTCGAGTTGCAAAGAAAGCATTATCTACACGAAGTCGCTTGCTGGAATCAGGATGCTCGCTCAGCTCAATTCAATTCAAGCTCGATTGCGACAAGGATCGGCCAACGACGTAACGATGAACGCTCTCACGTGACCTCACCCTTCTCCATAACGCAACCAGCCGAGCCCACAAAGCGCAGTTTTTGGCGTCGACGAAGCTTCAGGCTAAACACGGGCTCTAGCCATGTCGATCAGCAGCGCCGAACTAACGATGGCCGCCAATCCCTGATGCCACCCTTGCCATCCGCAGGTGTCCACACCTGCTCAGGGACCCTGTAGGGATACTGGGGCTAGGCTTGATTTGTGAGGGCACCAATGCTGGTGCCGTTACAGGGCCGTCTGTCGGGGCTGCTGGCGCGCACGCTGCGCTGGACGGGTCGTGGGCTGCGAGCTTCGGCCGAGTGGCCCATTGCTTGGAGATTCGTTTAGATGGCAAGTACAGACACCAAAGGAGGACTGTTTTGCCATGCGTAAGAAAGGGTATCCGTAACCGAAGCGCTGCGCTCACACAAGCGGCTCGTGTTGAGTTTGGCTAGAGCCTGAAAAGTCGCTCCGGCCAAACTTTAACGGGGCTACATGGGTACGTACTCGCAGCAATCAGGAGAGACCGGACGCATGTAAGTGAGCTTCTGGCACCCTGCAACCCACTCTACATGATGACCGATACGATATCGACGACGTTTATATGAGTCGAAGTCAAAAAAGGAAGAAACGACATCGTCTGACCAAATCCATGGCCTATGCCTGGACATATGGAACCTCCGTCTTGCTCGAGCTAAATGCTTTTGTGGTCAGCAGCTAACACGCGTTTCAAATTAGGCATAGTTTTCGAACAGACGAATCAAGCAAGACGAAATTATTATTTCCTCGTAAACATTTCGCGTAGAGCGTCAACCTCAGCCTCCTTCCGTGCCAACTGGAGCCGAAGCCCATCCCTATCCGCAGTCATGCTACTCAGCGCCTCCTCCAACTCCGCGATCCGATCCAGCCGCTTCTGCCTACACTTGCGCGCCGCCAACTTGTTCCGTGCACGCTTCGTCGCTTGCTTCTTGGCTGGGTCTCCTTCAGCACCGCTATCGCCCTGGGGGGACGGTTCTGCAGTCACATGCTCTGCGCTGCTGCTGGACATTTGCCCAGCCATGGCGGCAGAAGTGGATGCAGCCGAATCGGGCGACGTCGAGTTTGGAAGAGATGTCATAGGGAGGTGCAAGAAGCGAGCGTCGCTGGCATAGTGTACAGTGTCGCGCGCACGAGGGAGCGGCTGGGTATCAATGAAATTGACGTGAAAGAGATTGCGAGCTGTGCGAACATCAGTCACTGGTCATTTACGGGGAGCGTGCTAACGTACCAGCCATGTTCGACCCGGCTGGCTGGAACCCATCGACAACACCCTGCAAATCCATATCGACCCCGTGGTAGGAAGGATCCAGTCCCAAGCCAAAGAGGTCGTTGGCTTCCTCGCCAGTGTCAGCCCAGCCGGCTTCGGACGGCGGCAGCTCCGCGAACCAAGCGGCGTCACGGTGCTGGAGCGGCTCGAGAGGATTGAGGAGCTGACTCTGCGCGAGGAGGGGATCCGACCCGAGACCAGAGCGGTCACCAAGGTGGCCTTGGCGCCATGGACTGCTGGGGCTGCCAGTAGACTGGGATGTAGAGACTAATTGTTGCGGCGACTGGTACCTGGAATGCGGCCATTGATGCAATTTACGAGCCTCTCCCGATCAGGAGGAGAGGCGGTTGACGGGTTCAAGGTGGAAAGGGGAGGGAAAAGGTGCTCGGAAGCGTAGGTTGCTAAGAGTCTTTTTGAACGAGAAGTGGGCAGGACGGCCTTATATTTTAGTTGCGGCCGATCGGCTTGGAAGGCCCATGGGACCTTGTCTCCACACAGCCTTGAGCTAGCCAGGATCCCTGGGCTATCCTTGAAGGCTCGGCTAATGAGTCACGAGGACGTGACCCCTCCAACTCCTCGTCAATTCTGTGAGAAGGTCGCATCGAGGTGTTGCGGAGAACACATGGCGCCAGCAGTGACCAGCACGCCCTATCAGTAGCCTTTCTTCAACGACGTTAGTTCTATGCAAAGGAGAGTCGTCTGATCCGCCAGCTTTGTTATGAAGGGAGGATTGAAGGCAACAAAGCGAGAGGCTATGTGATGAGGTGTTGCGATTTGCAAGCCATGGGCCAAACATAATCTGCTAGTAAATAAAGCGGCACAGTTTTCAGCATGAAACAGGTACCTCTTTCACAACACCTTATCAAATTTAAAATGCGTCTCACACAATGTTAATCACAACTTAGTGGCCGTGTACACTGCAATGGACTTCGCTGACATCTGGAGAAATGATTTACCGTTGTCCGACATTTTCAGGGGGGCAATCAAGCGCCTCAGCACCAACCCCAGTAGCTAAGTGCGGGGCGCCTGTCCTGGGGGCAGCATCTAGGTACCGTGGGCCTTCAAGTCTTTGCACCTTGCAGTTACGTCCTGTTGAGTGCACGCGAATAACAGGCCCTCTGAATCAAATTCCTACGTTGCATCGGAAACAGTCATGAATTCGCCACGCTTCTCGAGTCTGGGAATCGACAACGAATCCGCTGCTGAGTCATTCAAGTGGAGACTTTCATGCTTGCAGATGAGCTTCGTGTCGATAGAGGAACGCTCTCCAGCATGTCGTACATGAGTACCTACTTTCTTGCATTCACAACTTTCTTGGATGCCAACGCGCAGTGTGTTCAGCATTGTGGCAGTCTACGGTTTCCGGGGCGGTTGACTTAAGACCTAGAGAGCCTATAACAATGAGTATCTAGAAACGCTCTGGCTAGAGGACTTCCTTGCCCTCGATATGAATAGACCAACGTTTATACGTTTGGATATCCAGATTTTACACTGATAAAAAGTGCTGCAATGGATTTGGTTTAGAGCTTAGATGATGAGCGCTCGCAGCGCGATTACTTCGACGTCCCGGTTGCTTTCATCGCCCATGTAGTTGGCGGATTCATTGTGAAACAGTTGAGAGCTTTTATCTTGAAACAATGAATATATAAAACTGATGAGACTAACTCTGCCTCCTAGACACTTGCGTTGCTAGCGTCATATCAAGCAAAAGCTCTTACTAGGATCCTGGATAACACTCGATCGCTTCTCTTTTTCGGGGTACCACATGGAGGCATAGAGGGCTCAAATGGGATAAACATTGCAATTAAAATATCTCATATAATCTCTAGCTTACACACAGAGATGTTTCCGTCCAAGAGAGAACTACGTCGGATGCCGGAAGGTTTCGCCCCGATCAGCAGTCGCTTCCGAATCTACAGCTTTTGCCCAACAAGGGCTGCCAGCCGGACGGAACAAGACATGATATCTGATTCTGTGGCATTCATCATGGCACTTTCGAACGAAGAGGTCTTGCCTATACCTACCTGGGTGCATAGGTGGCCATGTTTCCCTCGAGGGGCCATCCAAACTATCGTAAAATTCTCTCAATTCTTACGAGAAAATCTCCAGGATCTGGCTTCCTAGCAACCGAAAATTGGCAAAGGGAGCAGATGTTTCGGCTTGACGAACCAGAACGGTACACACTATAACAGCCCGTTTCAGTGCGTCTTTTAATGGTCCTATAGTGAGTCGGCCAAACATTAGTTCCCTGATCTTCGGTCGGATGCTCATCGCGTAATTGACAGTCGCCCCATCGCTAGACGAACCAAGATTGCCATGCTCGAAAGTGGGATTGGCTGGGGCCATCCATCTTTTCGAGAATCAGTGGCAGCAGATCGATTCGTCGCAAAGCCCTTTGTCGAAGGACTACGGGCAGACCAAAACAGTAATGGTCACGGTACACACCTAGCTCACGTTGCCTTGAAGCTGACGCCTAGCAGCAAAATTTCCATCGCCCAAGTGATTGAGGACGGGATGCCATTAGAGCTTGAAAGGAACTCTACAGAAACTGCCAAGGTTGGTGCTGAAGGCTCGCACTATTGTCTCCAGGCTAACAGAAGTCCATAGGTAATCAAATGGGCTGTTTCACAAGGGGTTGACATCTTATCCATGTCTTTGGGTATCGGGTGGCAAACAATGAGATTAGAGCTGCTTTGAGAGACGTATTCTATTAAGGCGTCATCTCCGTAGCAGCCGCGTCAAATTCCGGCGTTAGCCCCAGGCTTCCAATTTCTTTTCTGTCAAATATGAGACAGGTGATTTGAAAACCAACGAGACTGTATCTCCGTCGTTCTTGAACGTCTCCTCCTTGAGCGACTCTCCGGCTTATTTGCAAGGAACCATTTCTCCTTTCCATAGAGCCAATGTAGTGGTCGCCTCGCCCTCCGTCCGTGCTAAGCCATCTCTTATACTATCCCTAGGATTCCCTCGTGGGTCCCACGTGATGTGTTTTACGGTTTATCTCTATCCAACTGTCCCCGCATGGGCCCTGTCTTACCGGTGACACTACATTCGGGGTTTATATTAGCTCGAGTTACCGAGAATTACCGAGATGTACCGAAAATTATCGAGAACCACTGGGGAAATAGGAAAACTGCATTTTCAACGTTATTGAAGACATACAAAAAAATCCTTAAAGATCTTAAGGGGCTTATCTATCTCTCCTCCTCATTATACTGGTAGTAGAACTCGATAACACGTTCTATATGGATTCCTCAACCCTATCTCCGCCGTCGCCGAAGCATGCGAATGAGTTATCAACAGGACCATCTTCGGCGGCCTTGACCGCTGCAAAGGTGCTCTCATTTATTCGCATCATTACCGTAGCAGCCTGCCTTATCGCACCACGATTTACAAGTGCGCAACACGACTACAACCTACCTGCCGAACACGTCTTTATAGTACGGATGATGGGAGTACGAGAAGGCGTTAACAGAGGGCTCTTGCTCACCGCGGGGAATATGAAAAGCGGAGATGGATGGGAAAGGTGTGTTTATATGAAAAAGGCTAATAAAACTAGGACTATAAATATAGCCACGGAATTAACACTAGAATAGGGAGACACAAAGGGCTCTTTGGGTAGGCATTGTGGCGGATGCAGTTGATATTGGTACCCTTACTATAGGAGCCTTTACAGGAGAAGTAGGAAACGTAACAACTAGGATAATCGGGGGAGTTGCCATAGGAGCTATTAGCCTTGCTACTTTCATCTTAAGAAGCTTATAATATCCTCAGAACGTATTCTACAAGCGAGTGGGCCACTTTTGGCTCGTTTGACCCAAATTTCAGGATAATTCAACCACAACGCCGTAAATCGATTAAAATTAATCCCTATTAGATGAACAAGAGAATAGTTTATCTATCTGGCAAGTTTGTGAATTATGACCAGTGTTGCGGCATTTCCTATAAGGCCTCTTCTTGGTTCCTTCCCGGGCCTTACGACCACCACTTTACTGTATTTCCTCACGGCGGCTCCTAGATATCTGCAGCTGCATTAGATATATAGCTTCCTTGCTAATGCAGCAGTTTCTGTCGCTGTTGCTATGGCCGCCGCCGCGGCGTTGTCCTGGTATTTTGACAGTCAATTGGGGTGCTATATATACTATGTTATGTACCGACATGTTAACTAAGACGATGTAGGGCGGATACATCTAATGCGCCTTCGCGCACTCAAAGAGATAGGGTGTCGCAGGTCTTGCTGTATGGTCGGGTTAGAATTCGGCGCATTATACCGCGATCTGATTGGGTTCAACGCTCGGAAAGCTGGAGATTCACTTGACCAGTCAATACGTAATCAGACGAGGTCGCTGAAGCAGCAACTTACACACCGAGATGCGAAGTGGACGTTCTCATATTTAGAGTTATCCTATTCGGCCGTGTCATGCGCATCACATAGAATCACGTATTTCGTAATCAGAAACGAAACATCCGTTGTCGTGGGGACTCCGTAAAACGCCAGCTGAGACGTTGAGTTGCGAGATGTGATATGGCCGTAAAGCTAGTCGATGGCAAGAATGGGAAGACCATCGGCCCAAGCTCACATGCCCAAGGAGAGTTGCACTGTCGTTCATCTCGGTACTGGAAGAATTCGTATAACAGTTCTTTCCAGCCCAAACATGCAGAGGCCGCTTATCAACAGAGAAGATCTAGCCCATACCATTGTTGAAATGTGACTCTATGTGGGAAGTGTCTCCTTTGAGAATACCACAAAGACCATGAAACGGAATCCTGACGATATTACGGGCGTAAAAGTTCTGTGTTGCCCCAGATGTGCTCCAAATTCATCTTCATGTACGTAGGACTAGATGGTATTGTTGCCGGACCGTCAAAGTGTCATGTGTTACTAGTGCGACCGTGGGCACACACTTGGACAAGTTGCCGATCAGAAGGCCTTTTCAAACGGTCTCGTAGGCGATGAACAAGGGAACGGTGCAGTTCAGAATATGTCAAAACGCAAGGTAGAGCAAGTAAGTCAGGTAGAGACCAGTGCAAGAAACAGGTGGAACTGGGCAGGCTGATGAGCTGCGGGTGGGCTGCGGGTGTACTTGGACATTGGAAGGCATCGTTTCTGTATTCGACGACTGCGTCAAGGACTCTCTCCAAAAGAAAAAAAAAAAGGGGGGGGGGGGGAATAGAGGTACACATCGGCATTGGGATAGATGAACAGCTGTACGCAGCGAAGGCGTCGTGGGACGGACGTCATATGACCGAAGCTGCATTCAACCGATCCTATCAGACGTTCTGATCAGAGTTTTGGATTGGTCGCGGAACGACGACCGCCCTGAGAGAAAATGGAAGACGGATCACAACGAGCCTTTGTTCGAGGTACATCCGGAACTTGAGCGACTGAAAGGCTGTGTCGCAAATACCGGCGTTGCAGGCCAGACATTTTCCGGGGCAGTCGAGTGCAAGGGAGTCTTCGCTTTGCGTATATCTCCAGAGCCCACGAAATTTTGACGTAGGGCGTATGTGGCGGCTTGTTGTCTATCGGAATAGTGGCCTGAATTGCTGATCTGCCACGAGTTTTCTTGCGAATTAGGGTGGCGTGTGCTAAACCCTGTATAGATAGCACCTCAGGAGTTTACCTTTCATGTTGTTTGCGCTATCTGTGACGGAGGAGACGGCTCATCCGACCCTGTCGTAGAGAAAGACGATCGATTCTCGATAGTAGGGGATGGGTTCTCGGTGCCATGGAGGTGGTGGGCGTGCTTTGGTGTGTGGCTGTGGCTGATCTCTATCCTGGCGTGTTTGTCTCGTGATGCCTTTGTAGAAGGCGATGAAAATGGTGCGAGAGTCACGAGAGCAGGTCCTACGGCAGGACGCATTGAGATGTATACTGCGCCGTGAGCGGGACCAGTTGGGTGTAACCTTGCCATCCAGGGGGTCATGGACATGTCAACAATCCGGTTGCTTCGGATGATGGAATGTAACAGATCTGAGGTCTTGCTATTTTGATAACCGATGTGTGTTCCCTCTTGTATATTGATGGCAAGGGGGAGCAACGTAGTCTGCTATACGGCATGTGAAGTATAAGCGGTAAGGCATGCGTCAAAAGCTCCTTCGTTGTTCAGTGTCGCTAGCACGTCTGGCTGGACAGCAGGTGAGGCATTGGTTGCCACAGCGTGAGCTAGGTCGATGGAAGTGATGGAGCCGTATTCGCAAACGGAAAGAACCGATAAATGTACCTCATCCTCAATACTATAAACATTGCACAATGTCAGCGATAGCGGATTGAATTATAGCAGCCAATACTAACGCGTCCTCGTCCGTCATCATCGGGGGGGAGCGTCTCCACATGGCGATTTGGCTGGGGAAAAGCAGTGCCAATTACATTGTTGTGATGCGTTGTAAGAGCTCGTAGCAAAGCGATGCGCATCTCCCTTGTCCTGTTGCCATGGCCGTCGTCTGCTGAGCCTTGCCAAGTCATTCTGTCCTGTCTGGGTGAGGTCTGGTTGCTTTCGAAAGTTGTGCTTAAGCTCCAGGTTACGACCAAACTGTCAGCGTTGAAGTCGGCTTGGATACTACACCGTGGTGTGACGAGTCGTATACAGCAACGACGTAGGCTTCGAAGTCGGCTTGTGGCGTGGCCAGTCGTGCACGGCACAGTTCAGATGATTTGTTGCACACGCTGAGCGACTGGAATGACCATATTCACGGCGTGTTGCGGTGAGTCATACACAGCGCTGGCGTAGGCTTGGAAGTTGACTTGGGGTGGCCAGTAGTGCATGGCGCTGTTGCAGGCTTCGAAGTGGACTTGTGGCAGAGGCGCGTTGGGTGGCCCAATCGTGCATGGCGTAGTTCAGATGATTTGTTGATGCAGAAGCTAAGCAGCTGGGGCAATCAGATACAACGCGTCGTGATGTGGCCTGTCGGGCACGGCAATAATAAGGTGGAGCGCCTCCCCATTCGAATTGGACCTGGCAATAGTTAGCATTCTACACCTCTCTGGACCAACGATCTGATCTCTGGACCAATGATACGATCTCTGGAGCAGCGGCTCGAATTCTGGACTACCGACTCGATCTCTCAACTTGCGATCTTTCGACCAGTCATCTGATCTATCGCCTATTTTTCTATTTCAACAGGCCACTCAGCGACCCAATTTCTGTTGTCCGAGGGTATCAGCCAGCTTCTACATCTGTCGCTGTACTATTAGTAGTTCTGCGACTGAGGACTGACTTTTTAGTCGAAGAGGCACCGTTTGAGATATCGACCTGATGTATCATTCAATACGTTTTACTGCGGGCTTAACTATGGTCTAATACCTGTTGTCAGGTTCTTTCGACTACACCCAGCGTGGCATGTCGAACGTAGGCGACGTGAAGAGTTCGACATAAATACACAAAGTGAGCTGTCATTGGCATCCTTCAAGGTTGTTTGAGGAGGCGTGGCGAATCTCCTTCGCCGCTGGGCACGTTTTTGGTTAAATGAATTTCTTTAGTCCGTCTTGCATGGACAAATCAGAGGCGCGATCTAGAATGGTGGGCTCACCGCATGTTGTGACATTCGCTACCCAGACACAGATGATCGATCCAGGGACGGAAGTCGGTACGTCCTTCATCAAGCCGGATGAGCACGTTTCTACGTGGGCCGATATCTTATCCGACGCTAAAGCGAAAAATGGCCTGGTGGCGCGGCATCACCCGAGTACCTGCATTCGCGTCTCAAGTTTCGTCAATCCACGAGAGGCTGCTGCATATTTGAGATTGATACTGCTTTACCACCGTGAAAACTCGCATTCAGACTTTTTTTTCTGGCGTAACAGTCCATTTCTATCCCATTCGGTGGAGGTTCGTACCGTCAGTATTTCGAACACATGGATTCAATCTACGCGCCGTTTCGCCGTTGAGAATAGCAGCCAGCTAGTGCATTCTTAGAGGCCCACTGCCGCATAACGGCTTTCGCCTGTTTCCCTGGTGGCACGATGGCGCGTAGATGCCGTCTTCGGTTTCAATTTTTGTTCTGATCGTAAGTAAATCCAATTTTCCATTTGTATGCGAGGCAGTTGACCTCAATGTGCGCTGCACATGATTTCCCATGGGCATGACGTATAAGCAAGGGCTGGTGATTGCATGGTCCAGCGTGCCAATTACGATCCCTGCTGCACATTGTCCCACGGGTTCTTGGATGGCCCCTGAAGCGCCGGAGCACCAACCACTCCACTATAGACGACCGCTGCCCACCATGGGTTGAATGATCGTGTTGAAGAGCAAAAAGACAGTACGTCCATAGCACAAGCAATGTCGTCAGGGAAACGGGCCGTGAAGAAAGGGAAGGCAATATTACTCCACTCTACTGCGCAATTACGTGCACCACGGTACCAAGACGCATGTCACTTGCGTGGAAACCTCTCCGAAGCATATAGACACTAGCATTCAATCGTTGGACAACAGACAATGACTTCGACTTCGGTATACATATATGGCAATTCACAAGCCCTCAGGTTCACCGCTTTGAACCAATATGTAACCCACAGCTCGTTTTCTGGTCTGAACTTTTCCTTTTTCTCTTTCACCATCAACGCCCACATACACCCAGGGGACTATGCCCACAGATGAAGTCGGCGAGCAAAGATCCGGGTTCAAATTCCGGCGGGTGGGGGGTTCCCGCTACCCAGTAGTCTTTTGCTTCTAACCTTTGTCACGGTCTGGAAGTGTTGTTTTGCCTTTTCACGAACGGGGGGATACTACCTAAAAATCTTTTGCTTCTGTTTATTGTCTCAGTCTGGGTCTCCGATGGAAGAACCTCACGGGACCTTGCATTAGCATGCTTGAACCATATCTGTTCAATATACCTCAATGGTGCAAAAGAGCTACCTCCTTGTTGACCTATCTTCGGGGGTTGTGGAAGTACCTCGATTTGCCTATCATCTGTGCTCATGTGATCACATTAGTAGACTGGACCGATTGATACTATCTTCCCAACTCGGCAGCTCGACATTTCCAGGTGGACGACCTGGTGAAGCAGAACATAAAGTATTGCGTTCCCCTCAATGTCCGTGTTGAGACTGACTGGCAAATGACGTGGGCTTTCGAACGGATGGGTCAAATTGGCGAATTGCGGATTGCTATTCGACGTAGCTCAACTTCGATCCAAAAGGCAGTGTGACCGAAAATGATTATCAGATGGCCGATACCTGAACACTAGGCTGCTCCTGGGGACGAACATGGGGACTTTGGTTGTGAACATTCACTTGTTGGCGCTCATCACGGACTAGAGTGCAGTGGACTTCGGGAAGTAGGTGTTGTTGTTATATTGCATTATATTGTACGACATGTCCGCTGGGTTGAGACTGTCGGGCCTCTCAGTCGTCCCTACTGTAATCCATTCATCATGGTCCTCATCCGCGTCGCTGTTTGCTGCCTCATTCGTCGTGGGGAACATGCGAGATTCAGGGGCTGATAGTGGCGATGATGCCAACGACTTTGAAGGCTTTGCCTACCGCTTTTATCCGTTCCCGTCTCGGGTCACTCTGTCCTCCATGTCCTCGGCCACTGTGCATTGCTCTCAACATTCAGTTTCATCACCTTAACATTGCTTCGAGCGGTCGATGGACCCCTGTGGTTGAGACACGAGGTAAATTCTAGGTATCGAGTGGCGTGTCCCTGCGGTTGTCGAAATTATCTGGCCCTGAACTTGAACACCAACTTTCCTCATCACAAAACACCTCGCACCAATCTCGATACCCAGCATGATCTCTAACGCCTGTGTCGTGTCAAGGGAGGGCATGGCCTTCCAGGTGCCACTATTAACCCTTGCCAGGCCTTGCCAACACTAGCAATTCATCTTCGACTTCCTCGCTCTCCAAAAGCCATTCCCAGTGCCCTTTGCAGCCTTATGACAGCAACCTTCAGGTTTTCTAGACCCATCTTCAGCGAACGTCGAACACCACTGAAGAGATGCCTCAAAATCAATCACAACCTCCATTGGAGTGAATTGCTAGTGCCCTCCAAATTTATCACGATCCTCCCCAACAGACTCAAAGCATGAAACGAGTCTTCTCGACGCGTAGAACCGTTAGTTAATCATAACCATTCCCGACTGGAAGCGAATCATCCCCAAGGGAAATCAAGGCCAGACTCTCTCCTTGCAAACCACAACCGGAGCACCACCAAACACAGAAATCGTACTTCACAAAAGAAACGCCGATAGAACATCCCTGGCATGCGACAACGCCGGATACAGTATCTCTCATAAGCAATAGTGCTTTCACGATAATATGTCGATCAAGTAAACGTGCCCTCTTGGACGACTTGCTCGCAAAACCGTGGTCGATACAACATCTTCTATAAACGCTCACGATGATCGGCCGACTAAAATACTCCTAATCAGTGACAGTGGATCTCACTTGAAAGCAACCGTCCTAGACCTCACGATCCTGGCATGATGTCAAGTGTGAGATTGCCGGCGTCACAGGGCTACAGAAGGCGTTTCACCCACTCAGCATCGTCGCGTAATCGATAACGATTTATCTCACAATTTTTGCAAGAAGATGGACGAGGAAGGAATCCTGGGGAAATAAAATCATTTCCCAGTTTGTTCTGTGTGGCGTTTCTGCTTTATATCAACGATATCGTTGACCTACGGGTGGTTGTGAACAGTGCCGGGCATTAGGAAGTGCTTATCACCCTTCCAGCGCTGCAAACCTCAAAATAGTTCATTTAACGACAAGATTCGGAAGAGGGGACGTTCAGGGCCCCAACAAGTCGTCAGACCCGCATTTGGATGCAGTTCTAGTCGACACGCTCAGCACCTCAACAACGAGCACAATCTAATCATCCCAGGATCCGGACCCGTGGAGGGTAAGCTTTGCGACGCTCCTAGGATCGCCGAGAACAACCCAGCAAACTGGGAAAATTGCACTCTTGATCCAGACAACATCGCTGTGTCTTGGCCTTGATACAGGCCGTGGACATGGCTTGTGCCAAGAATGTCGATGGTCATGGCGCGCACGGTTATGGATACCATAAGCATAAACGACCGTCTTCCACTATTAAATTTCCTGTCTAGATCTTGCGCTTCTACACTGTCGCTATGCATATATACATCTCTATCAACACCAACTGGCAGCACCACACAATCTTTTACCAGACAGTAGTCGCGCCAATGGTTCTGCCATTGTTGGGCAGCAGGAAGTTGCTCGGCACAATCTTGCCGTTGGCCTGGCGCGCACCCATGACCAAGTTGGTGCTGGTGGACTGGAAGGTACCGTCGCGCCAGACGGTGCTGTCCTGCCACGAGTTGCCGCTGATGGTATGAGAGCCCGAGAACGAGACCTGCGACGAGTGGGTGCTCGTGCCGGCGTTGTTGACGGCGACGTTGTTGGTGACGCGGGAGGTGCTGGCGCGAAGCTGGAAGCCGACGTCGCCGTTCTTCCACGCGGTGTTGCCGCTGAGGGTGAAGGAGCCCCTCTGGCCGTTGTCGGTGAAGCCCTTGGCCGCGTTTTGGAAAGCGATGCAGTTGGTGATGATGTGGGCGGGCGTGCCGGCGTGGTCGCCGCCGCCGAGCTTGAAGCCGTTGCCGTCGCCCTGGAAGTCGGGGAAGTTCCAGCGGTTGACGCCGTTGCCCCAGGCAATGGTGTTCTGGACGGTGATGGCAGAGCCGAATTCCCTGAAATTGTTAGGACAGTTTGCACGGCAGACTCGGTTGGCTTACCAGAAGTCCAGGCCGTCGTCGACGTTCTCCCACAGCCGGGCGCCTATCAGGACGTTGCCCGTGCCCGAGCCTTCCTTGATGCCGATACCGTCGGCGCTCTCGCCGTTTTTACGCGGGTCCCTGTTGCGATACGAATCCAGATAGAGAATTCTGTTGTTTGAGGAGGCGCCCTGCAACTGGAAACCGGACTCGTAGTTGGAGTGGGTAACAATCCTCTCGTACAGGTTGTTGTTGGAATTAACATGGTAGATGCCATATGGTCCGTTGGTCAGTGTCAGATCGTAAAATCGCCACCAGTTGGCCCTTTCTATGTGCAGGATACCACGGCTCGCGCCCGGGATGGAGCCGCCCACCTCGGCGGGGGTATACGGCAGAGCCTCGCCATCGATGATGACCCTTTCGGTGCCGTAGGCCCGCAGCGTGTAGGGGGCGCTGGACGTGCCGGACTTTGTGATCTGGATGTTGGTCGTTGGGGAGTAGGTGCCCCCGCGCAGGTAGATGGTGTCGCCGGCGACGGCCCTGTTGATGCCGGACTGGATGGAGTTGAAGGGGTTGGTCTGCGTACCGGTGCCGCTGGAGGAGCCGCTGGGGGAGACGTAGATGTCGGCAGCCAGGCCCAGCGAGGACACGGCGAGGAGGATGAAGGCCCTCATGATTATTGATTAGTGATTAGAGACGAGGGACGGGCAACGGCAGTGATCAGCGAGGCACGGTTCATTGGAGACACCACGCGACGGAACCTTTATACTCAGCGTGGCTGCCATGTGGGTTTCCCGAGAAAGGAAATGGATTGCCGGGCTCCGGCCTGACCCTGGATAATTCGCAGAGCTGGTTGGTGGACAAACGCCGTGGACCACGACAGGGTACGGAGTCCGTCCGATGTCTGCCTCCCCGGTCGCAGCCAAAACGGCACATGCTTAAACCACGGCGCGCCAAGCGAGGTCCCATCGAGCTAGGCCCCGGAAGCATGGACGTTTCATCCACCAATCCCTTGGAATTCCACTCTCATCTCGTGCCTTAGATTGTAGATTTGGGGATCGCCCCCGTGGGTCCGGGTCCAGACGCGTTTCGGTTATATTCTTCATTCGACGTGAAGGAGGGTCTTTATACTTTGAGATTACTGATACAATGCCGGGCAAAGATGGCGCAGCCAGTCTGGCCAAAGCGTGTGCGGGGACGCAGTGTCGCTTCATAATTTGCTGGATTCCTGCAGTCCGGAAAAACTGGACCGATGAGGATTGTGTTGACGTAGCTACGTTCCGTGATGGAAATCTTGTAGACCGCATGCACCCAATCTACCGACGGAAATTGGCAGTGGCAGATTGTGGTACCAAGGGCTGACTTCAGAAGTGCCCCTTGGTTATCGTCGCTTTGCGTGGCTCCCGCATTGTCGAGATGCCCCATTTTAGTCCCAAGACGTCAATTCTGCAACGAATGCGTGGCTCTTGACCACAACGACCACCCGATATTACTTGTGCCTTTCATAACGATTTATACATCCAAGTATCCACGGGAGGAATTGTCAAGACGCGGCGGCTGTGCATTCCGTTGACTGCAGCGTGCCTGGTCTTGAACCTGGCAAGTCCCGCTGTTCCCAGACGCCAACTTTGCGACCTTTGGTCTGGTTAAAGCTTCGGCCTGCCCCCAGTCAACCCAGACTCGTTGATGTCGAGATTTTATCGTGATGGCTATCGCAAGGAATCCGAACGTGGCCACGTTGATGTTTGATGTCCCATCTCGGGTGTGCCGAATCTGGGTTACCAGCTCAATTCACACGAAATTTCAATGTCCTGCACATGCGCGGTAAATGTCATTGAAAATGAGACTGGTAGCTTTATACACGCGCATTTCGTTCTTCATACAAAAGGACTCAGGTACAGCCTCTTCCAAGTTTAGATACTTGGACAAAATGGCTCCCTGGACATTGCCACATTATCGTCTTTGCATGACAGGGTCAGTGTCTTGGGTATTCGGGCTTATGCGCTTTGAATCGCCGAGTTGTCTCCAATTCACGATTTAGGAAAAAGCCTCGTTACGATATAAACACTACCAAAACTTCAAACTCTCCATCCACCGCTTGCTGTTACCTGTCGGCTCGGGAGGGTAGACCACGACCCGATCCAGATCGGCGCCCCTGTAGTCGAAGCCGTTGTACAGGCCGCCGATGGTGATTGTGTTCTTGCCCTTGGCCAGGGGCAAGAGCAGCGGAGTGGACAGGATAATGCCCTTGTGCGTGTCTTTCTGGTACAGCGTGTGGACGTTGTCCTCGTCGCCGTTGACGATGACGCTGCTGATGCGGCGAATCTGCCAGGTTCCGTTGATGCGGTCAGGCTGCCCCATGGGCTGATCCCCGAAGCCCATGTCGTCAATGTCTAGATTGTTGCGTAAGCACATACTGATGCATGGGAGCTGTCGCGCGCTTACTCTGGTGGTAGAATGAGACCCATTGATCAGCACCTTGACCATCGACGGTGAACTCGACCTTGCTGTCGTTGCCGTAGATACCGGTTGCAATGACGTTGTTGCTGGCAAAGTTCTGCGGCAAGTCAGTCGACCGCGAGCTTCAGGTTGGGCACATATCCACTCACAGCTTCCTGAAGGTGGGCATCACCGGTAAACTTGGCGTATCTCGAGGTGTAGGTGCTGCCCCTGATGGGTTTGTAGACGCCAGTCTCACTGCGTACCATTAGGCCAGGTCGAGGATGAAGCACGGACGAACCTACACGTTGAGATCGTAGACATCATACCACAATACCTTCAAGCTTCCATCGTT
Organism: Stachybotrys chlorohalonatus IBT 40285; assembly: GCA_000732775.1. Lineage (NCBI taxonomy): Eukaryota > Fungi > Ascomycota > Sordariomycetes > Hypocreales > Stachybotryaceae > Stachybotrys > Stachybotrys chlorohalonatus. Next base: position 39,933 of record KL660551.1, on the reverse strand, counting down.
GTCGTCAATTTCAATGGGGAGCCAGACGTTGCGGCTTTCCCAGATAGAGTTGAGATCCCACTTAGTCAGTGTTAGTCCCGGACAGAACGTCTCACCGACGATGGACTAACCTGGTCGGCCATGTACAGGTACGTGGTCGCTCGGCTTCCCTTGATTCGCCACGAAAAGCCAGATTGGGTGCTAAAGGTACGCGTGTAGGCCGGCGAAACGAAGAATGGTTGCGACCAGGGACCTGAAAGAGAGTCTGCGCGCATAGCCACAACGTCTAAGCCCCGCATCAGCAATCCCGATTTTCTGTCGTGGTACAGATGAGTGGCTTACTGTTGGGACGGTAGCCGGTCTTGTGGCTCATCAGCGCATAATAGCTTCGTTCGGTCTGGATGATAGTCGGAGCCTCAAAGTCGTACTTGTTGAACCGGAAGGTGACCTCCTCAACGGCAGTGAGGTTGTCGTTGAACCTGCTCACGTACACATCCCGGCCCTCCCTCCTGTCGCCGTTGGAGTACATGGCGTACGAGTCGCCGGTCTTGTAGTCGGTAAAGGCGCCAAAGTCCTGGGACCAATTCCCGAGAGGCGCCGTGGCGCTTTGGAAGACGTAGGGTCCCGCGATGTTGTCGGATGTGGCGAGGCCCTGGAGGAGGAGGCTGTATCGCGAGTCGTCTGCGTGCCACCACATCTACAACGCGTCAGCTGGGGGGTTTGGATGCGGCTGAAGTGAGCTCCTACATGATATTTTCCGGTCTCCTCGCTGTAGAGGACCTTTGGTCGCTGGATGATGTCCTCGGGCGAGATGTGAGGGTGCCCTTCGATCGGCTCTGAAGATTTGTCAATTCCACGTCAAACTCCGTGTTAAAATCAGACGAACCAAGAGCAAGCCCGTGAAAATCCCAGTCCACGAGGTTTTCGGAGCTATACACCGAGACTCCTCCGCCTTCAGGCATCTCCTGGGTCTTCATCTCCCCGAACCAAAAATAGCGGCCAGAGTCTTGGTCTATGGCGAGACCGCCGGCGTGCGCGTTGAAGAGGTTGCCATCCGTGTCATACCAACGCGCGCCGGGGACTATCCATCGTGCGCTCGAAAGCGTGGCGAGGACCAGGGCGGAGCAGAACCTTCGGGCAGCCATCGTTGTTCGGTGCAACGGTGAAGGGACACAACGGATTGGATGTACGAGGAATTTGCTTCCAAGATAAACCCCAAACTCTGCTATCATTGCACCGAGATCATCTCTCTTCCCATTGCTTGGTAGACTACCTAATTGGCCCATTCGCATCGGCTGCACGTCTTCTCGCCTCAATTCCACCGAGATTTGAGGGTTCAACGGCCCTGGATGCGGGGAGACGCTGCATTTCCCGGGGTGCTCTTGGTGATTCCCTGCACCCCGAGCGATGTAACCTGCTGGTGTTGGTGTGGCACTGCTTGGCAGAGTGAAGGGACATCTTGACCCGAGCTCGGACTAACGGACGGTATTTAGCTAAGCGCGCGAGATGACGCAGTGTTGGAGTGCCGACGGCAGAAGAGGAACCTTGTTCGGCATTGCAAACAAGCTCCTGGCGTTTGAGGGGAAAGCTCCCCGCAGGTCTAACCCCGCGTTGAGCCCCTCCCACGAACGTGTAACCATTCCTGGATCCTCTCCGCAGGTAGCTGATGTGGACGGGGCTCTTCCCCACACGCTTTACAAGCGGCCGAAAGAGAGCGATGGCCACGGAAGGCTCCTTACGCGACGTTTGTAAGCCATAACAGATACAGGCTGAAATTACTCCCCAAGCTGCCGCGCCATTCGAGGACGCGGCGTTATTCAAGACCCCATATCCCAACGTCATTGTGAAGAAGCAGTTCCACTCCCGCCATCTAGGCTTAGCCCTAGGTCGTACAAGCTCTGCTCGCCGTTCTCCAGGGGGCCGGCGTCTTTGAATACTGGAAAATCCTGGCCATCCTCGAACTCCATCCGACGTTGGAAGCACCACCCCGTAGGGTCTGCCCGACTACCCTTGCTGTCAGCCACGCTCCGAAGCTTCTCTCGCAGAGTCCTCGGATCACGCGACCCTTCGCCCACGGTGTCCAAATCCGAATCGTGTTGGAGAAGAAATTGCACCATGGAGATGGTCTGATCCATCTCGTTGACCGTTCGCTGTCGAAGCCTCAGCCCATCCATTGCGTGGTGAAGCAGAGCGGTGCAGTTCTGCCTGAGGAGTAGCTTTGCATCATCATCCACGAGTATGGCTTGAAGTGTTTTCCAATTTCCGGTGCCGCAGCACCACTGTATGTAGTCAGAAACCCTGACGTGCTCGTGGTCGTGCAAAGGTTGCTTCTGAAGCATGTACTCCACAAGTCTTTGATCCCTGCTCATGCCTTGGATGGCGTCGGCAAGGTGGGTGGTTGGTGATATGCTGGCAGGGTGCCACAGCGGTTTGTCGATGATTTGGTAAATTGAAACGCCAGCGTCCATCAGAATCTGGACGTACGCCAGTTGCCGCTCTTGACTGATTTCACGTCTTGACAAAATATAGCTAACGGGGGTAAGCCCCTGCCATGGCTCGTTTGGATTTGATCCGTGGGAAAGAAGTTCTTTGATGATCTTAGGCTCCGCCGCTCTGCTAAGAGCTTCAATGAGTGTGCTCATGCCGAACATCGATCGGTGTTCGTTGGCTCCTTGTTCCAGCAGCCTCGATACAAGGTCGTTTGACCTGGGCATAAGACGGAAGACATCTGACAGGGCCTGCTGGTTCTTTTTGGCTACCACGCCCTTTTGGTCTAGTCGGAGGACGTGCGCGAGGATTGCTTCGTCTTCGGTTTCCATTGCCGCCTTCCAGAACCCGAGGAAGTCGTCATCTCCTAGTTGATCAAGGGGGTTTGGTCCGCAGCTGGCTAGCAGGGCCTCGAAACCTGCCAGATCTTGCTGCTTCAGCTTACCTTCGAGTGGCGTAGTATATGATATGATGCCCGAGGCACTTGATGAGTTTCTATAAGCTGTTGACGATCAGTGGACTGAGGAATCTCTCACTGCTTCAAGGAGAACTCCCGCTACGGCCACCACACCTCGGAATGTGGCTGCGACCGCGACCTGCCCCCGTGGCCAAGAGGTCATGTCAGCGGCAGCAATCGCGGCCACACACCGGGAGCGCCGAGTGCCCAGAACTGGGATTCGCATAAAACATGTCTACTTCCGGGTGACGATGCACTTACGACATGCTCCGCGTTGCAGCAACAGTTGATATATCTCCTTCTTCTCTGGCTCGTCGTATTCCTTCAGGTCCAAAGCCCAAAGGGGTGCTATGCGTGTATTCCCCGGCTTGTTGACGCAGGCTCCCGCTTCAACGAGAATTCGGGCCGTTGCCCATTGGGTGGGACTGGGCTGGCCTTGGCACACAGAGGCCAAGGGCGAAGCAAAGGCGTCTGGGCAGCCATCAACATTGGCGCCGGCTTCGAGGAGACGCTTCACGGCGACGTCATTGCCTACAGATGCCGCATATGTCAAAGGGGTTGCCTGCCTGTTTGTCTCATCCGGTGGCAGTCCCACGGAGAGGAAATGCTCCATGAGCCGGACGCCATACGCGTGCTGTGACTCGCCCGCTATTACTTGGGTCCAGGGGTTCTTGCATAGAAGGTGCATCAGCGGGTAGTTGCTTGAGTCTCCTGTCTGGGCGGCGGCACCTCGGTCAATCAACTCGCAGGCACACTTTAGTCTCGAGTGATATACGGCCGAATAGAGCATCGTCTCGTGTATCCACTCCTCTTCAGTCCCGTCACCAATCTCGTGGTCAAGAGCGCCCGAAACGACATGGTTGATATTGGCGCCAAGTCCCAGAAGGTAATCGAAACAATCCTGCCTCTGGTAAAGATGGGCATAGACAAGCGGCGTATGACCCTCAGCATCAACCAAGTCCACGGGTCCGCCTCGGTCAAGCAGCCACTTGACCACGTGAAGATGTCCGGACATGCAAGCCACGTGAAGTGCGGTGATGCCGGTTTCGCCATGCCTCAAAGGCTCTTCCATGGCCATGGGAACGCCTCTAGATACAAGACCTTGGACGACAGGAAGATGACCACACCAGACGGCAACGAAAAGCGGAGTGTGGCGAGGAAGATACATCTCGCCCATGGGATAACGCGTAGCCACTGTCATCAGTCGCTTGATGTATCTGCAAACACCGAGGCTACCTTGGAGCGGGTTGGCCTGATGGTCGAGTAGGAGCTCTACCATCTCGACGTCACCATTGCGAGCTGCCAAGTGCAACGCAGACCATCGCCATGCAATGTGGTCAGACTCAGCCGGACAAACATATTCGATGGCACGCAAGAAGTCGGCTAGCTCGATGTCGGGCTTCGTTCTGCCTTCGTCGTCAAACAGCTCCACCAAATCGTTGGCTGGGGACAGGGAACGCCATCTTAGATTGGGATCGATGCCCGCAGCCAACGCTTGCTGTACTGTGGCCCTCAGACCTTTGAGAACGCCCCAGAAGAGAGCGCGCTTGTCGAAAGGCGTGACCGCGGCGCGCCTGTAGAGCTGGGATGCGAGGGCATCTCGAAACCAATGATTGAGCGTGGCGAGGGCGGCGAGGTCTGCGATCTCTGCGCTCTCCGCCACGGCAAGCCAAAGCTCGACAGGAAGCCTGGAGGCTGGGGAAGATGGATAAGACATGACGATGAGTTTTGGACGAGCGTGCGGGTGAGGTAGGCTGTTGAAACAGAGGCGAGGACCTGGAACCCATTGGCGTTCAAGAGGTGGAGCGGCCCGCCACACGGTCCTCTGCCAGCCTCTGATTGGTGACACAGCACAGGACAAGGCAGCAACTTGCCAACCTTCTAGACTTGCTGTCTACCGAGTAGAGCCGACAGCATTAACACCAGTGGTCTGACCCTAGGACAGAAAGAGAAAAAAGAGGAAAGAAAAAAAGGAGGAAAAAACGAGCACCCAAAACCTAGCCATCCAGATCGTAGCATTCATTCCCAAACTCTGAAGTATCTTCTTACCCAGAAATAGAACACCTACCTAGGGACTTGGACTCGAAATATTCCAGAAAGGTAAGACGCTTCGCGATAGTATCCGTAGAGGATTTCATCAATGCCCAACTTCATTGGGAATGGCTTCAGCCGGGCGTGAGAGATGGCACGCAGGCCTCAGCCACTTCATCGTTCATGTGGGCAATTAGCGAATCGAACCAGCCAAGGTAGGTAACTGTACATAATAATGATAATACTTGTCAACACGCAAAATGACTGATTGAACTTGAGGTAAGCAAATGTTACTTGACTGACTCAAGGACCAGAGCCCGGAACCGCTCTCCCGGGAAGCGCTAGACGAACTCTCTCCCATCTGAGTCCAACAGCCCATCATATAACAATAGTGAAAGACGTTGTAGAAATGTTGCTGCCCAAGATCGGGTCGAGATGCAACGCCATGACCAGAATCGGGCTCACCTGCGGGAACGATTCATTCAACATTATCCAGACTACAGAATACCTGGAAAGACCAATTCAGAACTGGGCCGTCACCTGGCTGCCGGGTTCACTGCCCCAGAATTCCCCTGGTACAGCTGACCCAGCGTTCGGCAGGGCTGGTGTCATCCTAACACTGCACATTAGAGACTGGCTGCAGGTAACAAAGCGGAATACTTTGACAGAAAATTGAAAGAGGCCTTGGGCTATTTTTGGAAAACTGCCAATTCCCGTGGCCTCGAGGCCCGGGAAAAGGTGCACCGTGAGGCCTTTGAGAAACAATGAGTTCTTCGCCGCCTTCTGGTATTTGACGGATCAACATATGGAAGCTGAACCCACAAGCAATAGACTCACAACAACGGAAGAAGATTTGGATTCTCGTCACGGTTGAACACCACTATGAAGAATTGGGGCGAGAAGCCCCCATAAGTGAATCGAACTGTCAAAGTGAGTATCTGCATAGACTCTCGATAACAGAGGACGTTTTCGATTCTGGCAACGTTCCGAATGCCACGGTGAAGGACGCAGGAGTCTGCCTGCCCGCGACCGCCGACTCTCCCCCGGCCGTTTCCGACAATAGGGAAATATATCAGTTGTAGTCAAGCCTCTATGACCACTATAGCTGCCGTAGCCACTGTCATCTCTAGCTACAGCTCTTGTCTTGCTTGTGAGTGCTGCTTCGCGATCGAGGGAAAGATTCTCGGCTATTGTAGTTTCGGGCAGAAGCACTTATCCTGGGCTGGGCCCACTAGGTTCGGGAGAAACCTCTTCTTCCGCAGAATTTGCTTGTTACGGCGTTTACAACCATCGTCTTGGCGTCACTACAATGATACAATTTCTTGTCTATAGATACCTATTTTTGGCCACTACAGCTGCTCTGGCTGCTGTAATTTCTGTGATCAGAGTGTTGGGGACTTTTCTGTTAGGTAGTCATGCGTAATTCAATCTGTGGCACGCAGCTGCCCGTGTCCCAGTGGCTCCATAAGAATCTCAACCTCGACAAGAACCGAGAGCAAATAGCAGTATCGTGGAGGCTTGTCTGACTCGCACAACAAGGGCTTTCAGTAATCCCCTCGCTGTTGCCCCCAAATACTAGGTTCGATTCTACTCCAACTCTTCGGCTGTTGCATGTCATGGGAAGAGCAATATGCATCATGCAGATCCTCCAGATTCTCCGTTGTTCCCGCGCCAATCGGCGGATGCAATCATGGCGGGGTCATTTATCCGCCCATTACATCAACACGAACATCATGAATGTGAGATATTATGGGAGCGCTTGCAAGATACTGGAGTTGCAGTATGATATCCGACGGATAAACCATGGCGCTGGAGTGGCAATGGTTGAGTTTGTATAAGAGGCAGTTGTTTCGTCCATCTTCTGACACTCGACTTGCAATCTCGCAGCCCTCATTGCTTAGTTGTTGAATATGATGCCAAACTTGCAATTTAATAAGCGCCTGCTGGCGTTGTGCGTTGGTTTCGCCCATCTCGCAGGCTTCGGGGCCTTGCCGGCTGCTGCCCAGTCTGACGAGATCGGTGTCCTCGCGTACCCCTTCCACCTCAGCCAAATCACCCTCGGTGAAGGCCGCTGGTCCGAGAGCCAGGACCGGACCCTCAACTACCTCCTCTGGATTGACCCGGACCGTCTGCTGTACAACTTCAGAGCCAACCACGGCCTGTCCACTGGTGGCGCGGCCAGCAACAGGGGTTGGGATGAGCCTACGTTTCCCTTTAGGAGCCACGCGCAAGGCCACTTCCTCACGGCCTGGGCGCAGTGCTGGGCGGTGCTGAAGAACGAAGAGTGCCGCGACAGAGCGACGTATTTCGTCGCTGAGCTGCAAAAATGCCAGGCGAACAACGAGGCGGTCGGGTTTAACCCTGGCTACCTGTCCGGCTTCCCCGAGTCTGAAATTGCGAGAGTCGAGAACAGGACGCTAAACAACGGCAACGTCCCGTACTACTCCCTTCACAAGACCCTGGCCGGGCTACTGGACGTGTGGCGGTACGTGGAGGACGATGCTGCCGGCGAGGTGCTGCTCGCGTTTACCGAGTGGGTGGACTGGAGGACGGCCCGCCTCAGCTACGCGGCCATGCAGGCGATGCTGCGGACAGAGTACGGCGGCATGAATGAGGTGCTGGCCGACGTGTTCCACTTCACCGGCGACGCTCGCTGGCTCGAGGTCGCGCAGCGCTTCGACGACGCCTTGGTCTTCGACCCCCTGGCAGCCGACCAGGACCGGCTCGACGGGCTACACGCCAACACGCAGGTCCCCAAGTGGATCGGCGCCGCGCGCGAGTTCAAGGCCACCGGCACCGCGCGGTACCTCGACATCGCCCGCAACGCGTGGGACATGACGGTCAACGCGCACACGTACGCCATCGGGGGCAACTCGCGCGCCGAGCACTTCCGGCCCGCCGACGCCATCGCCGGGCATCTGACGGCCGACACGTGCGAGTCGTGCAACACGTACAACATGCTGAAGCTGACGCGGGAGCTGTGGCTGGTCGATCCCAGCGACACCTCGTACTTTGACTACTACGAGCGGGCGCTCATCAACCACCTCATCGGCATCCAGAACCCCGAGAGCTCGCACGGCCACATCACCTACTTCACGCCCCTCAACCCGGGAGGCCACAAGGGCGTCGGTCCGGCCTGGGGCGGTGGTACATGGAGCACCGACTAGTGAGTTCAGCTCTCCATCTGGTGACGATATGCTGATGTGATTCCAGTGACTCCTTCTGGTGCTGCCAGGTGACGGCTCTCGAGACCTTCACCAAGCTTGCCGACTCCGTCTACTTCTACGACAACTCGACCCTCTACATCAACCAATTCACCCCGTCTCGTCTGGACTGGTCCCAGCGGGATGTCGTCGTGACCCAGACCACCGGCTTCCCGGACGAGGGCAACTCCACCGTCACCATCCAGGGCAGCGGCAGCTTCAGCGTAGCGATCCGCATTCCATCCTGGGCCAACGGGGCTTCCATCGCCATCAACGGCGAGCCCTCGGGAGTCGACGCCGCTCCGGGCACATACGCCGTCGTTGACGGTGAGTGGGCCGACGGCGACGAAATCGCCGTTTCGCTGCCCTTCAGCCTTTACACCATTGCTGCCAACGACGATCCGGATCTCGCCGCTGTTGCGTACGGGCCGCTCGTCCTCTCGGGTCATTACGGCACGACGTCGCCTGCCGGAAATCCCACCATCGACCTTGGCACCATCGTGCGCCAGGGGAGCCGCGGCGCAGAGTTCCAGGCCACTGTTGACGGTGAAAGTCGACGTCTCTTCCCGTTCTATGATGCCCATGATACGAACTATGTTGTGTATTGGCAAATCACGGGCAGTCTCCCGGATAGACACTGTCCGGTACGTTCGAGGAAGAAGCTTGAATAGTAGCAATACGTAGCTATTTATCAAAATTGTTCTGCGAGAAGCAATTACACTTCCTACAAGAGTCATGTTGGATTTGTGCAGTCAATTGTGCATGCTTTGAGAAGAAACGTGTTCCGCCGGCTAAACTCTTGGTGCCGAGTGGACCAGACGTGTGCAGCATATGAGCAAGAACTCGCGACTGATTCTCAAGAGTTCGTCGAGGGTCAGAGATGGGGCGTTGTAGTGCGGGAAGATGCATAAACAGGTTTGTATGATAGAGATTCAGTGAGATGTGTGCTGCGCAAACAGAGCATGCACGATTATTGAGGGCAGTCATCGTTCGGATACTCAACCCAGGACCAAACAAGAACTGTACTCTAGTGTTGTATGGTCCATCTACAATACCAGGTAAAAGCTCGCCATCATTCCGGACATCAAAATAAAAGTCCCATCATAACCCGGCGTAGAACCGGCGCTGTCCGGACGATCGGGATCCAAGCCTACCGGTTCTTGGATCCAGTCGGTTGGAATTTGATGCAAGAAGCTATACCAGTAGTCTCCCATGATCCTGTATCCTTGGTTCGTGGGGTGAATGCAGTCCCGCAGATCGCTGGTCCGAAACGTCGTGAAATCAACGGCCAGTACGTGATGGCCGGCGTCGTACCGCTCCTGCACGATTCCCGGGATGAGCTGTTGAAATTCAGCCGTTGCCGGAGCCTGATCCTCGCTGCAGGTGCCGATGATCATTGCGGCGAGAATGGTGGCGTCGGGACAGGCTTCCACCATCTTGTCAATCAGCCCGCCTAGGCGGTCGGCGGCTTCGGCCGGGTCGTTGCCTTCTCTCGAAACAGACGGGTTGGGATTCATGTCGTTTGTCCCAGCCGCCAGGAGGATGATGTTAGGACGTTGCTCGAGAGATTCATCCACATGGTCGGATATCCATTGGATGGTTCTGGCGTTCCATGCGGCCTGCATCGCTAGATTAGATTGAGTCTGCCGTGCCAAACGGTCACCTTACGTAGTATCCGTCGTCCATCGAACCGGATGATTCAGTGCCAGCAAATACCACTTCATCACCTGATAAATGGTCAACGGACGTCCCAGAACAGACGCGAGGCTCTTACCGGACAGGTCGTCTTCCAGCCGCCCTCGATAGCCATCTCCATCGCCGCCGTTCGAATCGCTCAGAAACCCAACGGTAATGGAGTCGCCCACCGGAAGAATTCGCAGCTTCGTACCCCCCTTGACGGCTTCTCCGGCCTCAACCTCGCGGTACCGGAGAATTGAGGTCATGTTGCTGGGCGCACGAGCTATCGGTGCTGCCGACCGCGAGTCATGCCTCGGATCCGAGGTTGTTCCTGCTGGAGGCGAATGTGCGGCTGTCCCATGGAAGAGCGCCAAAAGGCCAAGGGCGCCACGCAGAAGCCGGCGATGCATACTGCCGCCGGTGCTGCAGCACGAGGCCGTGGCGTCAGTCTTCCCGGGGCAGATCTGCACTGGGCAAGGCTGAGAGATACAGGCGCAGTCCAACGGTCACTTCTGGGCCAAACACATTGTCCTGGGGTGCCAAACAGTTCCTAAAGGCACGGGACGAGCATAAAAGGAAAAGGTTCAAGAGGTTGCATGGGGCTGCCGCCGGCTCCGTGAACCCCTGTCTAGCAGCCGAAGGGTCCGTGAGCCTCCTCGTCGCGACCATTCCGATCCCCGGCTCATCAGCGAACAACCCACAGACTGGGCAGATGGAAAGGCGGGTCGCTCGCAAAGCGTTTCGCAGTCAGGCTACGCGAGATGGCCATGCGGCTTGTCTGTTTGTTGGTACTGGAAATGATGGACAAGCATTCAGGGCTTGTCGTCCGGAAATATTGCCCGTCAGGGGCCTAACGGCTCCGCCAAGGCGACGGCGCCGAGGTCTGGGCGCTGCTGGATCCACAAGCACAGCACCGCCTACCGATCAGTGCCCGCCTCGTATCGCCCGCATCCTCGTTTACCTCATCATGCGAGCTGTGCTGACCAGGCTGTATATTGCGCGTGGGAGGATTGCCGTAGGATCAGGGACTTTGGTCTTCTCCGCCAAAGCCCTGCTTACTACTCGTGCTGTGGGGTGATTATGAACAAGCTGAAACATGCATGTCTTGCTACCGGTCAGAGAATGTGAAACCCACGGCCGCCATCGATACCTCAGAATGACGTGAGGGAGACGGCTGGCTCGGAAAGAGTAGCTATTCACTATACGCTGGCGATGGGTAATCATCGGCCATGCTCAACTCGGTGCAAGCCTCACCATTTGCACATATCCTCGTTACGTGGTCAAACTGGAGCCGCGTTTCCTGAAGCAATGTCTTTTCCCCTACCTATATCTTATTCCTTCCACCATGCAAAGAACAAAAAATGCCTAAAGTCAAATTTCAGAACCATGATCTTATAAGATCATTGGCCTACGACGGAGAGGAAACTGTGTTCGTCTGACCAATGAGACCTGACCACAGGTTATACCCTCAGGCCTACAACGCATCGCACTGAGGATACGACTGTACCAAAGCCAAGGTCACCAGTCAATGCTCGCAGGATCCGGGGTAAGCTGCGAAAGTGCAAGTATACCATAAAAATGGGTGATTTTGGGCTCAGAATGGGTGTCTCTTTCAGTATCTGGGCTTTGGGGGGTGCATGAAAATCTATCGGGTACATAGAGAAATGCTTGGGCTTTTTGGATGCTATTATTCTCAACGCACCCAGACAGGCCATCAATCCCATTTTCGTGGTCCAATTGCAAGTCATGCACTAGGTAGCAGTGTAAAAGTTTCAAACCGCGGGCGGGCGATGGCATCCAGAGCATCCCACGGGGTTTCTGCGCCTTGAAAAGTCTAAAACTAGTTATCAGTACTATACCTTTCTCGATTCCTCAGGCCAGCATTAGTGGGCCAGCATCAGAATGGTTGATGGTTCAAAAACTTGTATTCAAACTGCTCTTTCGTCTTTAATGATTGTTCTTTTGCCCCAAATGGCAATCTTTCTGCTTCAACATAGGCCTGGCATCTATCAGCAAAGGGAAAGACTCGGAGGCTCCGGCCTCCAGTAAAAATAATCCTTAACCAGCCAATGCAAAGGAGTTATAAAGGGCTTTACCTAGAACCGACACTCGGCTCAAGTAATAGTATACGCTTCAGCGTCATTCAATAGATTCGTCAAGCGCACGTACGTCAAAGAAACCGACATATTGTCCTACCCCCCCTTGGCCGATGATAGCAGCCTTTCTTCTCCGCACAGCAACCTACGCGTCAACGCCACGATACGGCGAAGATTATTCCAGTCAACTCAGACACCTTCACCCGTCTCCCTGGCCGAGTCATGCATATCCCCAAGGTCTGCAGTTTCGTTATTGTCGGCTCTCCTCCTTGACCGGACGTGGTGACGGACGTAAAGATGAAAACGTTTGTGCTGTGACGATTTCGGATTCTTGAGAATGGAAGCTATGGGCGCTGGGGCTTCCTGTTGCTTGCATGATGTGTTTGCGACTGTACTTCATTGAAGCTGGGCCAACAAATAAAGAGTCTTTCCGACAATATATGTGCAAACAAGCCGCCAGCAGGCAGATATGAACTATCTTATCACCTTTATTGAGGGATAAAGGTAGACCCTCGCAGCAGATATGCTCCGATTGAGGTGCACTCGCCATGGTCGATGACATGAGACGGGATTATGCCGAGCGTCTGCCTGAACTGTACGAGTTTCATGTGCAGATGGCCTCGGACTACTACAAACGCCGCCTTACAGTGATATCTGCAGCTGAGTCTAGTTATACTCGCTTTAAGACCGAGTACCAAGAGATCCGAGCCCGACTTCAGGCTTATGAAGCACGGCACGGTCGCTTAGAGGATGATTCAAGGCCATGAAGGTATGAGTCCAAGCTCTTGAGATACAATGAGTCATTTTCCTTTCTTTCTAGGGTTTTATTGGTTTAGCATTTCCTCTCATTTTTTTGTATTTCTTCAATCTGGCGTTGAGATTTTAAGCTATGATGGCACTGGGGTGTCTCCCTTTTTCTTTTGCCTCTGCATTGCCTGTTGGCGTGGCTATGAAACCAATCACTGAGCGAAAGCCTCGACAATTTTCAACAAGCCTACGACGAACATCATTATCAATAATCGACATCATTCGTCCTAGTCACCATCACATACAAACGCCCAGCACAGTACCATCCATCCACCACTCCCCCACCCAGGCCAAACACCGTAACGGTCTGCATCGCCCATCACCGCAAACGCACCTGTCGGATCTGCCATCACCGGCGTCCCACAGGGGTATAGTTTCTGGCCGAACAGTACGCCAGCAGGGACTCGGTCGCCTCGCCCGGTCGCCGTAGCTGGGGCCGTGTGACAGCGCCGTATCGGCAATATTCTCGACGCCGTCGCCAGCGTGCCGGTCATCAGAGGCAGGCGTTGGTCTCGCACTGCACGATTTTGGTCATGTCGTACAGGCGCCGCACTCACCGGAACAAATTGCCAGCGTACGGAGGCGCATGTCGCTCCATCTTAGCTAGAGGGAATGCCGATGTCATCGTCATCGACCGCTGTGCTTTGATACTCCAAAAGTTGCTCCTTCTCCATCCTTGTCAGACATCATCACAAACTCGATTTGCGAGCCGTCCAGATGTCCTCCCTGTGTCGATACGCCGCAAACAACGTCTACATCACCATTTGATGCGGACGCCATTGATGTTTGACCTAGTTGTGCATGTACATAATCACGCAGTCGGATGAACACGGCATTCATAAGAGTTCGTCCGTTATAAACTAACATCCCACGTTTGTTATTCCCTTTACTGCCTACGACTCCCTCTAATGATAATCCATAATCCAAGGCCATTCAACTAGGCTGACTGCCTTCGGGGAAGATCGATATAGGCCTTCACAGTCAGGGTGGAACCGAATTCAGCAGGTTAGAGCAATTAGAGTAGTAGGAAGCCTCAAGGTTCCGGATAGCTTCGGTCCTAGTCCTAAAACCTCCAGCTGGCTAAAGTTAGCCTCACTCTGAGCTGCTTCGGGCCTTCAAAGTCTCTAATATGGTGACGAGTACATCCGACTGATCTGATGGGGTTCAGCGCGGCTGGCGTGACGTTTCAAACTCCCAAGTGTCGCGACGGATGCCAGAGCCCAAACTGTCTTCACGCCTCCCTCTGATGGCGATTCGGTAACTCGGCTGCGTATCATTGTTCCGGCAAAACTCTACCTTCCTACCGCCGCCTCGTACGCAGCAAGCAAAAAGCTACCCCCACCACGGTTATCATTCCTCACCACCGGCACGGCGACGTAGTACTTCTCAGTTAGCACACCTTCTAAACAGTTCGTCTGGGCCTTACCTCGTACGATCCGTTGGAGCTGAGACTGCCCACCTGGACGGTGCCCTCCCAGTTCAACATGCCGTTCGCGCCCTCGGTAACCCACCGGTCCTCGAGCGTTTGGTACGCCTTGTCGGCGGTAGCCTGGTACGTGCTCCTGGGCAGGAAGCCGAGACGGATGCCCTTGAGCAGACCAAAGGTGAACATGGCTGAGGCACTGCTCTCGAGGTAGTTGCGTCTCTCGCCTGGGTACGGCTCGTTCTGGAGACTGTCAGCAGCGCACGCACGCAGGCAACGGGTAACCTACCATGATGAGCCACCAGGCTCCCTCTTCGTCAATGGACCGCCTCAGCCCGTCTGCCAGCGTGATAAAGTACCTCATCAGCCGGTTGTACCCGGGGTGCGTCCGCGGAAAGTCTTCGAGCAGGCCAACCAGCGACATAAAGTACCACCCGACCGCTCGCGACCATACCTGTGGCGCGCTCCCGGTGACCGGGTGGGCCCAGACGGCCACGCCGCTCTCGTCGTAGCCGTGGGCCAGCAGGTTCGTCGTCGTGTTCCGCGTGTGCTGCTCGATCAGGTCGTACTGGCGCACAACGTCGTCCCAGGCCGTCGTGTTGGCGTTGTTGAACAGCCTGGTCCACTTGCCGTAGAAGTTGTCCGCCATGAAGATGCCGTCCAGCCACATCTGGTTCGGGTACGTGGGCACGCGGTGCCAGAAGCCGCCGCTAGGGGTCCGCGGGTGGCGGTTCAGCTGCTGGCGGATGACGTTGGCGGCGCGGCGGTATTTGTCCTCGCCCGTCCGCTGGTACCACCAGAGGATGCTGTTGCCGAAGCGGTAGTCGTCGAGCGAGTAGCGCGCGAGGTTCCAGCCCTCCAGGCTGCCGTCGTCGTTAACCACGGCGTCGACCTGGTTGCGGTACCACGCGAGGACCGTGGCGTTCTGTGTCAGGGCGTAGACGGACTCGATGCCCAAGTACAGCGTCGACTCGTCGTACCCGAATCCTTGCCGCACGCCTCGGCGGATGTAAGAGTCGGCCATCCGGGCGATGGTAGACTGGGAGAGATCCTGGGCGGGAGCCGCAAGGGCAACCGCGCCGGCGGTGGCTAGGAGGAGGGAAATCTTCATTGCGGCGGAGGACATGCGGATGAGCCTACGTGACAGTTATGGTGATATTGAAGGGAGCTACTGCTTATATGTGATTTCCTACTAACAGAAGGCCTTCGATGGCCGGTTTCCTCCCGCTGCCCCGAGTATGGAATCGCAACACTCCGGATGTAACAGTATCGGCGTACTCGTCAGCTGAACGGTGGAAAAATAACAGCCGACGAGGGATGGCCGACGAGGGACGGCCCGCAAGGGCCCGTATCGTCTGCATGCAGGGCCGTTCCAACTGGTTCCCCATTTCTCCAAATGGCGGAGAATGTTGCATCTTCCGGGGCAACGCCGATCCCGAGCCACCGTTCAAGTGTAGGTCAGAAGTACCTCGGTGGGAGATGCGCGATCGGCTTGGTCACGGTAGGATGGGCAAGAACCAGCAAAGACTCGGTTGGTGGATGCCGTGGGCTTAATCTAATTGAGACGATAGCTATAGGCACAATGTCACTTCGGGGGTTGAGCATGGCCACACGATTATGGTTTTGTATTATACAGTCTACTCTGACGGTGATAGATACGCTCCCAGTCTGCATCACGTTAGCAAAAGTCGACAAGCAGCGGGAGAGACTTACCCTATTATCACGTAGCACGCACACATCAGGGCACCCTTCAGCCCGCTCGTCCTCAAGCTGCTGCTGCCGTCATTGAGGATCAGCAGGTTCACGAGCAGCACCGTTCCCAGCAGCGTCGCCATCTCGAAAAAGTTGAACGTCAGCGCCAGGTTGCGGTGCATGATCCAGCCGGCAATGACGGTCAGCGGCGTCACGCAGAGGGCGATCTGGATCGACGACCCAACCGCCACGGCGATGGCGAGGTCCAGCTTGTTGCGGGCCGCGACGGTGACGACGGTGACGTACTCGGCAATGTTTCCTACGATGGGCAGGATGATCAGGCCGATGACGGCCTCGGAGAGACCGCCCTGGTGGGTCACGTCGTCGATGGTGCTGACGAGGAACTCGGCCGACATGGACATGAGGGCCGAGGTCAGGATCAGCACGAGTATGGGTACAGCCCTTGACCCGGTGGGCCGGTGAAGCACCGGCTGTTCGTACGCCAAGCTCTCCATGCTCGGTCGGCCGTGCTGGAGCATGTGCAGCGATGTTAGGCCGCTCCTCATCAAGCCGACTCTCTCGGCAGCCGAGACGGAGGTCTCCCGACCAAGATGGCTGAGGTGGCTCACTCCTCGGTTCGAGCCGAGGGAGCCTGACCGCGCTGCTCTGGTGGGACGGTAGGTCTGCTGGTACAGGTTCGACCGGGTCGCGCCGTCGAAGCTGCGCCTTGCGCGCTCCTCCATCTCGCCGTCTCCTGTGGCTGCGCTAGCCTCCAAAGTTCCAAGCTCTATTCTCTCCGTTGTGGTTTTGGGGGTAGGGGATTCGGGTATCGTGGGTATTGAATGCGTCCTCTCATCTGCGAAGCGGATCGTGCGGAGGGGCAGTGAACCAGGCGTGGAGCGGAGCATGCTGGCTGGGTCAGCTGCCATGTGCGAACGGCCCTCGGCCTCGACGTCGTCGCTGTTGGGGCGCGTGGGATCGGGTCGGGATCTTAGTTCGTGGACGAAGTAAAGGAAGTAGATGGCGAGGACCATGATGGCGGATATCCGGCTCATTTGCAGAATGGCCCCCTCTGCGCCTTCATGGTCGTATGTATAATCGAAGGCTGTCTGCAAGGGGATGAGCTCAAGTTCGCCTAGATTTGATCATGTACGCACCGGCATCAGAAAGACGAATACAGACACAAAAAGAAGACAGGCCAGGAGCTGCGTTTCGTTGCTGTTGCAGATGGGAACGTTGTTCGGGATGAGGTTGTTGGCGAGAAGGGCGGAGCCGAGGATGAGGAGAAGGTTGACGAGGATCGACCCGAGGATGGAGGCTTGCACGATGCGGATGTGGTCGTTTGCGAGGGCGACGCTGTGGCAGTCAGTAGTTGTCGTGCTGTCGGACGCGTCTTGCTTACACGCTGGGAGCCGTTAGCTGTATTTCACGACGAGGGCTGGATTGTGACGAACAAGAGAATCAGCTCGACGAGATTGCCCAGGCTGATGTTTAGCAGCGCCCCAACGGCATCGCCCGCGTCGCTGGCAATCATTTCCGTGGCCTCGGTGAGCAGCGAGGACAGAGGCACGATGGCAATGATGTTGGAGGTAAAGACGAGGATGGGGCTCATCTTCAAGACGTAGGTAAAGAGCCCGATGGGCACAAATATAAGCAGCCCGTTGAGCCAAGACGACAGCATGATGTCCCGCAGCGACCGCATGGTGCCGCGCTTCTCGGGGTGCCGGGCGTGATCTTGCGCAAAGGACATGGCGTCGTCGAGAGAGCCCGGGTCGTTCTCGGGGACGCGGGACCACGCCCGTCGGTTCATGCCGCTGCTGAGGGAGCGCCAGGGGCGGAACAGTCGTCGCAGGCTGCCTAGATTGCGCCCAAGTCGTGAGAAGAAGGTCTTGGGGCCCAGCTCCGGCACAAGAAAGGGCATCCCACCTCTGCCACGGCTCCTGGGGCGGCCCGGGTAGCTGCGCGCCTGCTCGGCCCTGCTCTCCTCGGGGAGGTCCTCGACCGAGGACAGGTAGCCGGCGGACGGCGCGTCATGGTTCAGGTCGTCGTCGTCGTCGCTCGAGCATGTG
The DNA here is from genome assembly GCA_000732775.1 of Stachybotrys chlorohalonatus IBT 40285. NCBI lineage: Eukaryota > Fungi > Ascomycota > Sordariomycetes > Hypocreales > Stachybotryaceae > Stachybotrys > Stachybotrys chlorohalonatus. The sequence continues at coordinate 22,012 of KL660551.1, read as the reverse complement.
GGCGTGTCGGGGGGCCCATTGGCGGTTCCGGAGGGGAGGCTGTGAGGTCGCGAGGCTGCCGCGTCCATTAAAGAAGAAGGGCTAAATCGAAAGAAGGAGGAATACGCAAACGAGTGACGATGAAATGCAGACGATGAAATGCAGTCGCTAGATGCCAACACCACCGGGTCAAACGATTAGAATGATAGTAAATGGTAGGGGGAAAAGGTGAAAATACGATGAAGCCAAAATAGTCGGCACGGTCGACGGCCCCGTCGGAGATTGCCCCCTATCTCACGATGCAATCCGGCCCATGCAAAAGGAGGCCTCTCATGGGTCGAACCCCCACCCCACATGGCGAGCCCAGGCTTAGGCCGGTAGAGGGCGCAGGGGGGGGGGGCTTCAAAGGGGTCGTTGAGCCGGGGGGGGGGGCAGCGTCTCAATGCTTGCCCGGCATCGTCAATGCCGCCTGAAGGTGAGGAAGCGTCAAACCCTCCCCGGCGTCAGTCATGAATGCGGTACGTTGTGCCAGGGCCCAAGGGTCCAGTTGCCCGTCATGTCCGCCTAGCCGCAGCCAGTCGCCGGGAAGGGAAACGCCTCTGTCGATCGCAACCGATTCGGCGGCGAGCAACCGGCCACTACAGTAATATCACCATGTCCGTCTTCCAAACATCAACGTAAGGCGTGTCTGCTTAGCCCACGATGCTCGACTTTTCAAGCAGTCGCTGGCACTCAAAGGTCCGCACTTCCAAGCAAAAGTCTGCTGTCGTTGGCTGCCTCCAAAATGAACTTGTTTGTGCATACACTAGCAGGTGCCGCAACCGGCAAAGATGCAAACACGGTTACATCGTCCGCATGCATACCAACGCCCAGATCCACCGATCAAACGTCCAACGCACCTCTTCCTTCGTCTTCATGACCGCTGTTCAGAAACCAGTCAATGGTCCGATCGATTCCTTCCTCCAGGCTCACCCTCGGCCTCCATCCCAACTGCTTCCACGCAACCGTGATATCCGGCTTCCTCCTCACCGGGTCATCCTCTCTCTTCGGCAGGTATCGTATCGGCACCGGCGTTGCGTCGCCCAGCTTCGAAGCAACCAGCCGCGCGATCATGTCCGCAATCGCCCCCACCGGCATCTCCCGGTCGCTGCCAATGTTCACGGGGCCTTCGTAGTCGTTGTTCATCAGCAAGGCAAGGCCCCCGACACAATCCGTCGCGTACTGGAAGCACCGTGTCGCCGAACCGTCGCCGTACACCACAATCGGCTTGCCCTCCATCGCCGCGGCGATGAAGTTGGGCACCGCCCGGCCGTCGGTGAGCTTCATGTGCGGGCCGTAGGCGTTGAAGATGCGCGCGATCCTCACCTCAATGCCGTGCTGGGCGCGGTAGGCGTACGCCAGCGATTCGGCGACGCGCTTTCCTTCATCGTAGCAAGACCGCGGCCCGAAGCAGTTGACGTTGCCACAGTACCTTTCCGACTGGGGCACTACGTGAGGATCTCCGTATATTTCTACATTCTGGTCAGTGCGTGGCAGTTTGCGCCGGGGCTCGAAATTACATACCCGACGTGCTCGCAAGCAAGACTCTCGCTTTGTACCTAACCGCCAGATCAAGCACGTTCTTGGTCCCTTGGAAACACGTCTCCAGTATTTCGATTGGCGACACGTCGAAGTGATCCGGGCTGGCGGGACAAGCAAGGTGATATATCTGATCAACATGCCCAAGATCCGGGAAATCAACCCGTACGTCGGAGCTACAAACACTTAGCTCGTTCCTCGTGCGGAGCAGTCTTCCTACATTAGGTATGTGAACCTGGGGTTTTGTTCAAGGCGACGAACATTCTGCTCGAAGCCAGTCCACAGTGAGTCCACCACGGTGACATTGTGCCCCTGATGCAACAGCAGCTGCACCAAGTGATGGCCGAGAAATCCGGCCCCCTACAAGTTTAGCCCGTGCGCGGATTGACACATCACGAGTTACTCACACCAGTCACGAGGACGTTCATGCAAACAGTCATTCCGAAACGCAGGTTTGTTGAGGCGGGGTCGTTTACTCAAGTTTTTCAGAGGGGAGCCCTCTTATTTTATTTGTTTTACAGCTAAATCAATACGGATGACGAAAAGTGCAAGCCTACGACAACCACGTGTCGGCATGAGGAAGCAGAAATGTCCATCACTCACTCGTCGTCCATGTCTCAGTCGGGGAGGACGATCCTACGGTATCAACACTCTGGCATCTGAATCAAATGACGTCGGCGGCTGCCCGTCAAGTCCCAACGAGTAGCATCTTACGAACTCAATCTACCGTACGCGAACTTGACTTGCCTTGATCGAGCATTACTCTCCTGCATTGCAGCTGCGTCTGCGGTTCGGAACGTGGCTGGCCAAGAGCTAGCATACGTTGCCCAAGCGCCGTCTTGACGATACAAAGTGGACGGTAGCATTGAGAACATCTGTAGCTAGTCATCATGTTGATCTGCGAGCTGTCTGTCGGATTATGACGGGCCGTTCTGTTGCAATGGCGACTGGAGTTGTGGGCGTACGTCAAGCTCGACATCTTGAGGCGCGATATGCGACATCTCTATTGAGCAGAGAACCGCCGGGCAGACATCCTGCGAATTACCAGTCGATCCAACGATCGTGCCAGCGTCCGGGCGCATCCATCCCGATCGAGGCGTACACGCTCGCCACATCCCGTCGCATCACCTCAAATCCACCCCAGTAATCCCGCAGAAACGCCAGCAGCAACCGGGGCGATCGACCAGTGATTCCACTCTCCACCCCCAATCAGGGCGCGGCTGACGACTCCGTCGAACACGGCGAAGCCGAGGGCGGTCAGCAAGCCGAACCCCATAAGCCGCTGATCTTTGGTCCTCCAGATGAGGTAGAGCACGTACGACGCGCCAATGTCCCGGGCCCCCAGCATGGCCATGAGGGAGCGGCTGAGGGCGCGGGCGGCCGGGTCGGACGGGACGGGGAACTCGATGGCGCGCATCATGGCCTCGGGGAACAAGATGTGGCCCAGGCCAAAGGCGGCTGGGAAGCAGGATATGCCGAGCATGGCGTGGGAGTAGTAGGGGTGAGGCATGGCGGCAGCGGTAAGACTACGCTGGTGATGTTGAAGGCCACGGAGGTGACAACGAGCACGAGGAGGTAGGTAGTCTACGGGTACGGGTCATTATGTAGTCGTCGTGCCAGAGTCCCCCCGGTTGGCGGGGCTGTTGACCAGCTACGGACAGGCGCAAACAATCGCTTGTGCCCCAGATGTCAGCTTACATCAAATTAGCTTACCGTGAATAGGGCTGGTAGTCGTGCTCACCCTGCTCACAGACGCGCCGATTGGGCGCGATGTCTGTGGTGCTCCCTTCCGGAACACAGTCGACGGGGTCTTCCGCCAAGCTGACGGGCCTACGGGTCGAGGCATGCCTTGGACAAACGGGAGGAAGACTGGCATCTTCCAAGATGTCATGATGTCGACTACCCTGTAGAGGCAGCGGAGCATTTAAAGATGGCAGACCACATGTCAGGGCGCAGTAGGTCGAAACGCGGTGCAGGGTTCGGTAAAATCACCTTGGGCATTAAAGAGGTGGAATGATAGACTCGAGACCGAAGTAGGCATGCCCTATTAAATCACGCCATCACGATCCAAGTCTTACACCTTGGAAGTCAGCCGCACGTGAGTCCTACAGTCAACAAGGAAAGAATGCGCACGCCATCCCTCCCTTAACCTAACGTCTGATCGCAATTACCATCAAAGGGACCACAGATTTAAGGCATGGACAGTTATTGCAATTGTTGTATTGCACATGCAGTGCCGGGAAAGCGGTAGCTCTGTGGGCACGTTGGTCACGTTCAATGTTGCGTTAGGTCAACACTGGGTGATCTGGCGACCTACCAGAGGGACAAAGCAATGCCGCTCCCATAATGGAACGGCATCCCAACAGCAGGTACGGTAGTTTGGCTAAAAGAAGGGTCTATCTAATTCATGGGGCTTCCTAGAACATTTTGCATTTGATAGTGCAGCTGGTGCTTACAAGAAAGAGCTTCGCCGGCAGCTTCGGACTACGCCAACGCTCGACACAGTCTATTACGTACTGTCTGTCCCGCCTCCCCGTCGCCTGGGCGCACCGTCGCGCAACAATGTTCCAACTGTCATAGATGGTGATCCTAGGCGGGGTCGCCCAGTATTGGTCGAGGCTCCCAAATCTTGTAGCCCATGACGTTGCGGCGCATCATCTGATGAAAGCCATGACGACTGAGGGGTTCAAACAGCTGAGTATATAGAAGCGTCTGCCCGCCACGCAATGCTTCGTGCGAACCTGCCACCATCAAGATAAACCCCGGAATTAAACAAGATAAAACCATCATACATCATGAGCACCCACCACAAGCACGGCGAGACTGGCGTCACCGACGAGGTGGCCATTGAAAGCCACGACCTCATTCACGGGGCCGAGATCGAGGAGCAGCGCGTACGCACCCGCACACGTTGACCGTTCGTCGTGCACTCTGCTAACTTGACCCAGCTCCACCCCAAGGACAGCCAGACCCGCGACCCAACCCTTTCCGCCAGCGCGGGCGTAGATGAGGAGGCGAACTCAAACACGGGCAGCGGCGGGAAGGCCGGCGGAATGGTCGATAAGGTCAAGGAGACGTTGAACATGAAATAAGCACACATGTTGGAGATTGAAACGATATGAATACCCAGCCTGTATGATAGCCTTGCGCAAACAAATTGAACCAGCTTGTCTTTGCCCCCACATTCCTCTCTTGCATGATATCACTGACGATTCTTGGCCTTGTCTCATGCGCCATGTTCCACGACAAAACAAATCGAATGCATCGCCATGCGGGGTATCGTACGCTGCCTATCTTTTTATAAAAACAAACGTCTTCGACACATCACCAAGCTCCCGACACCAGCACCGCCCACGCAGCCAGCCATGCCGACTGCCTCAGCGCCTTCGCGACGCTGCCCGGCGCAAGCACCGCAAACCCACTGCCGCTCTCCACCACCTCGCCCGACCCAGCCACCACCGTCTCGCCGGTTGGATACCGGATGTTGTACACGGGGGCGTCGTCGAGGACGACCTGCTCGCCGAGCGTGCTGGGGCACGACGGCTGGTTCGCATTGGGCCAGTCCAGCTCGCACCGCTCGTCGCGCCCCAGGCTGCACACGGCGTCGAGCACGTTGTACAGAACGTAGTGCCCGGCGACCCAGCTGTCCTCCTGGTCGAGGCAGCTCGCCAGGAAGTTCATGCTGTTGGCCGCGCTGAGGGGCAGCCGGTGACCTCGCGTGTGGATCAGGTCGGCACAGTCGGAGGCGTCGAGGCTCTCGAACTGCATCTCGACGGCGCCGCCCGCGGCGGGCTGGTCGGTCGCCGAGTGGCCGGTGTAGAGGTAGTTCCAGGCATCGTAGCTGACGTCGTAGGCGCCGCCAGACTGGTCGATGCGCAGCAGGTTGACCCTGCGGCCCTGGTGGCTCAGGCGGATGCAGATGTTGGTGCAGTCGACGGACCCGGGCCAGTACGCGACGCGGTTCGTGTTGATCTTGCAGCCGAGGACCCCGACCGAGGACGAGTACGAGTCGTGCGGCGTGACCCAGACGGCGCCGCTGTCGTTGTCGCGACGGGTGGCCGCGACGACATGCGCCGGCCACAGAAGAAATGCGCCGGCCCAGATGGCGCGCATGGTGGAAAGACGAAACGGCCCACGGGGCCTAGGAATGAACGTAGGGACAAGTGAACGGAGGCTCGCAAAGGAGTGGCATGCCGCGCCGGAGCGGGCGTACGGATCTTGGGCGGATCGTCAACACTCGAGCGTGGTGTTTTGGCCCATCACGACATGAACCAGAAATGATGGGACGAAAGGGGTCCAGAGGAGGTGCTGGAGGGCACTGCCGTTCCGGGCTTAGCAGCTTGCAGGCGGGTCTGTATTGTGTGGCGGCCCTTATCTCCCAGTCGTGCCCCCAGAATTACCCAAGATGGGATTTGTGAGCCGCGAGACAAAAGATCCCTGGCGGCCATGGAGGGAATATTGAGAGCTAGCCGGAATAGGCATGCGGGGGAGCTTCGTTTGGGCTTCTCTCCAAGAGAGAGAAATAACTTAGTCCGCATGTACGATAGAGATGCATTTCAGGCACCTGCAGGTGGCAATGGCGATGCATATCGCAGAAGATTCACGGTGCTGGATACGGTTACTGTAGAGACATGTCTGCTGCAATCGCCTTGGCGATGGTAACCCAAGATGCCCTTGATCCTGCCATCGCGAGCGCAATATTCGTGTGTACTCGATGCTGCTCGCTCAGCACGCCAAGGTGTCATTAGCGGGTACATGCACCTGTGCGATTAAATGAGAAAGTGTGCACCCGCCACTAACGTTAGGGGAGCATTTGGCAAGCGGCAATACGCGGCAGTTTGCGCACCCTAGCCATTGGCCAATGGACGTCGGCGCTGCACATGATGCCAAGGGGCAGAATCACGGCGAGCTCTTCTCGATTCTCGACACCGCAGCAGGAATTTTAATTGAGCCCGCCGGGATCTTCTGCTAGCCGGCTGCAGGCCGATAACCAATTGCGGGGGCCGCTGCCCCTCCCAGCCGGCCTTTTGTCGTGCAACCGCCATCGATGGGCGACACCGATTGGGAAGGTCGCTGCACGTCGCACTCATCCACGTCGTTGCACCCGGCCAACCTTCTCCCACCAGCCTAGCAAAGGCAGCCGGTGATTCCCTGCAGGCTCCAGCATGCTGTGGACGGGACGGGCGCACGAACCGGTCGGCCCTGTGTGGCGGGCGAACCAGAGGGAGAGGGAGAGGGGGCAAGGGCACACACATGTCGTATAAAGCCGAGTCGCGGTCCCCTTCGCTGATCCCGTCTTCTGCTTCTTCCTCCCAGTCGAAGTCCTTGCGGGCACCGTACACGTCGTCAGGGCCCCTCTCAATTCCTCTACCCTTCCCCGAGGACGCATCGTCGTCGCCGCGGCTGTAAACCATGGCCACCCAGTACACCAAGGCAGCTCTGCTGTCCCTGCTGTCCGTCGCAGCCGCCATTGAGCCTCCCAGGAACCCGTGGCAACCCGTGGGCAACGGTGACCGCCTGCTCAGCTACAACGAGACCACACCCAGTCCCACCTGGGGGCCCTCGTCCGTCTCCGTCCGCTGGGCCGGGGCCGACGGCCAGTACATCACCACCAACAGCGCCGGTGACCTGGTCCTCATTGACATCGCCTCGGGCGACACCGAGATCTTCCTCTCGGCCGGCCAGCTGCCCCCCGGAAGACGGGACTTTTGGATCGGGCCCGAGGAGGCCACTGTCCTGGTTGCCACCAACGCTACCAGCCAGTACCGTCACTCGTACTTTGCCGACTACTACCTCGTCGACGTCGAGGGCGGCGAGAGCGTGCCCATCGTCGAGGACCAGGATGGCGACATCCAGTACGCCACCCTGGCCCCCGTCGGCGACCTCGCCGCCTTTGTCCGCGGCAACGACGTCTACATCCGCGCCGGCGACGGCACCGTCACTCAGATCACCACCAACGGCGGCCCGGACCAGTTCAACGGCGTCCCCGACTGGGTCTACGAGGAGGAGATCTTCGGTGACCGCTACACCATGTGGTTCTCCCCCGACGCCAGGTTCCTCGCCTTCCTGAGCTTCAACGAGACCGGCGTCGGCACCTTCACCATCCCCTACTACATGGACGGCGAGGAGCTGGCCCCCCAGTACCCCGCCGAGCTCGACCTCCGCTACCCAAAGGTCGGCACGACCAACCCGACGGTGGAGCTCAACATCCTTGACCTCGAGACCCTCGAGGTCAGCAACATCCCCATCGACGCCTTCGCCCCCGACGACCTCGTCGTTGGCGAGGTCGCTTGGGTCACCGACACCCACGACGCCCTCATCTACCGCGCCTTCAACCGTGTCCAGGACCTCGACAAGCACGTCGTCGTCAACCCCGTCACCGGCTCGTCTCAGGTTACCCGCGAGCGCGACGGCACCGACGGCTGGCTCGACAACCTCATCGCCATCCAGTACGTCGGCTCCTTCGGCAACTGCACCAACCAGACCTTCTACGTCGATCTCTCCGACCAGGACGGCTGGACCCACCTGTACCTGTACCCCGTCCACGGCGGCGAGCCCACCCAGCTCACCTCTGGCGAGTGGGAGGTCATCTCCATCCTCTTCGTCGACAGCGTGCGCCAACTCATCTACTATACCGCCACCACCCACCACAGCACCGAGCGCCACGTCTACAGCGTCTCGTATCCCCGCGGCACCGTCACCCCCATCGTCGACGACGAGGTCTCGGCCTCTTGGGGCGCCTCCTTCTCGTCCCAGGGCGGCTACTACATCCTGAGCTACCGCGGGCCCGACATCCCCTACCAGGAGCTCTACGCCGTCGGCAGCAACAGCTCCGAGCCCATCCGCGTCATCTCCAACAACGACGCCCTGTACGCCCGCATCGAAGAGTACAACCTGCCCAACATCACCTTCTCCGAGCTCGAGCACCCCGACGGCTACTCCCTCAACGTCATGACCATCTTCCCGCCCAACTTCGACCCCTCCAGGCAGTACCCCGTCCTCTTCACCCCCTACGGCGGACCGGGCTACCAGCTCGTGACCAGGACCTACAAGTACTACGAGTGGGAGGCCTGGCTGACGTCGGACCCCGAGTTCGAGTTCATCACGTACACGGTCGACAACCGCGGCACCGGCAACAAGGGCCGCGAGTTCCGCGCCCAGGTCGCCGGCCGCCTCGGCACGCTCGAGGCCATCGATCAGGTCTGGGCCGCCGAGGAGCTGATGCGTCGCCACTCCTACATCAACCCCGACAAGGTGGGCATCTTCGGCTGGTCCTACGGCGGCTACCTCTCCGCCAAGGTGGTCGAGCTCGACTCGGGCGTCTTCACCAAGGCCCTCATCGTCGCCCCCGTGACCGACTGGCGCTTCTACGACTCCATGTACACGGAGCGCTACATGAAGCGCCTCGAGGAGAACGAGGACGGCTACCTGCGCACCGCCGTGCGCCTCACCGACGGCTTCAAGAACATCGCCGGCGACTCCTCCGTCCTGCACGGCACCGGCGACGACAACGTGCACTACCAGAACGCAGCCGCCATGATTGACCTGCTGGTCGGCGACGCCGTATCGCCCGCGAAGCTCAAGATGTTCGCCTACACGGACAGCTTGCACGGCATCTCGTACAACGGCGCCAGCGCCCACATCCACAAGTTCATGACGCAGCGCCTGTACGAGGAGGTGCAGAGGGACCCCGACGAGGAGGCTCTGGTGCGCCAGTGGACCAAGAAGCGAGGCGTCCAGGCTTCTTAAGCTGTGTAATTGATAGCGGATAGATTGATCCTTGTGCATAAGTGCGTTAATGCAAATACTTTTAAAGATGGCTTGAGTTGGGTGATGGTTCGTGATGACCAACCTCACCACCATGCAGGGTAGGCTAATGAGCTGGAACCTCAACGTACAGACTGTTATAGTAATTTCGACAGGGCTGGTTTATTCGTGGCTATCTCGCCTTCTGGTGGCTCTCGGTATATTTCACAAAATACATTTGATAGACAATATCCCCAGCTAGATCAAGCCCAAGTAGTGGCCTATGCCTTATGGACTCAGATGAGGTGCAAGTCCTGCCACTTCGACGCCTTTCCGTTCCTGTGCCTATTTTGTGCCTTGGGCAATATCGACATATCAATCGTTCCATCCGCATCAAAGTTGACGAGTTTGTGTTCCTTCCTTTTGTACGGCTAGTTGGTGAAGAGCAGCTTGAAAACGGGTCCCCTGGTAGGTTTATCCACCAAGTCTTTCAACATGATGATGGTTTTTCTCATTTCCTCCAAGTGTTCGTCCATCTGGTAGCAATTAATGTTGTCAATGAAGCAAGACAGCGACGTGTTCGGGGGAAGCCATTAATGCAAGGTGGAGAAGAGGTCGAGCAATCTATCAATTCCTTTCCTGCTGGTATCCAAGCATCCTCCTAGGAGCGGTATCAGGTCAACCTCGAAGAAGTAAGTCAGCAGCTGCATCACTAAAGACTTTGACAGCCACGAAATCCTGTCACGCCCATGCTCTTCGTAAAGAAAGCTGCAAAAGAATACAGTGCAAGCGCAGCCGGCGAAATCTAGCACTGCCCGCGTGAGCCCGGTGCAGACGGCCGACATGGGAGAAATGTAAGCGAAATCGCCGTGCAAGAGCAACTTGGCGCAGCTAGTGTCTTTCATCCACATGCCAAATCCCTTGGCTGCGAAGAGTTGCTGCGTGCTGCCGTTGTCCTTGAATATGATGAGATCGGTGGGATTCGCCACATGTCGCATGTCTTCGTGGTCGAAACGAACGAGGCCCGCAGCTGCGGCTCATCCAGTCTCCAAGCAGTCATGCGTTGTATTTCAAATGCGTGTTCTATGGTGAAGGCAGGGAAAGGACGAGTAAGTGGCAGTCGCATTGAAGAGGGCCATAGCCCAGGGTATAGGCGGCGCTAATTGTCTAGCTCGGTGTTGGGAAGCAACAGTTCGTTGATTAATTGATTAAACCGATCCATGGTTGTTGTTCCGTTCAAGGTTTGTGTCGTGTGCTGAGTTTGCGCATCTTGAAGCTGCATAGCGGGTTGTCGAGGTTTAAGTAGTTGTGCAGATGCTCAAGTTCCGTGAATAACGTGGTGGTGTACTTGCTTGACAGCGTGTCAATCACGGCCACCTTTGACGACGTTCAGCATCCCATTGTACCGGATGACTGATTTCAAAGAGATTCGGTGTAGGCTATACTCTAGGAATGAACTAGATGAAATTCGCATTCTGTTGCTCCCGTGGTGGTAAAGGAAAGCTGGTGTGCTTTCAAATTCCTCGTTACTGAGCTTGAAAAGCCATCAGGGGGGCATTGGTCGGTACACGATATTTGAGACGAGGGTCTCCCAATCCAGGTTTCGCAGCCGTTTCGCAGAGCTGGAACGTTGTAGGAAGAATGTTCAAGATTGAAGTCAAACCAACCCTGAATTTCTGCTCGCCACTTGCAACAAAGCGTTTTTATAGAAAGAACCAAGCAGAATTGGAAATGGAAGATGGACTGACAGATCAGATGGCAACCTGTGGGCCACAAGACCCCTGCACGGAGTTTTGCGAATATCCCGTTCGCATCCTCTGAATGGGGCAGTGCTGTGCCTAGCGAAGTACTCTTGGAGAACGAGGCAGCACATTCCCTGCCTTGAGTCGTTCAAAACGAAAACTACCTAGAGCAAATGACCTCCGGCTCCGGACTCGGCGGCGAGTGTCGAAGTCCGTCATGAACGAGTGTAGGTGTATGGCAAGGCATCTGATGGCACACCTTCTTGTAGCCGTAATCCAAGCAAATCAGCTGTAACCGAGACTTTGTATAGACGATGTGGCTTCTGTTCATGTCTGCCATTGGCCATAACAGGTGAAATATCACAATGACTTACATGAAGGATCACGGCTCAGGTACCCCTACACGTCTTGGCAGGAGTACGGAAAGTGGGGCGAATTGCATGTCACTTCTCCGTATTCGTAAACGCGTGGCTGTCCACGATTCCTTACACGCGCTGACTTTCGATTGGTCAAACGGTCGTACGGTTCCATTGGCTTGTTCAAAGGTCAGGGATGCCGACCTCATCACATCTTCCCTTGAGTTCTTCCTTTTCTTCCTACCCACTCGTGGCTGTATCAATGAGCACGAGGTCGTTACACTTTCCTCGTCTCGACCATCCTGCCTTTCAGCAGGGCAGAGTCTGCTGGGAGCCATGCAGGCAAAGGAAGGTGAGGCCGCCGGGGGGGCCGCTGGTGTTTGGATTGCGGTCAGTCGACTGTTGAGAGGGCGCCAGCCTGCTGTCCCAGAGAGCCGGCAACCGAGCCCAGAGCACCGGGCAGGCCTTTGGAGTCTGGTGACCTTCTCCTGGATGTCTTCCATCATGGCCGTGAGTGTACCTGTTTCTACCAAACAGCAGCCACGAACTGACGGCGTGACACAAAGACAGGCTATCGCCGGCCTCTGGAACTCAGTGATATCTGGCTTCTCCATCCGGAACGTCGATCACACAATTTGTCCGCAACGCTGCGGGCAAACTTCCGGCAGAACCACGAAAAAGGCTTCAAGAGACCTCTCACCAGAGCTATTTTTCAAACCTTCAAGACAGATTTAGTTGTTGGCGCATTTGCTGCATTCATTAGCACCATGATCCAGGTCCTCGTTCCCTTTGTCGTAAGGTACATCGTTGCCTTCGCTGTGCAGGACTATGAGGCCCGACGCTCCATGACACCTGGCCCACCCATCGGCGATGGCATCGGTCTCGTTGTGGGCATAGCGGCAATGCAGGTTCTGGGAAGCGTGGGCTATAATCACCTCTTTTATCGAAGTATGCTTGTGGGCGGGCAGGTGCGGGCCGCGTTGATACCTGCCATCTTCGACAAGGCCATGATTATCTCGGGTCGTGCAAAGGCCAACAACATGGACACTCCACGGGGCTTAGAGGTTGAGGGGGCTGAAGAGAAGCCCGTTGACGACCGATCCACCAAAAAAGGGAGGAAAGAGGCCAAAAATGACACGGCTGAGGGCTGGAGTAACGGCCGAATAGTGAACCTCATGTCGGTCGACACCTCGCGCATCGACCAGGCCTGCGGCTGGTTCCACATGGTCTGGGCCGCGCCTCTCTCGTTCGTCGTCACCGTCATTCTGCTTCTTGTCAATCTCTCGTACAGCGCCCTGGCCGGTATCGCTCTCTTCTTCGCCGCGACACCAATCGTCGCCTACATTGTCCGAACAGGCCTCAAGCGACGAGGCACAATCAACAGGTACACCGACGAGCGGATCAGCATGACGCAGGAGATGCTTCAGGCCATCCGGTTCATCAAGTACTATGCTTGGGAGGCCGACTTTGTGGCTAGGCATGATGAGGTGCGGCAGAGGGAGATACGGGGTATTCGAGTGCTTCTCGGCCATCGCAACGCAGCCATGGCCTTGGGAACCGCAATCCCCGTCTTCTCGTCCATGCTGACCTTTATAACATTTTCCCTCACCGGTAATGCCCTTGAGCCATCCATAATATTCTCGTCGTTGGCGCTCTTCAACCAGCTACGGATGCCTCTACTTATGTTTCCCATGGTGGTAGGCCTGCTTACCGACGCCTTGCAGTCGCTGGATCGCATCGAGCAGTTTCTACTTGCCGAGGAGTATTCAACACCGCTTATTGAGGGGGTGGGTGCAACTGCGGTTGATGTGGACGATGCTTCCTTTACGTGGGAACAAAGCACGCCACCAAATACTTCCGAAAATACTAGGAAGGGCAAACAGCTTGTGCCAGAACCTCTTGATGACCAAGAGACTTCTGCGGCAAACGAGAACAAGGCGGAGCAAGAATCTCCCTTCACCCTCGATGGAATTTCCCTTCAGATACTGCCCACCGAACTCATCGCAGTCGTTGGGGCGGTCGGTTCTGGCAAGACGTCCCTGTTATCTGCCATCTTGGGCGAGATGCGCCAAACAGCCGGAAGGCGCGAAGTCAGGGGCAAGCGTTCGTTGTGCGCGCAGATACCGTGGATGCAGAACGCCACGGTCCGTGACAACATCTGCTTTGGCGGTGAGTACGACAAGGCCAAGTATGAAGCAATCACCAGCGCATGCTGTCTGGATCACGACCTCGAGGTTCTTCCCCACGGCAGTTCGACCGAGATTGGGGAGCGTGGGATTAATCTCTCAGGCGGACAGAAGCACAGGATCAGCCTGGCTCGGGCGATATACTTTGACGCGGACGTTGTTCTCCTCGATGACCCGCTGGCTGCTGTTGACGCCCACGTCGGTGCTCATCTGATGGAGCATGCAATATGTGGGCTGCTTAAGGACAAGTGCCGGGTCATTGCTACGCACCAGCTGCATTTCCTTCCCCGTTGTGACAGAATCATCGTCATGGACAAAGGCAGGGTGGCGGCTTTCGACACGTTTCAGAACCTCATGGCCCAGAACGTAGAGTTTCAGCAGATGATGGCAAACGTCAATGTCCGGGACCATAAACCAAAGAGCAACTCTGAAGACGCCCACCAGGGCAGGATCGCAGACAAGACTGAACAGCCAGGCCAGGTTGCCTTGGCTCAGGACAACTTGATGCGAGAAGAGGATCGCCAGACAAACGGTGTATCGAATGCAGTATACACGGACTACTTGAGGTCCACGGGCTCCCTGTTATTTCCGCCTTTGGTACTCTTCACGCTCATCATCGCTCAAGGAGCACTCATCATGACGAATCTTTGGCTGGCCTGGTGGTCATCGGACCAGTTTCGTTTCTCAAACAACGTATATGTAAGATTGCCCGTGCATGTTCGCATCAATACATACTGACACGGCAAGATTGGCATCTACGCTGCCATTGGTGTAGTCCAGGCGCTGTTGGCCTTGGCCGCTTCTCTAGGCTTCACAATCTTCGGCACAAGGTCGAGCCAGAACATGCTTCACCGAGCCATCGACGGCATCCTGAGATCGCCGGTGTCGTTCCACGACACCACGCCACTTGGTCGCATTGTGAACCGCTTTTCTCGAGACATTGATATCATGGACAACAATCTGAGTGAGTCGATGCGTGCGGCATCTCTTACGGTATCGACTGTTGTATCGATCATGATATTGACAGTTGCTTACTACTACTTTTTTGCCGCCGCCCTTGTGCCGCTTTTCATAGTGTACATTCTTTGCGCGGCGTACTATCGTTCTTCTGCGCTAGAAATCAAGCGTCACGAATCCGTTCTCCGGAGCTTTGTGTTTTCTCAGTTCAACGAGGCCGTCGTCGGCACCTTGACGATCCGGGCTTACGGCGTGCAGCAAGCTTTCTCGACGAGGTTGACCAACGCCATCGACGAGATGAACTCGGCGTACTTTCTCACTTTTGCAAACCAGAGATGGCTAGGCGTCCGCCTAGATGCAATTGGTGTGCTATTCTTGGTTGTAACTGGAATGCTCGTCGTTACAAATCAGTTCAGCGTCTCACCGAGCATCAGCGGTCTTATTTTGTCATATCTAGTCTCCATCACCCAGACCCTGCTTCTTGCGGTCCGACAGGTTGCCGACTCGCAGAACAACATGAACTCTGTTGAACGGGTTCACTACTACGCAGCGCTGTTGGAGGAGGAAGCCCCAAGGGACAACAAGTACGCAGATGCGCCTGTCGGCTGGCCAGAACAGGGGCATATCACTTTTAACAATGTTCAAATGCGATACCGCGACGGACTGCCTTTGATTCTCCGGGGGCTGAACTTTGAGGTGCGGGCTGGCGAGCGTATGGGAATTGTTGGACGCACGGGCGCTGGCAAGTCCAGCATCATGGCGGCGCTTTTCCGCATGATGAAGACGGCCGGCGGATCAATCACCATTGACGGTGTTGATATCAACACGATCGATCTGAAAGATCTACGCAGCCGCCTGGCCATCATACCGCAGGATCCGACACTATTTCGCGGCACCGTGCGCTCAAACCTGGACCCCTTTGGCGAGCACACCGACTTGGAGCTGTGGACTGTATTACGGCAGGCACATTTGCTCGACAACGAGGTCCCCAACGCTGATGACGAAGGTAACCAGAAGCAGAAGAATCGAGTCGATCTGGACACCGTCGTGGACCCCGAGGGTACCAATTTTTCGATGGGACAGCGTCAGTTGATGGGCCTAGCCAGGGCATTGCTTCGCGGCTCTCGCATCATTGTGTGTGACGAGGCCACTAGTTCGATTGATTTCGAGAGTGACCGCAAGGTGCAGGAGACCATGTCGGAGGGGTTCAAAGGCAAAACGATACTGTGTATCGCGCATCGACTGAAAACGATTATTGGGTACGATCGTATCTGCGTGATTGATAATGGTCGGGTTGCCGAACTGGGCACGCCGTTGGAGCTGTTTGACCAGAATACACGATTTAGAGCCATGTGCGAACAGAACCAAATTTCAAGGATAGAGATAGAGCAGGCGCAAAGGATAATGTAATGGTATAGCTTACAAGTTACCTCCGGCCTGTTGAGGGAACGGCTTTCAATTCAGCAGAGCATTCGTAAGGAATAGACCGCTGACATCGGCCTATACTCGACATCTTTTCGATGGGCTTCGTTGCTTTAATCGTAGTGTACTATCTCGCGGCTATTGCTCTAGTAGCTTCGACCACGTGTTTGTTCAACCCGTTCTCGAAGAGAGCTCTCATGTCAGATCACTTCCAAGCAGTAGTCAAGTCCCCGTTGAGCAGACTTGTATACGGGCCACCTCATGAGTCGGTATGAGATGGCTCAATTCGCAAGCAAGGTTAAAGAGCATGCTTCGGTGGACGCCATGCATAAGAAGGTCCAGGCCTGATCAAGTGCTCTATGGAGTAGTACTATTTTTCAAAGTTCGTGTTCTCGAGAGACAGAATCATCATTGCTCAACGTAATCAGAGAAGTAGACTTGAAAAGCAGGCGATATGGCCGAATGGTCTTTTGTCTTGGCGCCGCACGAAGCACCCGACTGATGTTGTCACTATCAAACGATTTCCCGACTGAAACAGCCCAGACGCCCAGTCATTCTACAGTCTGTTCTGAGGCTTGTAATTGAATCCATAGCGGCTGTGATAGCCAGAGCAGCGAGAATATAATTGCCTTCCTATGTACCTGATTGGACAGGCTTATACGACATAAGCCTTGCCACACGGGTACTCGTGTGCTGATGGCGCCCTGAAAATCATTTGTTTGTTTGGCAACTCCTCCCTCACCGCCAAACGGCATCCATCCTTTTGCCAACCAACGTTCCCCATCTTCGCGCCTTATAGCAAAAACCTGTCGAAATGATTCCGAGCGAGGAATCTGCTGCAGCTCGGGCTCGGGGGAACGAGTTTTACAAAAGGGCAATCTGCCCGAGGATGGGCATTTCTTGCACATATGCAGCTCTTCTAGTGCTAAACATCCAACCCAGCTGAAAAGGCCTACAAGGAAGCCGCCTCTCTCGCCCCCGAAGATCTGTTGCCGTTATCCAACCTTTCGGCTGTTTTCTTTGAGAGGGGCCAATATGGCGAGGCCGTGGCTCTAGTCCAGAGAGCCGTGGCCTTTCCGCCACCTGAAGGCGATGACCAGAAGAAGCAAAAGATGTACGCGCGCTTGGCCAAGTGCCATTTCCACACATTTGACGACCAAGCTATCAGGGAAGCCGCCGAGAACGTCTCGAATCAAGATGTCCGAGAGCCTCTGCCGTCACTTGGGTGGTTAGAAGAGCTGGCAAACCGTCCTCACGGGTTGATTTGGGGGGGCATCCTGCTCTAGAAAAGGCAGAATCAACAAAGGACGCCACAGTTGTGATGAGAATGCGTTTATCTCATTATTACGCAAGCTGCAGTTTTCAATTCTATCGTATATGCAGCACGAAGTGGTCATTTACATATCGTCAAGCGTCTCGGGAAGCGTTGCCCTCCAAAGAAACATCTGGGAACAATATTGCCAGAACAGACGTGCCTCGCTGCGGTTACAAGATACGATCATTCAGTCCTTATGAAAATTTCTCTTGACGTCTAGGATGATTAGTTGGAAGAGCTCAAAGCACGAAGCATTTCAATGGGCTACTGGTCGGTGCTGCTAAACCGTGGTTGGCTTGCTTATAGACCGTCAAATCCGTACAGTCAAATATTCAAGGAGCACTACACCTTGCCGTACCTTTTATTCCTCTGATGCACGTCGACTTCCGTCTGTAATGGAAGTGCGTCAAGTATGCCCAGCTGATGCATTGCTCATCGTCTCTGGAGCTAATGCGAGCATTTACAGATGCTATGATTCATTGCCCCTGCATTACTCATACACCTGCCCGGTCCTGATCCAAATTAAGCAGATGTGCTCAAATTCTTCGTGAGAATGGAATATGCCAGAAGGAAGCTGGTCAAAATGTCAAGTCCCTTCGGCATCTTTCCATCGACTAACAAAGGTAATGCTGTCTCGAAAGCCCCAGCTGAAGAGTGCCTGCCGTATTTACCGAAGCAGGATGTGATATCGAGATGAAGATACGTGCTTCCGGAAGGTTTCGATGTCAACTCGTAACCTCCAATGATTGTACAGCTTTGACGTTTTTCAAGATCTCTGCATAGCTTTGTCGATGATGATGCAGTGCGGAATACATATAACAAAGAAATACGTACAACATAGCCACCTTGATACGAAGAGCCCATTTTGTACTTTCACGTGGCGCTGATTCTTCTATTTCTACGGACGAGGTCACTCTATGCCACCATGGCCTAATGGACATTTTCTAGTGAGCACTACCACCAGGTCAGTCGTCCTTTATTCGACGACGGTTCATACCAAGTCTCTACGTCAGCTGGAATGAAATGTCAAAGCATGTTAAAGGAATAGGAATGTTTCGGCTGGGATGACCGGGATGATGGATATTGAGGTCCAATGGCAATCATGCAATAGTTCAACAGGACCGTACTGAAGTGGTCATGAACCACGTTAGTGCATACCACGAAATTGAGTAGTAGGAAGTACTACAAGAATGAAATTGTTCTCATCGGATCCGAATTTCATAAATTTGGTATCAAATTTACTCTTCACATCGCGTGAAAACTACAAGAACGAAGTGATACGACGACGAACGAACGAACGAAGACCTTGAGTGTCCACCATCCTGCCGTTGCAAATATGCAACGGACACGTTTTGGTTCTTGGGATCAAATGATGAGCACCAGCTATAGCGAAAACGGATATTGGACGGCCTTGATCGCTTACTCTCCCATATTTGGCCTGTTTCGGTCGAACGGTTACAGGCATTAGGCCTGTCTTCTCTTGACTTGTTTGCAAGACAGCGTCACGTAAAATCGTGTAGCGCTGGGCTACCCCTTGCCTCTTTGTCTCCTTTCCCTGCTCGTACGGCGGCAAGGCTTTGCTACGGAACAGATGGACTTACCCTTACATGAGAAATCAGAGTCGCTCCAGGCGAAAGGTGGTGAAGCATCTACGGGGTCATCCTCCACAGGAGAGAATGCTAGACAGGAACTTCACGCTGCGCTGCCGTCCTCTGAAACGAACAGTGGCGACGGGCCTGCGATGCACGAGAGGTGGGGACAAGGCTGAATCTTCTTCGTGCGCTGGGTCATTTACAAAGACCACAAAGTCGGAGGCCGAGAGATCTACAAGTCGCTGTGCTATAGGATGAGGGAATCTCCGCTGTCGCGCCTATGGGAGTACCACGGGTGCATTGAGAAGGGCATGTCTAAGGACGCTTGCGACTTCCTTGTGGGTGTCTATAGTGTCGAGGCTAACTACGACATCATCCAGGATCTTTTTCGCATGCTGTTGCCGACCTATTCTGGACCGCAACAAGATCGTGTGCTGGGGTTTTCCAGATTTGATCAGTTGAGCAGTCATGCGCAGCATGTACACGGTGCAGGTGACTGCAGAGGGAACACAAGAGTATTGCGAAGCTCCCTGTTCTAGGGCGTCTCTTGCCGACGGCATGGAAGAACGGGAACAGAAACGTGGCGTTCTGTTCATTGGAAACTCTACTTGGCTCAAGCTGTGGAAGATGCAAGGGCCGTTCTACGAGATGAAGTAGAGGAGCGAAACGACAAGTCGATGGGGATAAAACAGCGTATACCATAACAGACTTCTAGAAATGGTACAGTAGACGTAAACGGAATTGATGTCTCGGAATCGCCTGTCCGACAACTTGATGTTAATTCTGGCAAAATCATTGCCGTTTTCATTTCCGCTCGATTCTGCGTATGGTGAACTATGATCCAGCTCTTTAATAGGGAGTTTGGCGAAGACCACTCTGTTGTGTCCGTTCCGCTGTCCAGTACTAGGTCTCCGTTTTCCTAGAATGCATCCATCCTTGCTTCAAAGCATGTTCTCAAGTACGAAGTGCCTAACCTTCACTTGTACATGATATCATCATGTTCAATATTAGTCTGTATCAGGTTCTTAAATATGCCTATAGTTAATGGCTCTGCATTTACCGAAAGAGCTCCGAATGTGGCGCAGCAGCTGCAGCAATCTCCGTTAAGCTAAGAAGGGCCTAAAGGCGTTTAGCTCGGACTGCCACCATGAACATGACAACCAACGTTGTGTCCCTTCTCGATACTCTGATTCAGAGCAAGCTGCAGATTTTCGTCCTGTTCGCCGCGAGATACGGCATTGAAGCTACGCCCTGGCTCTAGTATATGCCACTTAGCCATTCCCGATGTTCAGCGTCATGCCACAACATGAGTCTTTGGCTCATCACATGTCCATCTCGTTCGTGATTCGCTAATGCTTGGCTGGCCAGGCTCCGAGGAAGGCCGTGAACGGGTAGATGAGAAAAAGCATAAATGGACTCAATCATCCACGAGTCCTTGCTCCAACTGTAACTAGCAACAGTAGCTTTCCCAAGAATCAGCTTGCCTCTATTCAGGTAGAGCTGTGCCGTACAGGCTCATTCATTCTCTAACACTTCTTGGGGGACGCCCTTGCAATTCTTTTATAAAGAAATACAAGGTATTATAGAGACGAAGACCGGTATGAGTGGTGGGCCTAATGGTAGCGAAATTGTTGATAGCTGATAAAGGTATGTGTAGAAGCTCCTTACAATGGCTTATGCTCGCTTGATCTGCAGAAGTAGGAGGCGGAGAAAACGAAATAGAGCGAGTGAACGTTAGCTCAATGGCCATTATGAAGCTTAAAATGGACAAGCCGGTAAGCTAGCTAAGGTGAAAGGGGGAAAGGGATAAGGGGGGGTTGTCTAGTAGATGAGATTCACGTTTCCACGACCGCACTCAAAATAAGTCTACCCGAGTACATAGTCAGTATGCTCATGAGTTCAGGGCAGAGACGAGCAGGGCGGAAAGGATGCTTCATTCTCCCTAACGTCAAATTCTTGTGCCCGGTTATTCCGGCTCGGTTTCAGGGCTGGCTGCTATAAAGCGGTGAAAAGCTTTCAGGACGATAGCTTTCTGGTCTTTGCCGTCCCAAAACGTATCAAAGCCGCATAGAGGCCTCAAAATCCCGAATTTGAAGGCTTGGAAACTCTTGTCACTCGGGACGATCGTGGTGCAGGGATGGTGGTCGAAGGGTCGTAGTGAATAGGCAGGGATCTTGCTGCATAGGATTTAAAAGGTGGTAGATGGCTATCGCTGGGTGTAATATGTGGCCATTGGAAGGAAACGTTTATTTGTATGGATCATGCATCAGAGTTTGACTCGTCGACATGGGCAAGGGCTTCGGCCCAGAAATACACCGAATCACAAAAGGTGCTCCTGAACTCCGATGCTCTGACTGCACGTGACGTTGAACATCAGATGTTCAACAACTGAGAATGCTTAAAAGTGAACTCTCTGACCAGGATTCAGTGGTAGTCTCCCCTACCGACTTCAACTTGCTTGCCCTTTTGGCATACTTGCGCTTGATACTGACTTGTTTGACATATGTAATGAAGTAATGGCCCGTCTGAGGAACAGAAAGTCCCAAAATTGAGCCCGAGTTGAATCATAAGCCAAGATGGCCTAAACAAGCCGACAAGACAAGCGTACGACCAATACTAAGCACAATAATATATGTGCAAGTAATGGCTATGTGCTTCATACATGAGGACATGGTTGCAAGCAAGGATAAATGCATCCCTGCAAAGATACAGAGGCCCAAGTGTGTCATGGTTCACTCCATGAGCTGGAATTACACTTCTCTAACCCAAAGGAGTTATGTCGGCTCATTGGTAGGGCTTGTGCCAGAACTTCTTTGCCAATTGTGAAGAATCCGTTTGCCGACAGAAGAAGCATGTATGAGCAAAGCGAATCTTGAAAACAGCGTATGGAATTGGACAAAAATACAGCAAAACTCTCGAAGCACCCAGGGCTCGAACCTGGAACCTTCGGTACCGGAAACCGACGCGCGGCCATTGCGCCAGTGCTCCTGTTTCAAAAACGCGGGTTATAATGCCTCATGATTCTGGACCGAGCTGGACAGGGATAAACCGGACATCTTGGGAGTGGGGTAAACAATGTGGGTCGGTGCAGACTAGTACAGGTCACAGGGATCACAAAGGGCGCACCTGTACCTGCGGG
>KL660549.1:0-131119 GCA_000732775.1 Stachybotrys chlorohalonatus IBT 40285 | reverse complement strand
GGTCCCATCGCGAATGAACTCACTCGATTGGGTTTGTCCGTGCGAGCAGAGACACTCGGTTCCAAACGGTTTGTTTAAACATCAGTGGAGTAGTGGAACGGGAGAGCATGTAGGTGGCCGTGCCTCGTGGGATCGGCATGTGCTTGCAGCACGTCTCAGCCACCACGCCTCCAACGTCCTGTCCGGCCTGACTAACGCCACTCAGTCTTATGTTCACTTGCGCTCGTCATTACCATGGTTCGTCCCTGCGACAATCCAACAGCCGTGTCTTGAATATGGACCACGGCTTCTTGTGGCCGAGCGACTATTCCGGATGGGAGTAAAACAGTTCTGGGAGAAATACGAGAGGAGCTACAGGGTAACCTGCCCAGACAGGTAAGGGGTTTAGGGCAATAGAATGCTACCTCGGATTCAATACCACGTTGGATCGTCGGCTCTTTTGTGGCAGTGACTTTTCTAGGCATTTGTACTGGCTCCTACTTTCATGTATTGCATAATAATACTATTGAATAATGCTTGTCTTTAGAGCCACATGACCCTCACTCACCACCTCTAGCTTTGCAAGCAGTTATGCTAGAATTCTGATCACTGAATTGAAGCGTCTAAATACTGTCTCTCGTCGTGAGCCGTAAATATTGTCTTCGCATACCTACATTTACATCTTGTCCAGCGTGGTCGTCAAAGGCGCATAGAGTCAGGATGGGAAGGTCATCCAGTGTTTGTTTTGAAATCATCAAGTCATTATAATATTGATGGTAATACACTCCGTCAACCGAACCCTCCTCCTTTGTCCGCACGACGGGTATGCTCTGTCCACCACCTTGGTATAAGGGTATCAAGACCTGCTTCAAGTAACTACTAAAAGCAATTAAACGCGGCAATAGAAGCAATAAGAAATCAAATCGACCGCAATAACCATCCCGTCACCCCGCGCTCAGCTGTTTCATATCCAACGGTATGCCTCTCATGACTGGCCAGAGCTGGCGCATCTGACTCTTGGCGTAGGCGTTACCCGCCCTTGGCAAGGATATGCGGCACGTTTTCATCTCTCGCGAGGACGAGGCAGAATTTAGACGCCAGGGTAGGGCTTGGCGCCGCCGGTGCGGGTAGAGTCGACGTGGGCGTTGTGGCCGCGCGAGCGCAGGAAGGTCAAGGTGTCAAAGATGGTGAGGGCGAGGAAGATGGCCCAGATGAAGAAGGCGAAGACGACGGCGGCGATGCCTACGCCGCAGGAGCTGAAGAAACCACCGCAGCCGACGCCGGGAGTGTGGACGGCGAGGGCGATGGCACCGGCGAACCAGAAGATGGTGGTGATGACGAGCAGGACGAGGGCGGCGAGCGCGTGGAAGAGGCGGGCGGCGAAGCGCGGGACCAGCGCCAGGTAGGCGAGCACGAGCAGCGACCAGATGACAGTGAAGAGCAGGAAGCTGTGCTCATCGAGGCTCCAGTGGTACCACGAGTCGACGACTAGGAGGGGTATTAGCAGGGCTGGTTCCGTGGTGAAGGATGCAGTATGAAGGGGGGAAGGGGGGGGGCACGTACGGGCTGCGACGAGGCCGAGCTCGATGAGGAGGAAGAGGGCGAGGACGCCGTGGGCGATGGTGAAGATGCCGAAGCCTTCCGCCATTGTGAATATGTTGCGAGGGTTGCGAGAGTTGCGTTGAGGAAGAGTGTCTGCGAGAGCGACAGGCAAGGTTGGCTCAAGTATGGAAATTAAATAGCAACGGCCAAGAAACGCAGGGTCTTGTTCACGTTGTGGAGTCGCAGGTGGCCTCTTTTCTTACTGAGCAGTGGTAATCAGAAAAAAAGTCTAGGGAGAGCAAGTAGGGAGCAGGAGGAGGGAGGGGAGGAGGAGGAGGAGGAGCACCGCCATAAAAGAAGAAGCTCACCGACAAGCCTCTTGGGCATTTCAATCAGGCTTTTTCCCTTTCGGCTTGCCTGCTTTGGTGAGGCCCTGACGAGCTGAGCCAAGACAGGGTATCACGGTAGGCAGGCCATTGCATCATCCGGCCACGATGACGTCGCACCCACCACTACCTGGCCCCACTCCGCCTCATGTGATGTGTGGCTTGGGATTCCATTTGCTCTTTGGTTTTCTTTCATCCCAATCCATACCGTCTTTTTTTTTTTTTTTTTTTTTGTTCTAATGCTCTGCAGCCCTTTTGACATGGGTTATTGATGCATCTCCATCTCTTACCGAGGCATGAACGCCCTACTCAAAGGGACGACAGTCGCCGGTGAATCGCCCACGGCACAGCGGCGCCCCAGCGTCAAACACTGTTGTTCGCAACGAGTACTCCTGGGCCAAAATTCCAGGTCGACAAACCGGCACAGCAATCTAAGCCGCCAACGCGCGTACTGCCAATGCCCATGACAGCAAAGCGGGGCCCACGGGATCGTCGCCCCCCCTTAGAAATAGCAATCCCATGGTTGTCGTGTGTGTGGCTCAGCTTCAAGGCATTGGCACGGCAAGTGTCCTCCGGCGCAAGGGCATGGCATGCGCCTTGGCTCGCGAATCACCAGACCCCTTGGGCCCAGAGGCTTCGCGTAGATTCGGCCTGTTTTCTGCTACGTAAGCCCAGCCGAACACGGTTGACTCACTCAGGGACGAAATTCGTGCCCGAGGATGCTGTGGATGAGGTCAGTGATTATTGGTCGATAGCCGAGATGCATCCTCTTCTCGTCTCAGATGTCGTTTGGGCTGAGTGTGTATTCGCAACGGTGGCTGCCCAATGCAGGTTACCCTGTATCGGAGAGTCACTGCCGCCAAACCTCGTCTCTACCATGCCTCGCTTGATATTGCATTCGGTGCGACCAGCACATGTTATGGAATACAATTGGTCAGTTGGGCGATAGAATACGGCCAGACACCACCAGCCTTTTTGGTCCGCATTGGGAGGTGTCTGGCAGTCAGCTATCGAGATCATCCCTACGCAACCTCCATCTCCGAAAACTGCGCTCCAAGTGAGCAGATCACGACATCACCTTGTAGATCCGAGCGGCACGCTTACAGCGTGCTCTCCTGCAGCGAGTAGAGTCTCCACAAGCAAACCACACGTGGTCTGCGAAACAGTCGTCACTGTGGACGAAGCTTATTTACATCCTCGTCCCTCTGCCGTGCCATTCTCGGAAGGACACCCCCACGCCCTCATCCCATATCATGCATCATCCTTCTTCACCCGCCCTGTTCCCCGCATTCCCGTGAACACTTTTCCGTCTCTACCCACCTACCTGCATAACTTCCCGATCCCGCCAACTCGGTGACCATGTCTCAGGATCACGATGGGGGAGTGCGGTGTTTGAACCGTGGAGTATTCAGTGTTGACTTCCTGACACCCCCGGCAAGTCATAGAGTAGGCTAGTATCGACGTGGTTCAGCCTGGCATCGAGTTCTCTACACTTGGTAATTCGTCATAGCTTCCTTAATCGTGCTGACCTTGACGTTTTAATTACCGCTCTCAACTACGACCAACATCATAGACCTTCCAACAATTATACAGGAGGCAGATGTTTGTTGATCATCCATGACCCTCGCAATTCAACCGAACACACACGATATGCCCTTGGACTCACACCATTTTCATGAAACACTTGAGAAGCACTGTAACCAGTTCCCGAATCACCGCACACAACAGGGTGGGCAAAGAGTATGACCCAGCTACCGTAGTCGACGAGAAACACTTGTAGTATGTAGCTACGCCAAGAACAATGTACACGAAC
This sequence comes from Stachybotrys chlorohalonatus IBT 40285, assembly GCA_000732775.1. Lineage (NCBI taxonomy): Eukaryota > Fungi > Ascomycota > Sordariomycetes > Hypocreales > Stachybotryaceae > Stachybotrys > Stachybotrys chlorohalonatus. The sequence continues at coordinate 127,399 of KL660549.1, read as the reverse complement.
CAATTGCCATTACAGATTGTACATTAACCAGTTTCTACGTGGTATCTATCATTCCATCATCATCTTCTCTTCGACGCGCATGTGCACACCACAAGCATACTCTAAACACCGCCCACGCAGTTGATATAGTACGTCACGGTAGAGCTCCAGTCCGAAAACAGCCCAATGATGCCGATCTGGCGGTACAGGACATCCACCAACGTGTAGATGTCACCGTCGTTGCGCACCGCATCCTGGATCGTGAAGTAGTAGTAGTCCCCGTTCGCGGCCACCTGGGCCAGTGGCGGCGAGCGCTCGAGGGTCCACGCGATAATGTCCAGGCCAAGCTCGTTGGCGCGCTGGGCGTAGGGCGAGGGCACGATGGTGCCGTTGTCGCTGACGACGAGGTAGGGCGTCGGGGGCGCAATGATGGGCACGCCGTCCTCGACCAGCTGGTCCAGGAAGGCGATGGCGATGGGCATGCCGCCGGGGACGTCGCCGGCCGAGTCGAGGTAGACGGCCTGGCGGCCAAACTCGGGCTCGTTCTGGACCCAGTAGACCGTGTCGGGGTAGTAGAAGCTCTGGGGCCAGACGCGCTCCGGGGCGATGCCGGCCTCCTTGTACTCGTCGATGAGCTGCTGGGCGTACATCTCCTGGGTGTAGTTGCCGCGGAAGGGCATCTCGACCTCGGGGAACTTGAGCTCGGGGGTGAACTTGAGGCCGAGCTCGTCGACGAGGGCGATGTGCTCCTTGTGCGTTAGGACGGTGCCGCAGGTGGCGTACATGTCGGTGCGCCAGGAGGGCGTGCCGTCGAGGTAGTCCTCGGGGGTGGTGGCGCTGGCGTTGAAGCCGTCCATCTTGGCGCACAGCGTCTTGAACTCGGCGACGGTGATGTCGCTGGTGCAGCACCTGGCGGTGGCCGCGGAGCCGTTGGACGCCGGGGTGAAGGGCGTGGAGCACTTGGCGTTGAGCTCGGGGATGGCGACGATGTTGGTCGTGGTGTGCAGGTCGCACTGGCTGTGGCGGCAGACGAGCTCCAGGTCCGAGGTGAAGGCGACGTCGCACTCGAGAATGCCGGCGCCCATGCGCGCGCCCGCCAGGTTGGACTCGGCCGAGTGCTCGGGGATGAAGAGGGTACCGCCGCCGCGGTGGCCGATGGACCAGTCCGAGTGCCGCATCTCCTGGTCGGCGCAGGCGGCCAGCTCTTCCTTGAGCGGGCCGTCGTCCATGGCGCCGACAATGTAGTAGGGCCGCGGGCCCAGGTCGACCTTGGCCGTGGGCTGCGGCGCGCTCGTCGAGGTGGACGTGGGAAGCACGCTCGAGCAAGGCACGGCCGCGACCTGGCCGACGGCGGCGATGCCCGCCACGAGGACGGCAGACGTGAGGTGCATCGTGAAGCTACCTCGGCGCGACAGGCAGGTGGTCAACAGCTAGGAGAATGGGAGAAGCGGGGGGAAGGAGAGGAGGGTGAAGGATCGGGAAGGACAGCCAGCACGTCCAAGCTCTGGGGGGGGGGAGCTGGCAGCCTTTTTAAACAAACCATCGCTAATGCAATCGACCCCGTCCCATCGTTCCCTCGGCACTCCATCAACGCAAGCAGGCCCAGGCTGCAGGTCGGCAGGCTGTGGGGGCGAGACGCGAGAGGTGGCTATCCCGGCCGGGGGAGCGATTCCTTCCATCGCCTTGTTGTCTCTGGGACCGCGTGGATTTTGGTGGCTGGAGCGCGGCGCTGCTCTGTCTCTGCGCCCGCCGATCCCTTCCATCCCCCGCCGCCCTCATCTTCCTTTTCGTCTGATTGACATTGACTGCGGACACACACGCGTCCAATGCGGAACGGGGCCCTGTGGTGGTGGGATGGAGGGTTGATCGGTCAATGGCCCGGCCCCGTCCAGCAACAAAGCTCGTCAGCCTTCTTTCCGTCTGTCGCCCCTATATTGTGCAGGCATCGATTACGCCCACAGGCGCCACTCAATTCAGTCCCGTTGCATCGTTGCAGGAGGAGCTACCACGTGCCCCCTCGCCCGCTGTGGTGGTATCCCAGCACTGGATGACGGCGTCGATCCCCGCTGCAAACCCTCACGGCGTGCGCAGATGGTCGGTTTTGATTCGCTGGCCCTTGAGGCTGTGGCCGAAGCAAGCTCGTGCCTCTTGTCCAGCACACTCTAACGCTGTCAGAGTTGACAAACATGTTTGTTTGTATGCGGGTCGTCCGATCGACCAGCCTTCATTCGTCAATGGCCGGCCGATACCGTGCTATTAATACAGGGATTGCCGATGGCTAGCCTCCATAGGGAAACCAGCTTGACCAGCCAGGGGACACTAGCTCTGCGCCCATGCCGGGCCAATCAGTGCCATCGTAGGCTACATGCAGTGCCAGGTTAGCTTCGACCGGGTCCAAGATCAAAGGGCTTCACCGAGTTGCGGGGTCCAGTCATCGCAGGGGTTACATTAATGGCCTATCTCGTCATCTCCGAGCGATGCGTGCCATCTTCAATTACTGTATCTCCTACCAAGAGGCCTGGCTCGCTTCCGAGCAGCAGCGACACGCTTGTAGATCGTGGAATTACCTTGGACGATAAGGATGAATATGTATCTACAGTCCGTAACAGCTTCGAAAATGCTGGCACTGACGATGCGAGGTTGCCGAACAACAACAACCATGGCATTACAGCTCGTCCTTGGACTTTAAACCCTCAAGCCCGTCAATCGTCGCCATCAAATGTTCAAACTCCGGCGCGTCCTCGCCAAGCCCCCAAGCAAACACTCCTCCCAGCTTCAGCGGCCCGACAACATCCGCAATCTTGCTCTGAATAGATTGTGCCGTATCAAATGTCCACCATCGCTTCTCCGCCGCGTCCCAGTACCCGTAGCTGCCGTCGTCGAAGTACTGGCCCTCATCTTGAGCCCGCTGGAATGAATTCTCCACGTCGGCTGGGGTCTCGTCATGCCAGCTGAACCCTCCGGTTCTCCCCATGTCGGCGCCGGTCTCTGGGTCTTCGAGCAGCTGCGTGGGGCATCCCAGGAGGTTGTCGGGGTCGCACTCCTCCGTGTAAACCCATTTCACGTAGTATCCCAGCCCGAGGTTGAGCATGCGCCGAGGGACTCCTCGAGCCATGTATCGCTGCATCGAGTCCCGCGATTGTGATACACCGCTGTGGTGGGTCACCGCCGTGTCACGTCGGTTCAAGAGGTCGTACGTCATGATGTTGATGAAGCTTATTTGTTCCACCAGACGCGGCACCGTGGAGTTGGTAAAGGCCATCATGTCCCGCTCGAGGCCAGGCACTGCCATAGACAAGAGCTTGTCGTGCCCTAGTGCACTGCGCACTTCTTGCACAAGGGCGACAAACGCTTCAATCTCCCACGCGCGTTCCGAGTTGGGAATCAGCTTGTAGTCGTCTCTGTTGCCCCTGCACTATGTTCAGCATGAGACTGGCAAGAAGAGATGGCGTGGCGGCAAGCTCGTGGCTGCGTCGCTTACCCTGGATACTCCCAGTCGAGATCAACTCCATCCGCTCCCGTCGCGTCTACCATGGCACGAACTGCCCGAGCCCATCTTTTTCTCGACGTCGCGTTGCGAGCTGCCGTCTCGAATCCCAGCGTGTCTCCCCAGCCACCAATGGCGACCATCACCTTGGTGTCTGAGTCGAATTGCGCGCGAACCTCATCTACTGTCGTGAACAGAGGGAACTCGTCCGGCGGGTCGTCCACATTGAAAGTGTTGGAGTTCATAAATGCTAGGATTACATGAGTGATGCTGGACGCGAGGTCCCGAGACGGCACAATGGGGTGTTGGCTGAACAAGTCATCATCAGTCAAAACTGTTCATGGTAGACACCAGAACCGCAGTCGGAATGGCGGGCTCACCCGGTAAGGTACATAAGTAACTTGGTCGAGTTGTCGCCGCCCCCTGCGGCTGCCGGGGCGTTGAGTCCGGCCATGAACAACACCAACGTGGACATGGTGAAGCGTAACAACTTCATGATGACCAGAAGAGCCCTTGCGCAGAACTCGGTGCGTAATAATAAGGTGATTATAAACACAGAAGGCAGGAAATGCGCTGCTTACTTTGGTGCCTTCGAGCTGACGATGTTGATGTTGTCGCGTGAGCGTGAATGTGCTTGTGCTTGTGGCAGAAAGAGTCGTGAAGCGCGGGGTGGCTCCTGCCTTTCTTCCATCTCGGGCGGCATCCATCATTACCCCGAATGGCAGTTGCCTCCCAGCGTTGTTTGGGTGTACCAAAGTGGGGAGGATTATCGTCACCGCCGCCTCTCCAACGTTACACTTCCAGATGCCAGTTCTCCTCCAGACATGTCCTTGCTTGTCGCTGGTCTCTGCTCCTTGCGAACCTGCCAATGGGTGATTCACGGCGGTGGGCGGCCGAGCGGGGTCGGGCCGGGTCGCACCGCAGTCCAGCCGTCATCCCATCAACAGCATTGTCTCACGGCTTTCGAGCCCTTCGATGGGCGTGAACAGATACGTCCAGATGATTCGACTTTGAACGAGTCTCGATTGTAGCTTGAACTCGCTGACGTGGCGGTCTCTTCACGAACGATGAATGTGTCGAGATTTGAGCTGTTTGAACCGACTACTACCATGCGGTCTCTCTTCTCAACTCGCCAGGAGCTGCGATCTGAATCATGCGCTTTCCTCAAGCGATGCTGCTCAAAAATAACCCTTGGCACACCAGCAATATGTCTCCCCATGTTGTACACGCAGCATGGCTCAAGCAGTCGTCGGCCACTATGGAACCGCGGGTCGAATTGGTTCCAACTAAGTGGGCAAGCATGGATTTGACTATCATTGATGTCAATCAAGAAGTTTGCATTACTTTCCATTCCACTGGCTATTTAAGCTTCTGCCTTTGAGGTCGATGTGAGCCGTACCAAATATATATTTAAGTTTTCGCATCGGCCAGGTCGGATAGTGCCCAAAAGTCTTGGTCGACGAGATTGATGGAGCTCATTCGGAGATGCGCTCTTGCTGTTCTGAATGTGTGATGAGTTTACTATGGGAAGCCACCCCTCAGCGAGCAAAGGCAATTTTCACGAGCAAATTACCACAGCAGTACTGTTGAGCTCATATCCAAGGGTGTCTTTGGGCTGAGCCTCTGCTGCCATTTGTTGACGAAAGCAAGAATTAAAAATGCACCGGAAAGTGAGACATGTACGAATCGTGGTGATGCTGGAAGAGCGGCTTGGAGCCTCATATTACGAGGAGCCGAGTCGATCTATGCAATACAGGCTTGAGACACCACAAGGGGGAAAAAGTAACAGTGCAACAGAAAAGGACCATTAAACATTCATCCTGTATCCCATGTCACGAAGGGCACCCGTCTTGTGCCGGATGCTGTGTACCGTCAACAAAAGTCGCCGAAGGATGTCAACCTACGCAACTACGACGGGTGGATATCCTTAGTCTTTATGTCACCCTACATGGTCAACGGTGCAGCAACAATCCACCTCAAGGAGAATGTGCTTTCCCGTGTGGGATAGCATCAAAGGCAGCATTAGTCGGGCTCTGATAATTAGTACAAGCTCAGCAGAATATCATCGTCCGGTCCGGCACCGAGTAGAGGCATAAGCAAGCTGCCTGCATACCGGTCATACCTTTCCCCGCCACCATGATCAGCATGCTGCTCACAAGGATTGTCTCATGCATGAAGTAAATCCCGACAAGTCCTACTCTCCATAGGCTGTCCCTTGCCAAGGATTTCCATTCCCCGCAGCGTACCTCCGTACCCCGAAACTCACCAGCTCCCCGCCATGGGCACGTATAAGCACGACTGACGCCCAGTTCGCTTGGGGGAGTTCTCCTCCATCAATTCACAGAAGATTGCGATTGCCCATCATGTCCATGTTCCCAGATCCCCGCCGTGTCGTCACTGGCCACGACGACGAAGGCAACGCCATTGTCGTGGCAGACAGTCAGATCCCATCTCTACCAACGCCCGTCAACTGCAATTTCGCCGAGCTATACCAGACGAGCGAGTTCCCCTCGTCCAACGATGTGTGGGAGGACCCCATGCAGAACAACACGCAGAGCCTGGCCAACTCCAACGGTATCGTGCTGAGGGTTGTTGACTTCAAGGCCAATACTACAACGGTAAGCACAATTTGACAGGGGATGTGATGGATGTTGATGAATCGCAGCTGCTCCATCGTACAGAGTCTTTGGATTTTGGCATCATCCATGCTGGCGAGCTTGTGTGGTATGCATTTCCATTCTCTCTATGCCTGCGAGATAGAGCAGCGTCCTGAGCGAAGCAGTGTCCTCGAAAAAGGTGTCGAAACCACGGTCCGAGCCGGCGATGTCGTCGTGCAACGCGGCACAATGCACGCTTGGCACAACCGGACCGACAAGCCTGCACGCGTCTTCTTTGTCCTGGCCAGTGCGTATATCAAACCTTGCATGATCAATATCAAGACTAACGAGCCTCGAACAGCGGCTAAGCCGGTCGAGATTGGCGGCAAATTGCTGGGGACTCATGGGTTTACGCCGGACGAGGTGAAGCCCCAAAAGTGAACACACCGCAGGCCAATGACAAACAGCGGAAGCCAGTCCGTTCCAGAGACTTGTTGGTAGAGAAGGCCTTGGAAGGTCTTGGAAGGTCTTGGAAAGTCCCTTTATACTGCGGGCTCAGTGAGATACGACCATTGCAGCTGCCAAACGGAGCTGCAGCAGTACAGTTTTACCTTGTCCGTGTGGTCGAGATGAAAGAAACAAATGTTAGCCGCGCCTTTTACGTGATGTTGCATTGAAGGAGCAGGTGGCTCCGTTATCGATAAGACCTCGATGCTATATTTTCTTCCCTACCCAATCCAAACCGCATCCCTCACGCCGTGTGCTAAACTTTCCATGATGAGCATTCTTTGCGCCCGATAAAACGTAGCAAGGTCTTTCTTCCACCTCTACTAGGTTGTTTTTTTTGCGTCAGGGATCCCGCGACTGCCCGCCATGTTCGAAAACCTCTGTACTCTTCCTTTCCACGCGGATGTCTTCACCACGGCCCTGCACCCCACAGAGCCATTGCTGACTGTGGGCTTGTCCAATGGTCACGTCCAGACCCTCAGACTTCCCTCGAGGGCCTCTGAAGTCGACGAGGACTCCAGCCTTCTCAGCAATGGAAGGGGCAGGATTGATACCCTTTGGCAAACGAGGAGGCACAAGGGCAGCTGCCGTTGTTTGGCGTACGGGCATGATGGATCGGGTACGTCTTCGACGACGAAGCGTTCTGCCGGGCAACTGGCCCACTAACAAGAGCAGTGATATACTCTGCCGGAACCGACTCTCTTGTCAAGCACTTTGACCCAATCACCGGCAAGGTTGTGTCGAAAATCACGATTCCCAGCTCAACAAAGGCTGCCGACGCCCCGACGCTGCTCCACGTTCTCAACCCGCAAAATCTTCTACTGGCCACGGATTCGGGCGCCTTGCACATCATCGACATGCGCGACGGGGCACCGCACCAGAAGCCTGCGCAGACGCACTACCCCCACTCGGACTACGTCTCCTCCATCACTCCCCTTCCTCCCTCCAAGGAGAGCACCAGCGGATTCCCCAAGCAGTGGGTCAGCACCGGAGGAACGACCTTGGCGGTCACCGACGTCCGACGGGGTGTTTTGGTGCGCAGTGAGGACCAGGAAGACGAGCTTCTGAGCGCGTGCTTCGTACCCGGAATTGGTCCCAAGAAGAATCGAAGCAACGGCATGATGGCTGTGGGTTCGGGCTCAGGCGTGGTGACCATGTGGGACAAGGGTGCCTGGGACGATCAACAAGAACGCATCATCGTGGCAGGCGGCAAAGGCGGCGGCGAAAGTATTGACGCGTTGGTCCTGGTGCCGGAGGCGATGGGCCTGGGCAAGAAGGTTGTGTGCGGCGTGGCGGACGGCAGCTTGCGGATCGTTGATCTGGTCCGCAAAGAAGTGGACGTTGCGACCAATCTACGACATGACGACATGGAGGGTGTCGTGGCACTGGGCTTCGACTCCCAGAACCGACTCATCAGCGCCGGTGGCCAGACTGTCAAGGTTTGGGAGGAATTATCCGAGCTCCAGGGCGAGGATGACGAGGACGAAGACGGTGATGGAGAGAGCAGTGAAGAGGAACCAGAGGAGAACATCAACGGCAAACGTGAAGCCCGAGACAAAAGTGACGATGACGACGACGACGATAGTGACTCGGAAGACGCCGTCGCCGAGATCAAACGTCGCGCCAAGAGGCGCAAGGAGGTGCAGAGTAGCAAACTGGGACCCATGGGCGCTCACGGCATCTTAGGCTTCGAAGGGTTGGATTAAGAGTAATGTGTTGCGTACGTACTTGAATGATACCCCAAGTTTTGCCTCCCACGACGACGACTGCATTCAGCATGGGTGAAGGGCGAATTGGGGCAATTACTACCAGAATCTCGAACGACATCAGACTACCCAATGATCCTCCTGCGCGCAGCGCGACTTTCTCCCGCTTGTCCTCCTAAGACGAATTTACCAAGGAAATGGCCTGTTCTCCCGAGAAAGGCATTTGCAGGATATCTCTCGCCGTAGGGCGATCCTCTGGATCCAGCTTCAGGATGGCCCTGACCAGTGTACATACTAGGAGCAGACGAGCGTCCATGTCTTGATCTGAGAGGCTTTCAAACACTTCGGATGCCTCGACAGACTTGTGCCACGTCCAGGAACTTGCGCTGCTCAATACAGGAACCACCCTACCGAGCTGATGCGGCAATATAGTGAATCGGCGGCGCTCAGTGCTGCTTGGTTATATTGACGCCTCGATATATACTGCTTCGCATTGGGCCAATGCTCCATCTTCGAGGAAGTCGGCTCGGCAGTTAGCGTATTAATCATTCGAAGCAGTTGACCGTCGTCTTTCACAATGTCGTCGTTGCCGTTGTAGCGCGGGAAACACCATCCTCGCCGGTGGTGAGCTCGAACACTAGATATCCAAATGCCCAAATATCGTCCTGACAGTCAGACTGGAAGTCCCTCGCGACAGGCGCAAGGCCAGAGAATTGCCGAAGCCGTCAAATCACGAACTCGGGTGTGCGAAAATCCTCCCGGAGGTTGCGAGGACTGCGGGGGATCCACTCACTCCGGCCGGCAAAGGTACACGACGTCAGTATTCCGAATACCACACAGGGAAGGCTCTGCGGGCTGGCATGAGGTTTACCTGATGCAAAGCTGGAGATTTTCAGACTCCCTTTGTCGCCAGTCGTGCAATACTTAAATAATGGAAAATTACATGCGAGGGCTTTCCCCAGATCTGTTCCTGAGTAAGGTTTTGTGTTTGTGTTCTTCCTTTTGTCCAATTTTTCCTCCGACATTTGCCCCATATTCCGTGTGGCCCTAAGGGTCGGGTCTAGATAAAAGGCATAGAGTAGCTTCGTGCTGTCTAGACCTCCGAAGGCTTGTCTTGAAGATACTGATACTGACAGGATTGCCTCTCGACGGTCTTTGACGCAAAATGTCTGGTCAGCACTGGCAAAGCGTGCATTAGGCTAACATATGCAACCCTACCTATCTCTGGCGAGCCAGGTCGTATCTTGCTCGGTCCAAGTGGGCTTGCGTACAATCTCGTATTTTCCTTTGTGTCTCAGGGCAGTTGTTGGTGTCGTGAATTCGATTTCGACTGGGTGGTACCTCCCTATGCGGTAGTGGCTCAAGTCCTCCGCTTGCGCTTTCAGCTTGCGCTTTCACAGAGCCTCGAATAGGATCGAGCCATGCATATATGGGCGTCTAGGGTTCCATTGTAGCAAGTGGTTGGAATGGGCTGCTTTGACGAATTGCTCTAAGGATTCTGCATAGCGAGCAAGGGGGAGGCTGAGTGTTAGATGGCTCTTGATACACGAGGCGATGACGAGTCTTTGCTTCATCGTGTGCGCACACCCGGCTATTCACTGCCGCGACCAGTTGGGTGCTCGTGTTGTGGCATGAGTAATGGATGGATTGAGAATATTTGATTGAGAGCCTGTATAGACGGGTTTATAGCTTTCGTTCTGACTACTTGTTCGTGACACAATTGTGAATATGTTCACTCAGAGTAACCAGTGGAGTATGAGATGGAAATAGTGTGTAGATGTACTTTGATGTAAAAGGGTACCAGAGATTGTGGATGTAATTAGTTTAGGAACAAATCATATCACAAGTCAGACGGATTTCATGCATGTCTTGCCTACCCATGAACTGATCCTTTTGCCAAAGTAAATCGGGATGACTGGCCACGCTAGCCATGTAAATAGTATGCGACTGTTTGGCGAAGACAATTGCCATCTGATATCTATGTGCAACTGTCTCCCAGTTACTGAATGTGTGGAGGAAAACTCGTAGCCGAAAAGGGGTTGCTTGAATCTGTACTTTGAAATCCACAACAGACTAGGTGTTGCGGAATGGACAGGATTTTCAATCTACGCCGTTGTGGCGTTTAATGCTTTTGATGCTTGTGTGAAAGTGTTGGGTCACTATGTGGATGTAATCCTCGTGCTTGTAGTCATGCTGAATCAAACTCTGGTATTTCATAACGACGTCAAATATCTGGCAATCACCCATACATTTTGCTCGAAAAGCATAATACAATAACCCCCTAATTTCAAACCCGACCAATTCTTCACAAACTCCTTTTTGACCCTCTCATTGAACAGAACGGAGACAAACAAACTTTAAACAATCTTCTGCTCCTTGATGCTCGGCTCCTCGTTGCTCCCTCCCTTGTGCCCGCTCTCGCTCACGCTGCCCGCATCGCCGGCGGCCGTCAGCTCCGGCGACTCGCGCTCCGGGAGGTCCTCGATCTCGTCGGGCAGGATGCTGTTGAGGAGGACGCAGACGAGGGCACAGATGGCGAAGCCCGTGTCCATGACGAGGACGATGGCGTCGATGAAGCTCTGCAGGGCGCTGTTGTCGCCGCTGTAGGAGAAGACGCCGTCGAACCAGGTGGGGATGAGGGTGGCGCCGAAGCCCAGGGCCAGGCCGGCGGTCAGGATGAAGCGGTTGCGGCGCGAGGTGAGGCCGTTGCCGCGGGCCGTGATGGCCATGCCCGAGGCGGCGACGGCGGCGAAGAGGAAGGTCGTCATGCCGCCCAGGACGGCCGAGGGGATGGCGACGAGCGTGGCGCCGAACTTGGAGAAGATGCCCATGACGACGAGGAAGAAGCAGGCCGCGTAGCCGGCCTCGCGGGCTGCGACGCGCGTCTGCGCGATGACGCCGTTGTTCTGCGCGAAGCACGACGCCGGGGTCAGGCCGGCGAGGGCGCTGAAGATGGAGCCCAGGCCGTCGCTCAGGACGCCGCCCTGGATGCGGGTCTCGTAGATCTTGCCCGACACCTCGAGGCGCGACACGTCGCAGGTGGCCGTGATGTCGCCGACGGCCTCGATGGAGCAGAGCACGTAGACGGCCAGGATGGGCAGGACGGCGGGGGCGTAGACGCTCAGGGGGAAGGTCTCGACCCAGAGGAAGCTGACGGCGGGGGCGTCGTCGATGCCGCTGCGGTCGAAGTAGCCCGTGGCACCGGCGATGATGCAGCCGACCAGCAGGCCCCAGATGACGGAGGTGCTCTTCATGATGGGCGAGCCGAAGCGCTCGCACAGGACGATGCCGACGAAGACGGAGAAGCCGAGACCGATATACTGCGGCGAGCCCCAGGGCAGGGCGTTGGGCGCCGTGATGTCCGGGCAGCGGGCGAAGAACTCAGGGGCGTCCGGGTCGGAGCACAGGCCGCTGCCGCCGAGCCAGTTGCGGAAGCCGCTCTGGATGAGCTTGACGCCGATGAGCATGACGGTCGGGCCCGAGACGATGGGCGGGAAGATGCGCAGCAGCGTCTTGGGCGGGATGAAGCTGATGAGCACCTCGAGCAGGGCGCAGACGGCGCTGGTGCCGATGACGGCGCCGTAGCCGCGCGGGCAGGGCAGCGGCGTGCCGTCCTCGGCGGTCGGGCAGAAGCCGTTGTTGTACATCTGGGCCAGGACACCCTTGGGCTCAAGTCAGTACGGATTCCACCAGGCCGTGTGAAGGGGGGCAGGTGGAAGGATCAAGGCATACCTGTCCGACGGGGAGGATGGTGAAGGAGATACCCAGCACGCTGATGACACCGGTGCCGATGTAGTAGGGCGTCTTCCAGATATGGAACCTCGTGATCTGCACGGCGCTCATCAAGCCAGCGACGATGAGCGACGCCGACACGAGGTAGCGCTGCTGGGCGGGGACCAGGTTAGCACCGCCGCTACCGCTCAGGATGATGGCCGGGGTGATGACGCCGGCCAGCATGGCCAGCGAGTGCTGGAAGCCCAGCAGCAGGGCCAGCAGCAGCGGCAGGTGGTCGTTGAGGCCGAAGAAGGGCTGCGGGCGCTTGACGCGCTTGACAAAGGGCAGGCTGGGCGTGAAGAGGAAGGCGTAGTCGTAGTCGCCGATGAGGCCATCGTAGGTGAAGAGGGCGTGCCGCACCGAGCGCAGCCGCTCCGCGAGCGTCTTGCGCCGCGGGGCGTGCTCGGGCACGATGCTCTGGGGGCCGACGTCTTCGTCCATTTCGTTTCTTCGTCTGTAGGCGATGATCCGGTTGGAAGAAATGGATGGAAGGCTGGTGATGCTGTCTTGTCTTGTCTTGTCTGATGCCTCATGTCAATAGACGGGGCGCCACATCGTTGTTATATATAACAAAAAAACCCTTACACCCAAGCAGCCCCAGAATTCACCGCCGATCACCACCACACGCCGTCTTTCTCTCTCCATAAGGTGTGGCATCCATGACCATCGGTTTTTTCTCACGCTGCTCTTATCAGTGGGGTTCTCGCGTGCGCCGGCGCCGCGGGAGTCCTCCAACATGTCTCCAATCTACCGGACCTCGACCCCCCCCCATTGCACACCGTTGATTGGCCGCCCTGGGCCTGGGCTCGCTAGCCGATAGGCAAGAACCGCTCAGCTGCTTTTCGTGGGGGAGGCGAAGATAGAGAAGACGATCCCAGGACGGCCGGGAAGGGAGGAATCGTGCTGGGGCCCAGGCCCAGGGGTCCCCCGGGGAGGGGAGGGCCATGTCGCGTGCTGCAGACAGCGTTGGCGACGTCGGCGCCGGCCGTTTTGACCAGGCTGTGGCATCCCCTCCCTCTGGCAGCGGCTCTGGATGCGGACGGCAGCCGCCGGGGCTGTGTGTGCGACAGGGCGATCATGATCGTGGGTTTTGGCCGCGATGGTCGCGGGGCCGGGGCTGCCGAACCCTCTGCCGCGCTGCATCCTAGCCTACATCATCGTGTTCGTCGGGATGCAACGAGCAGATGTAACCGTGCAGGACGGCGAGCCGCGCAGCCCACGGGCACCCATCGTCACCTCGTCGGCCGTCTCCCTGCGAACACTCCGCCATGCCAGTTCGTTCAGGCCCAGGGCCCAATCCAAGCGGCCCAAGCCAGCCACCGACCGGTTTGCCCACCTGGCGTCTGATAAGAAACCACAATTCTGGGCCTGGCTGTGATTGGCCGATAGTCCGGTCTGAAAGATAATGAGAGAGATAGCCGTCATGAAGTGCGGCCCACGCCGGCTGGATGCATCCATCAAATGGACCCAGGCATGGACCCAGCTCCGATCGATTTCTCGACACAATCGACCGAACTCGGTTACCTGATGTAATCACCGTGTAATAATGCCTAGGTGCTAGCAGCTAACATGTCCAGAGTACAGACCTAGACCACCTTCAGGGTGAAACAAGAAGTAAATACATGAAAACATGGGCAAGCAGGTAGCAAGAGAACCCAACCCGGTAATCGCCTTGATGCTCCAGCTCCACCCCGATAGCCTGTCTTTTCTCGATAGGCCCATTCTAAATCCGAACCAGACCAGCACATAATATCCAAAATCACCCGCTCACTTAACGCCCTTCTACAGCATCAGTCCGTTCACCACCTGCTTCCTCTCCTCCACCTGCCTGTGGTACGCTAACATTTGTCTCCTCTGAAATTCCGCCACCTCCCCGAGCAGTCCTCGATGGCCCCAATTTATACATTGATTCAGTTCCCCTTCTTTCTTCACCTCGCATCGACATTGGTTCGGAGTGCCGCTAAAACCTGCTCTTTGTTGTGATGTAGGGAACTTGATGCTGATCCGCTTTAACCCAGCCCACGTCGACTTGGCGTCTGAAGAAGCCGGGTTGTTTGCGGCGAGACGCGAAACTGTCCACTCACCCTCGTATCGTCTTGCTTCCAAATTAGTATTGCCCTTGCGGCACTCGATGGCTGCGATTGGACACGATGATCCATCGCGACCTGAGCGGCGACAGTTGCATCGCTCAGGGTTTGCCGCCACCTCCTGGTCGATGTTGATCGTCACGATAGAAAGCGCCTGGGTCTTTGGATTCTGCGTGAACAGTACAAGCATTGGCTTTGGCGGGCGGCGGTGCAGGAGACCCGTGGCGTATGTACCGGTCGATATCACCTTAGTATTGCCGCTGTCACTACCAGATGACCGGCTGGTGTGAGACGCTGCGGCGGCGCTTGAGATGCTGAAAGAACGGTGACCGTTTCGCGGAGGGCTAAGGTTCGCAGGCGAAGTGCTGTACTCTGTCAGATGGCTTATAGACGAGCGTGTGTTTCCCATGGGTGGCGCTGCCACTTGGTAAGGGGGTGACGATGCTATCGGGGGCGGTGATGATCGCTGCGGCCATGATATAGAGAACATTGCCGAACCACGTGAGGGAGTCTGCGGTACTGGCTGAGCTTGCAGACTTGACTGTCGGCTGGTTCGCGCCATCGGCGGCACATCTATGGCCCCGCGCATGTACGCAGATCCGTTTCCATTCATCGAAGGAGTTGTCACAGTCGTTGGTGACCGAGTAGGCGTTAAAGTCGATGCCAAATCGCTCGAGGCCTCTGTGTTCGTCACAAGCGAAACATCGACCTGCTTTGGGATCCAGAGCTGAATGCAAGCCTTTTCGATAAGAGGTTCCCTAAGACCTCCTACCACAAAGCTTACCCAAGCATCATACTGTACATAAGATGCCCAAGCTTTGTAACCGGTGACGGCCTGCTGAAATTCTAGTAAATGCTTTATGCTAGTAAAGGCTAGTCGCGCAATGCGCTCGTCTCGCTGCACGAGGATTTCGCTCATCATGCCGTTGCTGGTTGGAAGGGCATACTGCGGGTTGATGCATACTGTCTGGATGTCGAAGTCGATCACCTCGGCTGCATCGTGTAAGCCTAGGTCATAATTCATGGCAGGGCAGTCTTACATCGATGTTTGGCTCGGCTGGTGGTGGCTTGCTCCGAACCACTAACAATGACACGGAACCTGCAACCATCAGAGCCCATGCGTCGCAGTAGTTTGACGCTGCGTTCGACTTTGGTCTCGGGGCTTTGCAAAGGGGTTTCAAGGATGTGCTCCATCATCTCGTCCTTGGTAATAACGTCGATGAGCTGTACCTGTTCTTCCTCGGGCCAAATAGTGAACATGTCTCTGGTGAGCACCGAAGCTACAAGGACAAGATCAGGTTCCACAAGCTCTTGCCTATATCGGCTGCATTCTGATGAGAGTTCCTACCATATGTTAGTCTTAGAATTGTTTGTAGATTGGCAATATAACAAACTCACATCTTCAAGCTGTCTAGTATAAGAGGGCCAATGGGAGTCAGGTCCTGCATTAACCAGCATCGGCGAGGTTTGGATTCGCTTGTAAAGCCAGATGCATTTTAGTAGGTTGAGATACTGATCCACCGGCGGAATCTTGTCTGTTACGAGCAATCCGCCCTTGAAGTTGTTTGTCGACCTGTTGTAGTTGAATATGAAAGCATCCGAAAGATCCTGTAGCGCAAAGGTATCGTCGCTGTTGTACTCTGGGCGATCGGACAATGCGGCGAACCGGAAGCGCTGAGCGATTTCGATTGGTACTTGAAGCAGATGAGGCTCACGCCTGGCCTGTTGGTGCAAAGCCTCATCAAGATCAGGGAAAAGGAGGCCTCGGAGATGATAAATGTCTTGGCGGACCGCAGTGATTTGTTGCGTCAGATCCCGGTGAACCCTTTGAATGTCTTCTCGAACACGGCACAACAAGTCACTGTATGTTGTCAGCTTCTTTGTTGGAGGTCGGACTCAACGGAACGGCTTACATCTCAAATGGTTTGAGAACGTGCAGCACCTTGGAGTTGTGCAGTACGATTCGTTGACGCAGTCTGTCGACGCTGGGTTGTACCAGCACATTCCACTCAATGTTGCGCAGCGGGTTGCTGCTCATGCGATAACGATTATTGGTGCGGATGAGGGTGTCGCATTCCTTCAGCGTGACCTCATAGTCCCCGATGATCTCTCTGAGAGAAGTTGGATCCCACCGCACCAGGGCATTGGCAGGGCCCTGCCGCCTCAAGGAGATTTTGGCCTGGGAGACAACCTGCTCAAGGATATCGAGGCTCTCAGCCAGCCCTCTAACATCGTGGCCAAACTCGTTGTATTGTCTTGCTGCATTCAGTCAACATATGCCGCTCCATGTCGACGGGGCCGTGATACTTACAAGCGTTGAGTTCTTCGTTCCACCCCAGCTCATAAATCTGCCAGGCCAGCCGCCCAAAGTTGAAGACGTCGCCGACTTGCACGGCCATAAGAAAGCTCCTCACAGCGCGGCGGAAGCTCCAGGGTTTACCGTGACATAAGGACGATGCGTAGAAGAGAGAAGCGGAAGAAGAAGCCCGAGGCTGGAGCGCGTTTTCACTGCTTTTTTACCAGGGACCGTCCTCGCAGGCAGCCGTTTTAGGGTCTAGCTGTCCACACCGTCCGTTGATGTGCACAATCAAGGTAGTTGGTGTGGAGGGTAAGTCGGAAGGAGCCATGACCCCGTGCCTCCCCAGTTGCCAGATCCCAGCCCACCCCAATGACCCATGCCTGCCCTATCTAACTACCTACCTACTTACTAAGTGTCTAGATCTACGGAGGACGGACGTAGGTACACTTTAATTAGTCTACCAGGTACCTACGTAAATGCAACGCACAAAGGCAGCCGGGGGAAAGTGAGGCGTGTCGTGGCTGCTCGTCCAGTTTACTTACCTAGGAAAGGAAGGAAACACCCAACCTTCGTTCCACCCATGATGCTGCAAGCCCGGGCCCTCGCCACTCGCAACATCATCACGCGGACGTCAGGCTGCTGAAACTACGATATGCATCTTGACAAACCGTAGTTATTTCCCTCACGAGGCTGTTCTGTGCCCTGCTGTACAGTCCCTCGAGCGAAATGTACTGCGTTACAGGCCATGTTTCCATCGTCCTTCCTCGTTTCCCTCTAAACCGTCTAATAGCTCTGAGACATGCGGTAGCCCAGGTACCGCGAACTTAGTCCAGGGCATAGCCAACGGCTCGCTTGCAATCGGGTTGCATGCTGCTTCCAGTCCCTCGGTCAAGCCACCAAGGAACACAGGCCCACGCCAACGGGACAAAGTCGATCCTCTGCCCAATCACCACAGGTCGCGTGACCCCCCTCTTTGCTTCAGCTGCACTTCTGCCACCCCCCCTTCAACTGCAGCTGGCTGAGGCTATGCGGCCTGCGGCTTTGTACTTCGTACACTTCGTGCGATAAGGCAAACGCTAGGACTGTTAGGCTCGTGCACGAATGGCTTGGCTCGTTGCCCGAACCCACCACCCGCGTTCCCGGCGTGATGATCCTACAAACGGAGAGGCAGGCTAGCCTGATGCCGACTTGCACAAGAATACTGGGGTACCAAAGACTAGGGCATCCGCAAGGCAGACACGCCATGGCAAAAGCTGGGTTCGGTGCGGCTGTAGTTTGCAGGCTTGGAGCAAGGTTACTTTCGGCTATGGCCCTGGCTGCCGTTGTACACTGCCACCAGCTGGCTGGCTGACTGGCTGGACGGTTCGTGGAATGGTAGGCGGGCTCTATTTAAAACTCGAGCCTCCCATTTGGCAGGCATGTCCTAATATTTCGGTACTCTTGAGCGTTTCGAAGCTTTCGACATGGATGACTTTCCAGCTTCCATGGGCGGCTATCGCCCTGAGCCGCAGGCAGCAGACAACGAGACCATCGACACGGACCGGCAAGAAATCTTGGAGGGCTTCGACAACCCGAACCAGATTGTTACATTTGCGCCAAAAGAGGGCTTCAGGCTAGGTTTCTTTGACGTGACCTGCTTGGTCTTGAATCGCACAATCGGTAAGTGCCGATGAGCTTTACTTGTTGCCTCGATATGCATCTCTGGGATAGAACTGGGCAGTCTCAAGGTTCTCTACGGAGACGTGCGGAGTGCGGAGTCACACTTCAGCTTGTCCCTGGTTGAGCCGGGCAGCACGAGATTGTGTCTAACATGCTGTAGGAACCGGCATTTTCAATTCTCCCCAGCGTGTTATGCGTGGAACGCACTCCACTGGGGCATCACTGCTTCTCTGGTTCTTGGGCTCTATCTACTGTCTTTCTGGCGCTCATGTTTACATCGAATACGGCCTCAACATTCCACGCTTCTCAAAAGATGGTGTCGAGCAGCCCGTCGCCCGGTCCGGTGGTGATCTTAACTACCTCGAATATGTCTACCCCTTCCCACGCAAGGACTCTATTCTCTTCTCCACTTGTCTGTTTGGTGTTGCATTCATCACATTGGGCAACATGGCAGGAAACTGCATTTCCTTCAGCCAACGGATTCTGGGGGCGGCCAATGTCATGAATCCCAGTCAAGGGCTTGTCCGGGGCATAGCGCTGGCGACAGCCCTATTGACGTGCTTTTTGCACACATTTTCGAGACGAGGCGGCATCGTGATCAACAATCTCTTGGCCATCATCAAAGTCTTGATATTGTTATTCATTATCATTGTGGCGATACTCGTTGCCGCCGATGCGCTGCCAGGAGTAGAAAATGTGTTTTTCAAGAACACTCAACCAAGCGAGTCCTTTAGTAATGCGTCGGGTGATGCCAACGGATTTGCGCAAGCATTCCTCGCCATCATCTTCAGCTTCAGTGGCTTTGAGCAGCCCAATTATGTTCTCGGAGAAGTTCGCAAGCCTCGTCGGTATCCTTTTGCCATGTTGACCGGTGTAACGACCATCATCTGCCTATACATGGCTGTAAATCTTTCCTATGTAAGTCTTCCAGTTCTCTCCATCCCTTTGATCGAGTCTGACCCATCCAGATGGTTGTCGTGCCCAGCGAGACACAGATGACCCGAGGTCGTGGTGGTGGTGTCGCACAGCAGTTCTTTGAACTATCCATCGGCAGCTTGTCTTCTGGCGACAATAGCAACGGCAGAATCGATAGCACGCGCATATTCAACGCCATGCTCGCCATTTCATCTCTGGGCAACATCTCGGTCATGACATATACAGCCACGCGAGTCAAAGCTCAGATAGCCAAAACCGGCATCATTCCGTTTCCCAAATTTTTTGGACAAAACACGGATCTCTCCCTGGGCAGAGTTTTATATTGGTTCCAGCGCAAGGGATATTTTCAGTCCTTGTTGAAACTCAAATGGTTCTCGCCCGAGCAGCACTCTGAGAAGACTCCATTTGGTGCGCTCCTTCTGCACTTTGCTTTCTGCCTCATCCTTATCCTATCAACGTGGAGCCTTGAGCCAAGCGCGGCATACAATTTGCTTACCAGCTTGAGCTCGTACGTCATCAATGGATTCATTGGCACCTTCTTGGGCTTGGGCATTTTGATCCTGCGGTTCCGAGGACCTCCCGCAGCTAGCCTTCTTACAAGATCGCAAGATGGCTCTCATAAACGTCCCTCGTGGGCCGAGATGACCGGGCCAAAGTTCAAACCCATTGTCAGCGTCCTATGTGCTTCCATATACACGGTTGGCAACCTCTGGCCTGTCGTCACCAACTGGATCGTGCCAAGCAACTATTTACTCCGCGAAAGCTCGTACGCGTGGTGGGTCGCGCCGACCATTTGCTGGGTCATCATCGGTCTTGGCAGCTTCTGGTTCCTCGGCTTCTGCGGCGTCGCTTGGTCGGTAGATCGTCGCCGCCACGAAGTGTTTGTCGTAGAGAAGAAACCCGAATTTGACGAAACGGATGGCGGTGGGCTGGTGCTGGTGCACGAGACGGTATATCTCAGCTGGGTGGGCAAAGAGACACTGCGGGCAAGAGGACCGGGAGAAGGAGGCGCGGAGATGGATGAGGCGGGTGGCCCGACTGGAGCAATGTTTAAAGGGACGGATTTCGATGGATATTTCCAGGAGTCTCTGCAGCAACCGCAGCATCGCCAGGGCGGATTCGACGGGCCTTATAGGGTTTGATGCGCATGACGGCTTCAGATGTAATGTACAGATAACTGAGATTATAATGATATCATTTATGAAATTACGGCAATTACTATACCAACATCCTCACTTCTCAAACATCACCGGCCATCCAACATGATCCGCTTCCGCACTATAAGACTCAGAAAAATATAAAATGCAGAACTGGTCCTGTTTCCATTCAAACCAGGAAGATTTCTGCAAGAAAATTAAGATATACACATTGCTCAACAATCTCATCCACAAAGCCGGAAAGAACTTTGTCCCGCCCCTTTTGTTACAGATTAAATAATATATATGTGGATATATATATGTATATAGGATATAAAATGCTTTGTTCCCTGTTGCCCCGACTCGTCCTCATTCCAGTTCCGCGCACCCCTCCGGGTCCACGAATATGTACAAAGAAAAATGTGAAAATTTGCCGTGTAGGATCTGGGGATCTCGGAAAAGGGGGGGGGGGGGAGGGGGCCTAAGGGAATTCGCGTGCTTTGCGCGAGAGAACGCGCACGTTGTCCACAAAGCCCTCGACGAGCTCTGGATAGCGGTGGGGCGCGCCGCTGAGGGCCTTGCGGCCCTGGTCGAGGAGGATGCCCGGCGCGAGCTCGATCTCGAGCTCGTGTTCTTTTTCTACGCGATCGGTCTTCTGGCGGAAAAGCAGGAGGTTAGTGGATTTTCGTCAGGGCAACGGTAGACTGGCAGGGTGAAGACGTTTGAACTTACCCCCTGGAAGCCGGCAACGGCGCGGGTGACCTGCGTCAGGTCCGTCTGATAGTGGCCCTGGGTATAGCTCAGACGATCCTTGCTGCGGTCCGGGTTGCGCTCCTGGCTCGGCAGCCCCTCGAGCTCCTCGACAGGGCCGTCCCAGTCCATCTCAAGGTTGATGCTGATGCGGCAGTCCATGGGACACCCGGGCATGTGGATGTCAAGATCGGCGACGCGCGCCTTGATGATCTTGCTGAGCACCTCGCGCGTCTTCTGGTCGTACGTCACGCGCACCTTGACGCTCCGGCGGGGGCCCAGCCGCGAGCCAACGCAGCCCGGGATGCGGCCCTGCAGCTCGGGCGTCAGCTCGTAGAAGCGGTCGATTTCTCGCCTGTGCTTGTAGTGCACCTGCACCCGCCCGCTGCCGTTGGGGTTGCGCGGATCCGTCTGGATCACCACTTGGTTGAGAAAGTCGTTGAACGCCTTATGATGCACCTATTGCTGGGTCAGCTCTGCTTGTCTCCTAGCATGGACGCCCGCTACTTACTTCATTCATACTACTCTTGAAAGCAGTTCTCCCATTATCCCGAAGGATGCATTCTGTACGCACACCCTTCTCGACGCGGAGATTTGTGTCCTTGTCGATCAGCGTGCCCAACTTCGCCTCAATCTCGAAATTGATCTTTCGACTGGTTATCTCCTGGATATCCTCGTTGTTGATCACGTGAATGAAGAGGAAATCGGCTACGGATTTCGCAATCTCCTCTGAAGGTTTGACACCTGTCATGCTCGCCTCCCATGGTCCTAATGAATCCTGAGGTCCAGGTTCTGGAGGCGGGGCGGCTTGGCTCGGAGGTTGCTGGGCACGACTGGCTTCCGGCGAAGAGTTGCGACTGACACGCTCCGACTTGCCGACGCTCTCTTTCTTCCCATTTGTAGCTGGTTGGTGAGCACGTTTCTGGAGCACAAAATTGGGCTCTTGGAAATGTCGATTGCCCATACTACGGATGCTCTGGGCCCATATTGGTGGTTCTCGCCGAATCAAGCGTTTCCTGCGTGGCACCACGGGTGAGCTGGATTTCGACGTATTGCTGAGGTGACCGCCATTGACCTCGCCCGGGGGCGGCCGAGGCTCTTTGTGTTCCAGCTCCCTCGGACTCAAGTCACGGTCATCCAACTTTCGCTTAGCAGGTGTCATGCTCCGCTCATCAATAACCATGTGTGGCGCGGGTTGGGGTTGTCGTGGATCTAGATCAGACGTCGTCGAGGTGCGGTGAAAATCGGGATTGCTGGGAAGCGAAGACACTCTTGTTTTGGGGCTAACGGACATGCTATGTTCGCGATCGTGAATGGATGGCGGGCGTTGGTAAGCTTCTCGAGCCGGTGATTCAATGATTTGGTGCGGGTGGGAAGGTAAACGCGTCGGGGGTCGGTGTGCGGCGGGTGGATGAGGCGAGGACTGTGCCTGCGGTAGGCTGGTATGAACCATTGACGGTGTTCTCTGCTGGTAAGGGCTCGAGGACTGTGGGAAAGTACCAGGAGCACTCGACTGCCTGGGGCCTCCCGATGTTGGAGGGCCGATGGGCGTAGGTGGTTGGGAGGGTTGACGGCTGTGATCCGGAGGGAGGTAGCCGCGCGCGATGGATACCGGGCTGCCCATCATGTTGTGAGGCGGGTATGCGTGCTGGCTGTGAGCGGAGGTGGGTGTCGGGGTTGATTGGACGGATTGCGAGCGTTGGTGAGGATGTTGAGGAGGACCGGCGGCGGCGACAGGTGGTGTTTGTGGGATGGGCTGCTGCTGCGGGTGCTGCACGTGTTGTATTGGCGCGTGTGCGGCCACACCTTGCGGGAAACTGTCTTGTCTCTGATGCGGCTGCGGCTGCGGCTGCGGTTGCGGTTGCGGCTGGTGCGGTGGCATGTATTTGGCTGGTGGGTATTTATGTCGCTGGACTGGGCTGTTCACCTCGGGCTGCTGTGGGAAGGGATATCCTGCACCGCCAGGTGGGCCAGCCGAGGGAGTGGGTGGCTGGCGGTAGGGAGAGGGAGCGGCCATGGAGCCTGGCGAGCGACCATCTGGATAGGAATGGGCGGATTGGAGGGACGGAGGTCCTGTTCGCGCAGGATACGGGCTAGGAGTGCCGTATGGAGATGCGGGAGGAAACGCGCCAGGCGGGTGATGTTGCTGGTGCTGCTGTGGATGCCCCGGGTGCTGAGCATGTTGAACATGGTGATGCGGATAGTCCTGGACAACGGGCGAACGCTGCGGTTGCGCTTGAGCTTGAGCTTGCAGGGCGGGATGGGGGTATTCGCGATAGAATTGACCTGGGCTCTGGGCAGGACGTGACTGCGGTTGCTGCTGGGGCGTCGGCGGCGCTTTAGGAGCACGCCGCTCGCCATTGTCCGAGGTGTTGAGAACGGAACGGAGGTCCATGGCGAGACTCGATGCAATGGACAGGAGCAGGCGATGTATCGATGGGGCGATGGCGGGCGCGAGAGATTGGCGACGACAAGATGAAGCTGGGGCTGGGTCTGCTGGGTGGCAGGAGCTTCGAAGGACCCATTCGCGACGGTCGCGGATAAGCGTCGATGTGTTTCTTCGTCCCTCTGGTCGTTGACGGGCGACTCGAGCAATCGGACGGTGGGGGGAGGGACCTTTTCGTCTTTCAGAGGACTGTCGAGCGCGCGTGGATCGTGGGAGCGGGTGTGTCGCAAACGGACATGATCACGCCCTATGCTGGTGGAATTTTCGTGGCTATCCGGACTAGGGGCCCGTGTGTGATATCGCGATCGGCGGGGAGGAGCAGCCTGCCCGTCAGCAGTTGGTCGTTCAGCTGCTGCCACTGTAGGCAGAAACGTAATCGATGGGCAAATAGATGATGGGAGAGAGAGGGAAAAAAATAAATTAGACGTAGGCCGATGGTTGGGCGCGCGCGGCTTCGGTGGAGGCCAGCCTTTTGTCGGTCCACAGTGTCTTCTTTTTTGGGCTCGCGAAGACGTCTCCAAGGATGTTGGTAAATTTCTAGATGGCCATGGCCGGGGGGCAGGACGTAATGCGGCTGGCGTTGAATAGTACAATATTTTTTTTTTTTTATCTTATCCTCCTCCCCCCTTGGGTCGTTGGATGTTTTTGATTTTTATTTCTTCTTGGGCTAAGTTTTGGTGTCTAAGGATGGCTTAAAAAATGGGGACAGGGATCATCGAGGCTGGGGATTGATGGTGTTGGAGCCTGGAGTAGGCTTTGTCAGGATTGTCCTTTCTTTTGCCTATGGTCTTCTATCCAAGATACCCCTACGTGCACACTGTTTCCCTGTCGGTGTCTCTTGCACTGTGGTGACTGCAATGTTCTTTGCTTCTTGCACAATTTCCTCGCTGCCCAGCACAGCCCCCTGTCCTCTTCCTCACATGCTAACCTGCATCTCAGCCGCGGTGCGACAGTGACGAAGAGCAGAAGAAAAAGTTCAGAAGAAGGAAAGAAGATATGTGGGAGATGGGGGAATCAGTGAGTGATTCCAGTAAAGTGACCGATAATTACAACTTGTGGAGGACAATACGCGCCGGTTCTGCTGGCGGGTTAATATCATGCATTTCATGCTCATCACCCGGCATGCCTACCGGCCCCGGGGAGGGGGGTTTGATCGCGTCATGCATCGTAATGGCCATTGCTGCTTGATACTTCGTGCTATGCGCCTTATTCATATTCACATCATGTACTGATTTATTCCTACTAATAGAAATGCTCGACCATCTCAGTCACGATTTGCACTGTCTTTCCCATACCTAGCCCGTGAACATTGTGTCGCTCGTGGGAGCTCCGTGCACCACAGTACTCATAAGGCTGGGGGGGGGGGGTTGGATAATTAAGAGAGCACTGAGACCTGTCCCCCAAAAGGAACCGCACTCATTCTGACACGCTAGGCTAAACACGTCACTGAATTGGTCTCAGAGCACGCAATGACAAGTCGAATGTGTTCTGAGACCAGCATGGCAAGGACTGTGCGCTTCGGTTTCTCATTTGGAAGCTTCTGCGGGTTACTCAGCTCCAATTGGGCGTGCCCGGGGGTCTCTAGGATTGGGGCGTGAATGACAATAAGCTTCTGCAAGCTGTTGCAGTCATCGATATGGACGCGGATGCATTGGGCGGGCTACGGTGCATGATGGTCACAGGCTTCCTTCTGCGACTCCCCGTTCATGCCAGTTTCGCCCGTCTCAAACCTACAGAGGTAAGGACGTAAGATGAAAAGCTTGGTGGCCACCTTGCCTACAAGTTGTTGCTGAGACTTGCCAAAGCCCTGAGTCAGGATATGACCATCAACGAAGAGGCCACCAACAGACGAGCAACCAGAATCCAGCTTCAAGCTTCAATCAGCGCCTTGATTTCATTCGACCTGTTTGCAAAGAAAGTGTGGATGTCGTTAGTTAGTAGGTAGGTAGGGATGAGGTGTCCAGCTACATTCCCATCTCAACATAGTTTGGGAGAGCGTGGCGAGCGTGGTGAGCGTGTTGAGTGTGTTGAGCGTGGTGGGAGCGTGGTGAGAGCGTGGGGCAAGCGGTCATCGAATGTTGGAGGTCGACTCGGTTACATAATCAGCAACCACAAACCCTGTGGTCCGTGCGCTGCAGCAGCGCAAGGCAGAGCTGTTCCTGACGTGGATGTGTCGTGCCTATTCTGACTTGCCTCCAAACCTCTAGACCATTGCAAGCCCTTTCCATCCCCCCCAAACACCACATCTTTCCACTCCTTAGGGACAACGCCATTGAGTCCCATTCGTTCCAGCTTGCCACATACCCCGACTTCAGCTTTCCGTCAACTTTGCGCTTGCGTCCGCGCACCTCCCGTGGCGAGATTCTCCCCGAAAGCATCGTCCTCGTCCGGAGCTCCAGCCGACATGTCTTCCCTCATCTCGGCACGAGGCGTGCTCGCCTTCCTCTCCGAAGAGGAGCCCGAGCTCAGGGTCTTTGCTCTTCAGACTCTCAACGAGGACATTGACACCGTCTGGTTCGAAGTTGCTGAGTCTCTCAGTCAGATGTACGACTCGCCGTTCCCTTGCCGTCATACTGGGATCGCCTTCCTCTCATCCTTGTGACTAACCCCATCTTGATAGCGAGGCACTCTACGAAGACGAATCGTTCCCCGAGCGTCAGCTTGCTGCTCTGGTCCTCGCCAAGGTCTACTTCCACCTCCAGGCCTATCATGACAGCATGGTCTTTGCCCTTGCGGCTGGCGACCTGTTCAGGCTCAACGAGCCCGGCCAATTCGAGCAGACCATCATCTCCAAGTGTGTCGATCAGTACGTCGCCATCACCTCGGCCAAGCACGCAGACCCTACTGCTGCCAAGGACTCCGAGCTGCCCGAGCTGTCCACCACCTTTTCCAACACGTCCGAGAACGTCATGTCCCCCACCACGCCTTTTTCGCAGACGACTCTTCCGCCAAAGTCCCTCCTTTCACGCGACTCTATCGATAACACGTTCCTCGATGCCGACTTCCAGGCCGTGACGAGGCAAGGCCGATCCGGCTCCATTGCCCAGCTGCCCGATCGCGCCACAGAGCTTGCTCTTCAGCGCGTCATCGAGCAGCTTTTCAGTAGCTGCCTTGAGCAGGGCCGATACAAGCAGGTCATTGGAATTGCCATTGAAGCCAAGAATCTTGACGTATTGCGCCGCGTCGTCAAGCGTGCAAGCGATGACGAGAAGCGGGCCAAGGTCAAGGTTCAAGACGGACAGCCTGGGCCTGCCGAAGAGCTTATGGAATACGCCTTAGGCATCTGCATGGACATTGTCCAGGAACGCGGCTTCCGTACCGAGATCTTGCGCCTGGTTCTAGACCTCCTCAACGAGATTCCGAACCCCGACTACTTTGCCATTGCGAAATGCGTGGTTTATCTAAACTCTGACGAGCAGGCTTCGCGCATGCTTCGAGCTCTTGTCGAGAAGGGAGACCGCACCTCGATCGCCAACGCATACCAAATCGCCTTTGATCTGTACGATAACGGAACCCAGGAGTTTCTGGGTAAGGTTTTGGCTTCTTTGCCTTCGGGCAAGCCTCCCAACGCCAAGAACACCGAGGAGAGTTCGGCAACCGAGACCGACGCCTTGCTAGAAAACCAGGAAGAGTCCCCCGAGGACGAGTTGCCTGAAAACGTATCCAAGGTATACCGCAACGTCAGGTCCATCCTCGACGGCTCCCAAACAATCCGTTTGAACCTCGAGTTCCTCTACCGCAATAACCACACAGAGCTCAGCATCCTCAACAAGGTTCGTGATAGCCTAGAAGGCCGCAACTCCATCTTCCACACAGCAGTCACCTTCTGCAATGCCTTCATGAACCAAGGTACCACCAACGACAAGTTCTTTAGGGATAATCTTGAGTGGTTGGGTAAGGCCGTCAACTGGTCAAAATTTACCGCTACGGCTGCGCTTGGTGTTATTCACCGTGGCAATCTCTCTCAGTCACGCAAACTCCTCGAACCGTATCTCCCTCGTGCTGGTAGCGGTCTGAGCAGCGGTTCCATCTTCAGCCAAGGCGGTGCTCTGTACGCCTATGGTTTGATCCATGCTAACCACGGCGCAACGGCCCTCGACTACCTCAAGCAGCACTTCAGCGAGGCCGAGGAGGAGGTGATCCAGCATGGCGGTGCCCTCGGTCTTGGTATTGCAGGAATGGCTACTGGCGACAACGATATTTTCGACAAGCTCAAGAATGTCCTTTTCCAAGACTCAGCACTCAACGGTGAGGCAGTGGGCCTGGCCATGGGGCTCATCATGCTAGGAACCGGCAATGTCAAGGCTCTTGAGATCATGATTACATACGCTCACGAAACAACCCATGAAAAGATTGTTCGGGGTGTTGCTCTCGGTGTCGCCCTGATCATGTACGGTCGTCAGGAAGGTGCCGACGTTTTGATCGATGGTCTCCTCAACGACCCTGATCCAACATTGCGTTACGGAGGTATCATGACTGTCGCCCTTGCCTACTGTGGCACTGGCAGCAACAAGGCAATCCGCAAGCTGCTGCACACTGCCGTCAGCGACGTCAACGATGACGTCCGTCGTATTGCTGTCATGAGTCTCGGTTTCATTCTCTTCCGAAAGCCTGGCAGCGTGCCTCGCATGGTTGAGCTGCTTTCCGAGTCGTACAACCCGCACGTTCGTTACGGTTCGGCGATGGCTCTGGGTATTTCGTGTGCCGGTACCGGACTGGACGAGGCTATCGATCTGCTGGAGCCTATGATGAAGGACCCTACGGATTTCGTCAGGCAGGGAGCCCTTATTTCTCTCGCCATGATCATGGTTCAGCAAAACGAGATCATGAACCCCAAGGTCTCCGCCATTCGCAAGACGCTGAAAAAGGTCGTTGGTGACCGACACGAAGATGCCATGACCAAGTTCGGAGCCGCACTTGCACTCGGCATCATCGATGCTGGCGGTCGCAACTGCACCATCGGACTTCAGACCCAGAGCGGTAACCTCAACATGGCCGGCATCGTGGGCATGGCTGTCTTCACGCAATACTGGTATTGGTTCCCTTTCACCCACTTCCTGTCGCTAAGTTTCTCCCCCACATCCATCATTGGTCTGGACCACGACCTCCAGATGCCAGAGTTCAAGTTCCATTGCGCCACCCGCCAGAGCCTGTTTGACTACCCTCCAGAGCAGGAGGTCAAGGCCGAGGAGGGTCCGGCTTTGATCGCCACCGCCATCCTTTCGACGACTGCCCAAGCCAAGCGTCGTGCGCAGAAGAAGGAGCGTGCCCAGCGCCGTGAGAGCATGGACATCGACACTGCCCCCGCTAAGGGAGGGGACAAGATGGATGTTGACGAAGACAAGAAGGAGGAAACAAAGGAGAAGAAGGAGGGCGAAGAGAAGGAGACCACGCCTGCACCCGATGGCAAGAAGAAGCCCGAGAAGGAGAAGATTGGCTACGAGCTCGAAAACATGAGCAGAGTACTGCCGGGCCAGCTGAAGTACATTAGCTTCCCGTCTGGCCGATACAAGCCAGTCAAGAAGGTACGCGCATCTCTTCCTTTTTTATACGGCACGGTACTAACGTTATGTGTAGCCTACAGGAGGACCTTTGCTGTTGGACGACACACAACCCGATGAGCCCAAGACGCTGATAGAAGAGAAGGTCAAGAAGGTCACAACCGAGCGAGCGCCCGTGGCCGGCCAGTCACAGCGCAACAACGGCATCGGGCGCTCCGGAGGCCGCAGCCGGAACCCCCTCGAGAGCCTCGCCGGCGGCGACAGGTTCTCGGGCAACCCCCTGACGGACCCGCTGCTGCGCAACCGGTCGCCGTTTAGCCTGCTTGGCGCCCAGACCCCTGGCAGCTTGGGTGCTGCGGATATCGGTTCCGGGGCGGCGGCGGCGGCGGGCGTCTTGACGGCGGTGGACGAGGACGGCGAGGGCGACGAGGAGGCGCCCGTGCCCAAGGACTTTGACTACTACACGGACAGCGCCGACGACGACGAGGCATAGATGGAGGGCTGCTGCGCCTTTGTATCCGATAGTGATAGAAGCACTCAACATGATTGTAATATATTTTGTCGCATGCCAATTATCTCTAGACACGGCTGTCATTGCAGACGGGCAATCACTAGGACTCTACAGTAAGGTGCGGGAAAGTAGGATATAATGAATTCAACGGCGGAAGGCCGCAACACAAGTGGTATTTAAATACACGTAACTCAGAAAAATAAAATAAAAAACAAATGTACAGTAATCCGCTAGCAGGGAAATCTCGGCGACTTATCCGAGAGACGCCGACGAAGTGCTCTGTGAAAAGCCCCTGTCCCCAATTCTATTACTTCTGCATTCCGCATGTCATCTCTCTAGTGATATGTTTATGTCTGTCTTCTTCTTCTTCTTCTTCTGCTGCTTCTTATCCATTTGTTCACGGTTCATTCTTTACCGCTCCGGGCGCACAGTCGGCACACACCTTGACGCGATGCCACGCCGTCGCCAGATTGCCGCGGAGGTTCCACGTGGCGGCGTGGCTTTCGGGCTGGGTATTGTACGACTCGTCGGTGGCCTTGACGACGAGGTTGGTGCACCGCTTCTGGGACTGGGAAAAGGCGGTCGACGGGATGGCGCCCTCGTAGCGCCAGCGTTGCCACGTCCACGCTGCGTGGCCGAGGCACGGCGACGGGGTGCCGTCTTTGGATATGCAGTCGGGTAGGAGGACTGCCTGGTCCCAGGTTTTGCCGTCGTCGAGGGATACGTCGACGCGGATGATTGCACGGCCGCCGCCGGAGTAGGCGTAACCTCCTAGGGACACCTTGCGCTCCGCAGAGTCCTTCTTCCAGTCGCCGACCTTGACGCTGGTAATGGCACTTTGCACGGGCAGTTCCTGGATCGCAGGGGCGGAGTCCCAATCCACGCTTGTCTGGTTAGGGCCGAAGCACTTGTAGTCTTTGCGCTGCCACTGGCTGTGGCTTTCTTCGTCGCTCAGCGTGATGTGATTGAGCCATTTGACGGATCGCGCGGCGACGTGACCCGGCACGACCGCACGTAGTGGAAAGCCATGGTCCCGCGGTAGCGGCTCGCCGTTCATGGAGTAGGCGAGGAGAACATCGCCCCGGGGATCAATCGCCTTCTTGATCGGTATGGAAGCGCTGTACGCCTCCAGCCCGGAGAAGTGTATGTGCTTGGCCTCGTTCGTACCGGCCATGGCGGACGGCAGGTCGAACCCCGCGTCGGCCAGGACATCGGAGAGCAGGACGCCCTGCCACGTGGCGTTGGATATGGCACCAACGTTCCACGGCAGACCGTTTGCTTTGCGTCCGGAACCCTCGCTCATGTTCTTCCTGCGATTGCCGGAGCATTGCAGCGCGGCGGCAATGGTGTGGCTGGTGAACTTTTTCTTGATGTCGCGCAATGTGTATTGCTTGATGTCGCCGTCGGGCAGCTCAATGGTGAGGACATGGTCGTCTCCTCCGTTCTCGACCTTGGGAACCCACATGTGGTTTCGGACATAGAACAGAGGGTTGGGTGTAAGGAAGTGTCCGTCTAGAGCCTCTTCGGGTGTCTCTGCATTTCGAGGTGTATCCGTCAACGTTTTCAGTGAGGGATCTCTCTCTGGTTCGTCTGCGAATGGATCTTCGATGTACTCGGCCGCCAGTTTGCCATCCGTCAGATCCGCCGGGTGTACATAGCCAATATGGTATTGGGAGAGAATTTCGTAGATGTAATCCTGTTTGTGGATGGCGAAAATGTCCCAGTAGGGTTCGAGAGAACCGCCCGCTGCCCGCAAGATAACCTGCCCGCCTGGATGCGCAGCGACCCAGTCCGTGATATCGTACACCTTGTCGCCGCGCGTAACCCAGGGGCGTTCCGAAGTACCGTCGTGCTGGCGAATCTCTTCTAGTCGAAAGCTCGGGAGTGCAGAATCGCGATCGTTGACGACTGTCGGCTTGGACGAAACAGATTCTCCCGTACGTGCACGTGCTGCTACGGGCTCGGTGGCGAAGGCATCAAAGCGCATCTTGGGCGTCGAATACGCTGCCACGGCCAGCGCAGCAGCGCCTGCGGCCACAAGAGCGGCCGTGTAGCGGGCTCTGGCGAATCGGGGAGGGCCCTTGGTAGCTCGAGAGTGACTCCATCTCGCCCCAGGACCGGGTCCTTGGAAGAACGATGGAGGCTGGCACGGGCAGCTCCTTGGCGTAAAGAAGAGCTGAAGTGGCGTTCGTGGTTGAAAGAAGCGTGTCGCCAGTCGGCTCGCTGAAGCAGAGCTCATGACGGAGCCGTTGAGAAGCGACAGGGAACAAACAGCTGTGCAAGTAAGGCAACGGGGAGAGCAAAGGAAATAGCTAAAGGAGTGGCCTCAGGGCTTCATGGCCAGAGGCGAAGGGAGGGACACAGCCGACTAGATATCCGGGTGTCGGTTTGACTCATAAGGCAAGGCCGAGCCTGGGAAGCGACGAAAGAAGTGAAGGATCGTGTCCCGCAAAGGCAAGCCGAGCTAAGGAATGTAGACAGGCCAGGCCCAGGGGGGTCGTTGGTCACCAATGCGAGCTCGCGGGTGCATGCAAGTATGTAATGGGGAGGATGAGGCGAAGGTCCGACGGTCTGACGTTCTGTCTCACTCCAAGTTGCCGACCAGATGCTTCAATTGGGTTTGCAGGTGAAACGTGAACCAGAGGAACTGAACACCTTGGGTAGCTCCAGGCGAGGTGCAGACGAGAGTCGGCGAGGTGTAGACGAAAGTCGGCGATGTCTAGATAAGAGTCGGCGAGGTATAGACGAGAGAGTCGGTGAGGCACAGAAGAGAGCCAGCGAGGTCTCGGAGACGAGAATCAGCGAGGTATAGATAAGCGTCGGCGATGTATAGGTAAGAGTCGGCGAGGTGTAGACGAGAGTCGGCGAGGTGCATTAGGCGTCTTGACGTATGCAAAACCCGAGCGCCGATGCAAGGCGAGGCCAATGCAATGCCATCATGGCACATGCCGTGCCGATCATCGCACTTGGGGGGACCAGAAAAAAAAAAACTAGACGTAAGCGGCTAGCGCTAGCACGGTCGTGTTGCACCGATAAGATAACTATGGTCAGCAGGGCCCTGGTCCCCTGACCGGACGCCGCAATGACCCCGATCTTATTTGACAGCTACAGCTGTCCCAAGCGAAGGGCCCTTTGCCAATCCGCCCCGGCCCTTACGCAATCGCAACTAGGCGAGGGCCCGCAGCCAGCCGCCGCCAGCCGCATCCTTCTGGAGTCCCAACTCCCCAGGGATCCCGCTCCTCTTGGCCCGACTCGACCAAGGGAGTTTTGAGCACGCCTTGTCAGCGAGTTTAAGAATAAGACCATCGCTGTGTATTTTGATTCAAGATTCGCCATTGCCCAGATGCTGACGATATGGCGCCATCGCCCCGAAGCAAGAGCCACAGCAATGCTGATCTGTCATCTACGAGACCAAGTGAAAACGGCACGTCTTTACCACTTCGAGTGAAGCAACGCCTTAACTGAGGGGGACGACGAGGGGATCCTGCTTGTTGACCCATTTGCCGGCGCATCACGACCGTCAACCTAGCGACGATTCGCATGACGTGAAATCGGTCTTGCGCATTTCTTGCGAGCTCTTGCTGCAACCACCATGATGACCATCCCAGCCCATATCTGCGCGAGGCGGAGACTTCTATTTGCTCTTTTCGACCAACATGGCGACGGGAAAGTGGCTAGGTATAGTAAAATAGTTCCGAGATGCACCTCTCCTGCCAAAGTCTGCAATCACAGATGCCTCTTTCCTAGCTCGCCTCATATTGCTACTGCCAACTCCTTCCACTCGGTCCTATGTACATACCAGAAACCATGACCAAGGTAAAGAAGAAAACTGCTCTTGTCGAGCTTCATCTCCGTCCACATCTTTGATCATCATCACGGTATCCCAAGAACTTCCCTTTAATCCGCTGCTTTACTACCCCTCGCAGAGTTACATCCAACATACCTTGGATCAAAGATACAATGCCTACTCAGCCAATTGTGCCGTCCCCAGCTTTTTTGGCTACTTCTTACGGCACACGGAACTATCTGGCAGCTCCCGCATCTTCCCAGGCTGTCTTGGCTTTCAACACAACCGGGTCCCTCCTCGACACCTTGTCGAATGCTGTCGATGAGACTTCCGAGGATGATGGACGTCAGACATCAGCAAACCAAGTACAAACGGTATTAGAAAGTCGTGTGACGTGGATGGCTTGCTCGACCGTGTTGCTCTTTGTTATTTATGTCATCTGTAAAGACGTACGCCGACGCCGGCAAGAGGTACCTCCCCCGACTAACCATCCCATGGACCGCGTCAGTATCTTGCGACTCGTGCGTGAAGGCAGGCCCAGAAAATCTCGCAGCCGATTCAATGGATGGAATCGCTGGTGGAAGAGGTCGCCGCCTGATGCAGATGCCGCCCCTGAAAACATCGAGCTCCAGGACCTACCACCGGCGGAAACAAGGCTATCGGATGATGCCAACACGCTCCCGGGGCCTTCCACCGACGTCGAAAGCAATGCCCCGACCTTGACCGAGGCGGGGACCGAGGTAACGATCAGCATCGACGACGAAGAGAGCCAGCATGCCATGGCACACACCCCTATCATGCTTGGGCTTCCGAGGCTTTCTAATACTCCGAGTGTCATATCAGCGCTGGACTTGACTCATTCTTCGGCGGACGCTTGCTTTCAAAGGCCTAGAAGGGCTTGGGATCAATTAGACACAGCTCGGAGCACTCAGATCTCGGGTCACGCAATCCTTCGCGAGGCTGCTCGCAAGCATGTCGTCGGGCAACATCATGACACAGCCATTCAGGCGCAAGAATCGGTACCCGCCATAGCCATTACCTTGGTCGAAGATTCAGGCGAAGCACAGACCTGAAATGAATGGAAATTAATACACCGGTCATCCGAGCCACCAGTGTTTCTTTCAGAACCAGCTCACTAGTGATTCGAGATTGTGCTTTGTGTTTCGTGTTAGTGGAGAGCTTGGGGAAACGCCGGGATGATACTCACAGCGTAACAAGCGTATGCAGTGTGTGCAGAGCCGTGGCTTAATATTCAAACAAACAGCATGGATATGGTCATGGTTAGAATCGAGCAGTTTGCTAGTTATTCGAGCGGTGTTTATTTCTTCCATGTTCGTTTCGTACATGCTATATGACGACCGGTCCAACATTTTATCCACGAGGTGCCGATATCACAACCCTCTCCGTGTCGTCTGGCTGCACACTCAACCACGAGATCGCTATATCCCGCTCATGCACCTAAACAGCATAGCGGGGTTCGCCTTGCAGACCACGCTTCAACACCATCCATCGCCCATCCTCTTGCGCTCTGGCGTCATCAAACTCCCCCACCATATCCAGCCCAGAGCGCCTCAACAGACACTAGAAAAGGGAGCAGGTTTTACGTTGTACAAACCTTGTCGCGATTCTGGCCTGGAGTCTCATCAGCCCTTTTTTTTTTTTTTTTACCTTGGTTTTTTTTTTCTTTCAAGCGACAGAGCTGAACCACCAGGTAGTAATACTAGCTGGCGTTGTCTAAGCGAATTTGTTGCTTACGAGCTCCGTCAGATTAACTCCAAGAGCACAACGTATCTGCCATCGTCGCATAGAAACAGGGAAACCTGCATTATCTCAATAAAACAGCTTCCAGTCTACATCAGTTACCACCATGCCTCCAACACTCAACGACTCTCCTCATCTGCTGCTTCTTCCCGCCCCGCCGCGTCCTGCCACCCGTCCCACCCTAAACGCCGCCTATCGCACGCCCATCACCTCGGTCCTAACGAAACTTGGCTTCATATCTTCCTCCGCTTCTGTCAAACCCGCGCCCATTTCCGATACTCCCACACGCCTTGTCGTTGCTCTCACGGCTCCTGTCCTGAGCGCAGGTTATGCCCCGCGAGTGCACTGGAAATACGCCCAATCTCTCTTGGCTGGCTTATACAGTATCCTGGCTGCCATCTGCGCTGAGCATAGCATTGACGCTGACATGGGCGATGGCTCCGCGAGCCTCGACGCTACCGTCATTCTTGTCGATCACGTCCCCGGGAAAACATACCGCCCCGGATTCGACGGCGGATACACCGACGCCAATGGAACCACGATTCGAAATTTGCCCGCCTTTGCATCTCTCGTCCATCCCTGGGCTACCGTGTTCCATGCAAGCAGCGAGCCGGGATATCAGCTATTGTCCGCTTATCTCTCCTTTGCAGAAGGCCACCAGTCATTCTTGCAAAATCAGCTTGTTGCTGTAGATTCTGGCCTAAGCCTGTCCACAGAACAAGCGCAGTCTGCTGCTACAGGAGTTGGCCAAGATGATGTTGACTTAATATCGGTTTATAAAAGCGTATGTTTTGGCGGCACCTTTGATCACCTTCATCCGGGCCACAAGCTGCTGATCCAAGCTACGGCCTTGCTCGTGGGAGTGCCTAAATCCGACAAGCAGAGCGAGTTGATCATCGGTATCTCTGCCGATGAGCTGTTGAAAAACAAAAAGTTTTCCGAAGAGCTGCAGTCGTGGGAGCAACGTGCTCGCAATGTACTCGCCATCCTCTCTGCTACGATCGAGCAATCAACACACCCTTCTCAACTATCGTCATCCATCTCCGCTCCAAAGACCGATGAACTGCACGCCACGTTTCGTAGTGGAGCTTTGCTTGTCCGGTGCGTCGCCATTCGAGATCCGTTTGGTCCTCCCATACATGAACAGGACATATTCGCCATCGTCTTATCCGGCGAGACACGCTCGGGCGGCCAGGCTATTAACGATAAGAGACACGAAAAAGGATGGCCGCCACTCGAAGTCTTTGAGATTGACGTCCTTGATGCGAGCGGTGTCGAACACGAGCATAAATCCACAGAGGACTTCAGTACGAAAATTAGCAGCACTGCAATTCGACGTCGAAAGGCAGCAAAGAGAACGGGAACAATCTAGTCTTGTACTAGATATCCGTGCTTGTCGCCCAGGATCATGCCTTGGCTACTAAAGCTTCCAGCAGATATCGCTGCGGCCAAAAAGTTCCTATATAGAGCTCGCATTATCCGAGTATTGGATGAGGATGCTCAAGGATTTGGAAGCCTTGGGTCTACAAAGGCATCAATGTCAACCCTTTCAAAGAAACTGATGTGACCAAATTCTAGCCAGTGTTGAGCTAGGCGATTTTGGCTGATAAGGAACAGCTCACTCTCAATGAATTTATCTATGTAAGCATCGCAAGGGGTACAGGTCAGCAAATGACAAGCTGCCGGGAACGAAAAGAATGAAAGACAGAGAATTTGGGGGACGGGGAGAAAATACGCACCATCTTGGAATCCCGTCATGGCTATGTGTCCTTTGCTCCTGACGATTCTGCTACCAGTGAAGGGGGAATCGGAAGAGACACCAACGTATCCATTGGGTCCAAGGTCATCCACGACAAAGGTGTATTCGCCTCGAGGAATGTTCGGATCTCCCGTCAGCTTGATGGCTTCGAGACGGCCCCTGTATATGCGAGCCTCCATCCTACGCCGCTCCCACTCTGCCTCGCTTTCAGAGGCCGATCGAATGAGGCCAAGCTGTTCGTCTGTGGCTGGCTCATCATCCGGCTGATGCAGAAGCAGGAACTCGCATCCGTGTCCGCTGTAGTCACCAACCCAGATACCTCGCCAGGGCTTGGTAGGCGTTGGAGTGTATAGGGAAGGGTCAAGGGTAGAGTATGTCATGACTTCCTCGCCGATATGGATAGATGGCCCAGAGCCACCGCCCACGTTCAGAAACGTCGGAATGATGAAGGGCCCGGGCGAGCCGGCCATTTCCATCCACTGCCGCATGCGAAAGCTCTGGTCAGACACCTGACCTCTACGCCATGGGCGGTCCTCGGGATCGATGTTAACAACAGGGGATGTGTTTGCGGGGAATCCGGCGGCATGTTCTCGGGCCGGTACACAGGGACTTGGCCATATATGCCGGTAGGGATATCCCAAAGCGAAACTCTCCTCCACTTCGTCAGGATCGAGCGATCTAGCCAGCATGAAATTGCTGTACATCCCACCGTGACGGTCATCGATGATCATGGGCATGTCATCGGCATAACGGTTAGCCCCAGTCCGAGCAGAAAATCCGCCGTCTGAGTGATCCTCGCCTATGGCGAACCGGAGGATTGGCTTGTCGAGGTGCAACCTGACTCGAGGCTCAAAATGGTGAATGATGACATCTTCTGCGCCATTCCATTGCTCAAAGACGGTCCTTTTATTGATGGCCAGTAGCTGATAGCCTTCGATACAGCCACGACGAGGGTCGAAGCGGACAATGAGAAGACGACCGGTAAGGTTCCGGTCACTAAACCAAATCTTGTACTTGGGTAGGAACCAAGCCCTGTCATGGGCAACGAAGAGCTGATGAAATGATGCGCATGGCCCAGGGGTAGTTAGTTGGAAGGGCACATGCTCCTGAACGAAACGTTGCCAGAAAATGTCAGCAACAGCCCGTCTGCGTAGAACGGTGCACGTTGCGGTAATGGCGGCAAGATCCTGTGGGCCAAGATACAGTAAGATGGCATCGATGAGCTCGGCCGGTAGGCTCAACAACAATGAAGAGGGCGAGTCTGTACAATCAGCGATGAGAACAACACTTGATGATTGAAGGGTAATGCCAATGCTGGATGGAATGGTTACTTGGCTGAGCTGGCAGGTATTCCAACGTGGGGCTAAACTACCAAACTATTGATCAAGACAGAGCCATTTGACTAAAGTAGGTATAAAGAAAGGACAAATTGACTGCTAAATGCATTGTGATTTTGGTCAATGTCAGGAAAAGAGATACTTACGGCTTGAAGCCCATTCGTGCTTTGGGACCTGGCCAAGGTCTGAATGTTGGGTCGGCATGGTCGGCCACCGGGTGTAAGGTCCTGCATCGAAAGGAACACCAGCCACGAGGGGAAGGTTGTTCTCGTTTTCTGGATAGATACGGCCGTAATTTGCTCTGGATGTTGTGGCTAATGTTGGTAGGAAAGGCTCCGCCGGGTTGTCTTGGTAGGGCCAACGTTGGCCGGTTTGTTGGTTGACGCCAGATTCATTAGGGCCGGGCCCGGTCGATGGTGGGAGCAACGACGGCGGCGGGGATGGTAACGGTGACGCCCGTGATCTCGAAGAGGGTGCCGCAGACAGATAGGAGGAGTTGTATGTGATCGGCTCGGTGCCGCTTGGTTCAAACATGACGGCACCCGCTCTTAGTAATACGTCTTGCTCTTCTCTGTCGGCTCGAACTCTGTCTAATGGAACAAGGTCGGGCAGCTGGCGGCCGAAGTGGAGATTCGTGACAATTATGTGAGGGTGCTTCGAGAAGCACGGCCGCGAAGGATCAAAGCTTGTCGGTGAGGGAATGTTTCGGCAAGGATGACTTCGTCTGCTAAGACCCCGTTCAGGCCGCTGCTACTTTCAATGGTCCCCGCTTGTACCAGAGCGTAAGAGGCAAGCAAATGATATGTTGGCGAGGAGTCGCGTGAGGCTAGGACCGGACTTGATAGGCGTCGTGATTGCCTCTACTGGATTCCTCGGACAGGAAAGGTAGGCAAGTAAGGAAGGTGCAGAGGAGGGCCGATCGACCTTGCAAGGGCGGCACGTGGCTCGCTTCACGACACGGGAGAGGCAAGTACGTGGCAAGCGGAGACGAACTGCACCTAGGAAGAGGCAAAGAGCAAAATAAGGCTGAGAGGAAATCAGAAGGCGCGAGGGGAGGTCCGGTTCCTGGTAAGAGGTGTATCGGTCACGAGATGGGGTTTGAGAAGCAAGTCTGACGTCTTTGCGCCTCGTTACTGGACACCACCTTAATAGGCACTTTCTCCGCCAACCTCATCCCGCCTTACGTACCTCTGCCAGATATGTACGGGTGCCCTGCTTCATTTATGTTGCTTGCCCACATTTACCCAATATCAAGCATTAACGGGTACCTGCTCCATCCAGCAGCCGATTACCGTCGGGGTAAAGAAGGTTGCGTTTCCAGTATTTTAGTGCGGATTTAGGCAGTAATTACAGTACAGTACGACCGACTCGAGGCTCAAGCGTCCCTCGATTCCGTCATTCAAGACAAGTCAAGTAAGCACAGGCGGCCAATGGCATCTGAAGGCCAGCCAGTGCGGAAGCCAGACGAAGCGGAACTTCAGATCCATGACCACACCGTCAGTGTCACTCCACGGATGTCCCAGGCAGCGGCGCCGAGTTCGGCATTTCGAAATGGACCTGCTGAAACGACGACACCAATTAGTCGCCTCGGGTGTGGCACGCTGGGGTGACAGTGAGGTCATAAGTCCTGGTCAGGGTGTGGCATCGAGCATCAGCTCATCGGCTCAGGTAAAGTCAGTACCCAACCACGCGGTGATGTTGCCACAAGTTAACATACGGCCGCACGAACCCACCTCACCAACGGGCTGTCAGGATGCTGGCTCCTGGCGCGCGCGCTGGCTTCACCGTTCAGCAGGGGTGTGGGAGAAAGGCAAATCCTGGCCCATGAACGGCAGCTGCTTCTCGCCCCGTCATCAACAAATAATTAACCGCGGCTGGGCTACCTCGCCTATTTGGCCTGCTGTGCCCCGAGGCTTGCGTGTGCAGCGATTTCGGGGGGAAGCGGAACCCTGATGGCCCTACCACCCTAACCAACCAGCCGGCGCCGCGGCTGAGCTGACCATTGGGAGGTGGTCTCGATGGACGAGACGGACGGCACGCCCTGGCTGGTTCATGACGGAAGCAGGCTCGGCCGATTCGAGACTGCTGTTCAACGCCCGTCCGGCCACCGCTAGGCCCAAGCACGGCGGTGGAGGCGGGCGCCAAGCCAGCTGCCCTGGTGAATTTCCGGGGTTCCCCGTCTGCACCTGCAGGCCCGTGGCCCCCGGGGATGGCAAGCCACAATGAATGTCGCAGACAGGAGCCAAGGGGAACATGAGAACGTTACAGCGCTTGGCGTTGATTCTGGCCTAGACGAAGGATGAACTATCGCATCAAGATTGGCCAGGCTTGCACGGAGGCCGTGTGCTCGACAATTCGCTCACAGCCGATCTGGCGATGTTTCTGGCCTCGCAGGTGCCGAGGTGATGTACGACGAATGTCAATATGTGTCCTCCGCCCAACAGCAGATGGACGATGAAACATTTTCAGGCTTCTAGCACATTACTCGAATGGTTCATGACTTTCTTTGAGGGAAGGATCGGAAGATGGACCCAAGGATCACAGGCAACCGCGTTCTTGGCTATCCTTGGATCTTCTAGCTGCCGCTTCCGGCATTGATGCCATGTGCGCTGCAAGTAACCATGAAACGGCCCACGGGAGGGGCTTGCTGCGCTTTCCACAGTGCCGTTTGATTTGTGCTTGGCATGACAGCCCCTCAACCTATACCTCTGATTGCTCCAGCTCGAGTAGGGACCCCGAAATACACGGCTGCACCCACTTACATGTTAGACCAGGGCTTACTGCAGATTCTCTCATTCGCCTGGGCAAGTGAAGGAACTTTGGCGAAGACCAACGTCGAGAATGCAAAAGTCCGACCGAAAAACATCGTGGGGCATTCCTTTCTCGGGTCCTTGGCATCAAAAGATCTTGCTCAGCTTCGGGAAACTGGGGATAACGAACGAACAGTGGATAGGGGCACTTATTTAGCCCCGAATCACCTGCCCTTGAGAGCAGTCGAGAGCCTCGTGTGCTGCCCGATGCTCTTCAAGCAGGAGGGCATATCCGCGTATCATTGGATCCTGCTGGTAGCCCGAGTTAATTACTCCAACACCACCCGAGTCCACTGCTCAATAATCACATGCTCCACGCATCCGTGTCCTAATAATCGTCGTGCTCGCAAGCATTCCTGTGGCCCAACCGCACTGAGGCCGACTGCCTCTTCCTGGTCCGATCCCACAACACCCACAGAGGCCACGATTTCGTGCCGATTCGCCAGTCTTGTGAAGCACCTACCCAAGTAGGTAGGTGTGTTGTGGGATCTCGAGCCTAAAGTGGCCTTGGATCGCCGGGGTAAGTTGATTGGGTCCCTGATTAACATCCAGATAGGTAATCGGACGCTACAGCCATCTACCGGCAGAGGGAAGGTGCCTTGAGATGATCTTATCATTCCAGTACTATTAATAAAACATACCGCCATGAGGTACGATGTGCGTACGAATAGACGCATCACGTCCAGCCCCCATGCGGCCTCTACAGTAATGTTGCGTTGTTGCGTCGAGACTGGCAGCACAACGCTTAGCAAAGCCAGATGCATATAAGCATCATAGCGGGGTAGACTTTAGGGCCGAACGTTGGCCTGCCGTTCGCAGGAGCCACGATGCATCAGTTTTGTGCTCGTTCCCATCCGACCCAAGTTATCATGCAGCGGCAGCCAACCAAAACCAGTAAGGCAACGCTGTTTTCTGTGGATCAATAGGGACTTGCCAGAGTGTTCCTTGTTCGATATAGGCCAGCAAGCAATCGCGAGGGATGCTTGCCCTTGAGACTATCCAGCCATCATTCAAGTGAGCCGCCAGCAGACCATCGCTGAGCTTCTTCTAGAGTCTGGACAACGACAAGAAGCAATTGAACCTTTGTCATTCCAAGCTTCTGGTCAGTTTCTTTCTCTTACACCATCAAGACATCATGAAAGTCGATCCAAGAGCGAGCTGGGTGGGTTCGGTCGTACATAGCCTCAAGGTGTCCCCTTAACCTCATTGCTTATCGTGCTGAGATGGCCAGTATCCGTTCGCTACTATTACCCTACAAGTTTGTCAACAGACCACACGAGTTACTCTGCTCCTTTCGGTAGCCTGTAACGCGATAAGGTTATACATCTTGCACAAACCGGCTGGCAGCTGTTGCCGGTCCAATCGATTGGGAACACGACATCCTCCCCTCGGTCCTAAGCCAGCCTTCCAATTCTCCATCCTTGCCGTCCCAGCCTCTAAGAGCTCCGATACAAGATCTTCCCCGCAACTTTTCGACGATTCCCGCACTGGCCTCGTATGGTCAGAACCACGGCTGCCTCATCGCCTTCCTAGTCTGGCCTGAGCCGGGTTACATCCATCACAGGGCCACACCACGGCCCAGCAAAGCATTGCTCTGGACCGTCCTACCGATTAGCGCGTCGAACCAACTCGTTCCTGTGGCTTCTGTCGCCGTATCAGAGCCGCTTGGAGCTGTGATCGCTGCTGATAAGCTGTTTAGCAAACTAAGACGAGATATCATTCCATAATGGCGTCTCTGCTGCCACTCATATCCGACATCTTGCCCATGATTATGCCGGCAGCCACGCAAATTACACGAGCCAAGGACCTTGAGCCTTCTCATCCTACAGTCGAGGGGCCCATCGTATATCGTCCTGCCGTTGTCGGCCGGTGTGACAGGATGTGTACTTCTGGTGAGCTTGCTTTGCCCGCCCCCCCCCCCCAAAATTATTCCCAAAGGCACTTGCAGATGTACGGCCGGCAATATCTGCCCGGTGTCTATACCCTCTAGCTGCAGCTTTGCCGTCCTTTCGGGTCTTCGGATGTCCTATTCCTGATTCTGTACCCGAATCACGTTGTGACTATTTTAAGCAGTACTGACGGCCCGGCCTCAATGTGCCTCACCTGTACACCATAACAGCGAGCAAGGTACGTCGACGCGGCACTGCGGATGCCCCTCCTAGTAGTCCTCAGGGCGTTGGGCTCCATACTTTGCCCTTCTTGGCTATGTCAGTGGGTTTCTAACATGTCAATAAAAGACGCCATCATCTACGCCGTGTCCGGCACCGGCATTCTTGTCGTCAAGGAGGGCTTCGAGGGTGAGCTCCACCGCCACGAGCTAACCCCGGGCGACTTCGCCTTTGTCCCCGCATGGACGGAGCATCAGTTCTGCAACGAAACCGACTCCGATGCCGTGTACCTTATCATCCAGGGTGGTCCCCGTCCAGCCGCAGTCAACCTCACAGGTTGGGGAGGCCAGGTGATTCCGCAGACATGACTGATATACGAGTAAAAGCATACGAGTCGCACGGGGTGAAGGGGAGGAATGGGACCCCCCCTCCAAATGATTTCAAGGCTTTGCCGCATACCATCTATCGTTGGCTCGAATCCGCAACGCTACTGGTTAGCGGTACCGGCAGGATCTATGCTACTCTGTGATACTGTGCTGCAGCGCGCCCCAATCAGCCGCACCAAATGTTGACGGGCTACAACATCATCAAATGCTTGTGCGTGATCCAGATGTGGAAACGTGACCACCTCTAAGCCACCTTGGTCGGCAAGGTACTCCGCAACTGCAGCTGTATCAACAATCAGGTCCTTGCCGGATAAGCACACTGCAGCTCCTCGCCTGTTGCTGGAAGCAACGGAGCCCGGCATGCTTTCAGATCCCATCAGCTCCTCTTTCCAGATGATATTCTCCCGCCAGAAGAAGTTTCTCCCCAGGCACAGGGCTACAGCAGGATCCATGCTGGCAAAATACCACAGCTGCCACTCGTTCGCTCTCCGGGGCTGACGGCGCGTGAAGTTGAATGCCACACTTGGTAGATGCAGGCAGATGGTCACAGGATCGATCAGCACGATGGATACCACCCTGTCCCCCAGACTTGGGCTACGTAGCATGTGCGTGGTCAATACGGACCCATAAGAGTGTGAAGCTATTGCATACGAGGCCCAGCCGTGGTGCTCAAGGATCTTGGTCATCTGTCTAATGAATTCCGTCTTATCTGGCGGGGGAGCTGTCAGACGAAATGACACTGGCAGGAACTCGATTGCCATGACGCCAGAGCAGGGCGCCTGCTTCCCCGGCGCAGGCATGAGCTCCAAGAGGAACTGAGTATATGTCCAGAGCCCCACGCCGATGCCGTGGAAGAATATGAGCGGGACCTTGTTGTCGTCGCTGTGAGGATGAAGCCAGTAGCTCAGCGCCGGCGCTGCCGATCGACGCCGAGAGAGAAAATCCTGTGGTCGTGGAGGGAAGACGTCGAGGGCGGTCGATGATGCCCTCGCATAATACTGATAGCCGTTCCACGTGAGAAGAATATGTGTCAACTGGTCGACAAGAAAGATGACAAGATACCACATCAACCCTCTGTATGCTGTGGGAACCGCATCGAGGGTGAGCCGCAGACTTTTGGCCGGTCCGCGCCCGTCGGCAAGCCTTTGGCCAAGTCGTTGTTCAATCAGCGCGACATATTCGTCGAGGTCTTGCCGGACATGAGCTGGTCCGTCAGGGTCGAGCCCTTCGGATCCCTGCTCGAAAAAAGCCCATAGGAGAAACTCTCGCATGTTTTCCCGGCAGATGTCCTTCATCTCTGCTCCCATGAACCAGCCTCGTAGATATGTATCCACGCCTGTGGTGTTGCCCAAGCATTGTTCAAAGAGCGCCCGTCTCTCGGCCCGCGAAAGCGGTGGCGGATGCAGGGCGGGTGTGAGCAGCCGCCTCTTGTACGGCTGCCATATGAAGAGGGCGTATGTTGC
Organism: Stachybotrys chlorohalonatus IBT 40285; assembly: GCA_000732775.1. Classification (NCBI taxonomy): domain Eukaryota; kingdom Fungi; phylum Ascomycota; class Sordariomycetes; order Hypocreales; family Stachybotryaceae; genus Stachybotrys; species Stachybotrys chlorohalonatus. Next base: position 82,613 of record KL660549.1, on the reverse strand, counting down.
TTCAGCTGCTAAAAGGAGGCAAAGCGCGTGAGCCGCAGAAAATTGCCATGCTGGGGCGCCGTACACGAAAACCAGGCACGCAAGGGCGGCTGCATAGAGAGCGGCGGAGTAGCGGACGCAAAGGATGGCAGTGCGGATGAAGACCAGCTCAGCAAAGGATGTACCAATCATTGCTACAGGCAAATTCTGTCGTGCCTTGGCCACTGCAGGCGACGGGATCTTGTTTTGTTTTTGTTTTTTTTTTGTTTTTTTTCCAAGACAGGTCGCTCGCAGAGTATGGATAGAGTAATGTAAGTGCGAAGCACTGCAGAAAATGTGAAGGGGTGTGCAGCGCTCGCTGTCAGCCGCAGGCGCACTTGTCAGTCCAGTCAATCGACGGATACGTGCAGTTTCTCCCTCGGAATTCCAGCCAGTCGAAAGAGTTGGTGCAGCAAACAGACGAAACCAAGAGATGGATTGATCGATTGGGAATTGGATGAAATGAACGTGGTCGCGTGGTCGATGCCTTAAGACCCGGCGATGGTGGTTTTATGCAAGTGATGTAGTCATGTTGAAACAATCCAAGGCAAGTCAGTGGTGGTCAATTGTTTGAAAATATATTTGGTGACGTAGTGTCTTGTCCTAGAGGGGAAGTTGTCTGGGGCTTTCTGTCACTTTCAGCGTGATCATCACCTCCACGAAAAGCACGCGTTACGAAGCGTCAGAGAGATGACACAGCACGGGTGGTTGCCGCCCCGACTCGGACTTTGGACCCTTGGATGTCTCTTATATTTCCAATGAAGCACTACTAAGCTGCGATGCAAGTATGGAGGGTACAAAGGCGAAACACAGGCGCCAAAGACAAGATGTGGTGACGCCCATGCTGGTAGCCGCCATGGATTTATTCCTGCTGGCGCAAGAAGACTTTGTAATATGGCCCATGCCTCTAACGTTGATGAACTGGGCAACTGACGGCGTTCACGCAGCTTCATGACCGGCGTTTATCTTCTCGTAGCCCAGAGAGAGCTGCCTGGGCTCGCTCATTTTCAGGATAGAAGAACGACGCCATGCCTTCCCATGATGGACAGCTTCTATCCTTACACAGACACAGTCATCCTCCTGCCCTCGATGTTTCACAGACACTGGATGCTGGTCTCCGGGTTGTAGCGCTCGAGGCGAGGTGCCTTGCCGTCACGCCTACATCAGCACGACACGTACATCTGTCCTACCTCTACACGGCCGGGATGTGAGCTCGATGGCACCAAGATTCCTAGAGGACTTATAATGTTCTCGTGTCCCCGCGTTTGAAACATCGGGACGCTTCTCGCTTCCCACGTCACCTGGCCAAGACATGAGCTACAGAGCGAGCAACGGCGACCGACGAGGCAGCACTGTTGCGCCGCCCGTCCGCAACATCCCGCAGACATACGACAACTACCACAGCCTCAAGCACCTACTCCCGCACAACGGACAGATCGAACTCCGCATCGTGTGCGTTTACTGCTGCAGCCAGGGCCCGGACACGGACGCGTGGCAGGCGCCCGGTGCGGACACAAGCCAGACGCTGCTCTCGGACGGGGACGTGGTGTGCGTCCAGCCGTGCGGTCACCTCGCCGGCTGGTCCTGCATGTCGCGCGACCGGACGGGGCGCTGCCCCGTGTGCGGGATGCTGTGGCGGCGCATCAACACGCAGGCAAACCACTGCCTGCACGCCTTCGGCATCAATAAGTTGCGCCTGTTCGCCGACATGGCCGAGGCCGAGAGCGAGTGGCTGACGCCGCAGGTCGACGGCGCCTACGTCGCCGAGCAGTGCCGGCAGTGCGCGACGCTCGACGCACTGCGAGAGCTGACGCGGCAGGCCCGCGCCGAGATTGCGGGGAGCATTCCGGGCGGCGACGGGTCGTGCACGTACGCCACCGACGGCGCGGTCCACGGCTTCCTAGAGGGAGATTCTCTGAAGCCGTTTACGTTCCTGGACATAATGGTGAGGCCGCCGGTGCTGTCCCTGGGGCTGATGCAGGAGGCGCGGGCGAGGGAGGAACAGATCAGGGCGCGGTACGAGGGGAGGACGCCGCTGGCAGAGACCAAGGCCGTGGGGGAGGGGCCGTTCGTGTTCAAGGTTGCCGGTGCAAGTAAGGCGATGGATAAGCATGTTGAGAGCATACAGGAGGAGTCATGAGGCTTAGGTTCGGATCCTTGAAGTTGACGTTGGCGGGCATACGGATGGTAGTATTGGCGGAGACTTGCCTCGAGAATGTTTTGCTACGCCATGCCTGAGGGAAGCCCTCTAACCCGGACCCATTCGACTACCATAGCATCAACATCAAACAAGAACGACGCAGAAGTTGGTGTTATTGAAGAAGCCGCGTTTGATGGGCTGGTCTGGTCCGGTCCAGGGTAGTGGCAGATTTGTTGGGAGGCGAAAATTCGGCTAAGACGTCATGAAAACTTGACATGTGCCCTTGGTCATTTCTGCTGGAAGTCCATTCACTCGGATTACACAAACAACCATTTTTTCTTCATTATAGCATATTATATTTTGACTTGTGCGATTGCTTGCTTAGCTGGCCATGGCTGAAAACTACATCTTGCGCGTCACTGCCGGTCCTGGCTACGAAGAATCCCAACATGTCGAGGTTCCCGTGAACAAGTCGCACCCGGTACACATCAAGAGCGACCTTGCAGAAGTTGAGCTCAATGTCCGAGTCCAGGACTATCGCGGCCTACCGCTGAACTCGCCGTCGACGTCGCCCTACTTCGCGTTGGAGCCTCACAAGTACAACCAGGACCAGTACAGCATCGGATTCCGGTTCACCCCACGCAAGCCCACATCTGCGGGTGCAGGGTCCGAGAATGGCATCAAGGGTACGGACCTGCAGTTTGGCAACGACTTTGACCACCCGATCCGGGACAGGCTACCGCCGGGCTTCAACACGGCCATGAGCATTGTGAGGTGGTGGATAGATCCGGGACTGGATGGTGATGCCTACGCTGACAGACCGCATCTGTACGGACCTGCGTTGAGTTCGTTCAATGTGATTCACATTGGTAAAGGGGATCACGACGAGGAGAAGGGCGGCCTGTGGTTTGACGAGGGAGGCGATGAGGAGGGACTGCAGACCCGGGCTGATGCCGGCATGCCTGCTACGAGCAAAGAAAGAATGCGCTGGGCACTGAACGAGAAGAACAAGGAGGAGTGGCGCTTCGAGTATGGCAAAACGTACGGGTTGGATTTTTTCAACCCATACCTCGACTTTACCAATCTAGCCTTACGGCTTCCTGGCTTCCACCTCCCCATCATGCGATACTGGGATGGACAAGGTCTACGGTAAGCAAACCCCCTCCCCCGGGCATCACACCCATTGTGTCGACCATTTGCCTCCATTTTCTTCTGTCACCCCGCGCTTAACCGTGCCGTCCGCCCAGGTCGCCCGCCAAGCGCTCACATCAGCTTAGGTACGTTCTCCGGAACAAGGAGACTGATGAAGTGTACCTGGTTGTGCTGTTTACGCTGTACCGGAAGGAGGACGTCAACGAGGACGGGACGCTCAAGCAGGGGGCAGAAGCGCGTGCCACAGATGCCGAAGGAGGGGAGACGAATGGTGAGGGTGAGCAGAGTGCGAACTACGACGAGGAGGAGGCGTTGAGACAGGCGAGGGAAAAGTTGGGGGAGCCACATGGGGAGACGCAGACGAACGCCGATGACGTTGATTAGATGTATCTGCGTATGGCCAGCGATTCGATTTATGCCACATAGAACAGATTCTAGACCAGCATCGGCGAAAGAAGAACTCTTAATATGCATCGCTTGTTTCAGGGGCAGTGATCAAGAATGCGGGCGGAAGTCACGGTCATGGTGGGAGTCACTCCATCACAAGCATCGAGTTAATGATCCAAGAGTTTTGACAGAGACCTATCGGAAGATGAATTGTACTTCAGTGATACACGCTGCAGCGTGAGTCCCTATTGTACCTCCCAATCAATCGGCCGTAGTAACGGGCAGTTCCGTGTTATCGGTTCGCCGCACCTTCCCCAGCACTCTCGACCGTGAAGGCCACGTGCCCAAGTGCCTCGATACAGCATCAGATGCGAATTTCCTGCCGATCGCCATCGTGTTTCCACGCTACATGCCTTTTCGAAGCCGTTCTGCTACGAGCATCTCACCCCTGCCAACATCGCCAGCATTCGATCGAATTCGAGACCTGCTTGAAGGCACACCACATCTGGCGCTCGAACCATATACGTGATGGCTGTGAGCACACTGAGCAGTGGCTCTGTGTCTGTGCCATACGTGGCTATGGCGATGCAGCCGATTGACTGCCCTGCTCCGATTCTGCCTGACGATTTTGAGGCCTGCCGCGTACCCGGTGGGCTTGAGCTATGGTCCCGAGGCGGGTTCTACTCTCCTGGAGTTTGCTTCTTCGGCTATCGTGCTCAGTGTACGTATGCAGCCAACGCCAGCGTCGCTTGGCCCGTGGAGGAGGCAGAGACTGCGGTCCGATGTGTGCCGTCGTAAGTTGCAGTCGAGATCTATGTTCCATAAAACGGCTGACTCCAGAAAGAGGGCATGAGTGCAACGAAGTGTCCGAGGATCAGCGATACGCCACGAGCAACTTTGACGGAACTATTCTGTCAGTCCCGGCCTTCGAGACTCGTTGGAGGTCCGAGGACCTGGATATAGCGACAAGGAATACGCCAGCCCCTGGTGTCCGGACTTCACTCCCACCAACGACCTTCCCTGCTGCATCTGCAAGCGAGGCATCCCTTGAACCGTCTTCGAATGCCCGGCAGACCCCGAGACCAAGTGTTGCGGCAGACGGGAGTACTACCGCATCGCCGGCGCCAGCGGCATCGTTTCCGCTCACTTCAGGTGCGATTGCGGGGATAGTGGTCGGTGCAGTTGTCGGACTGCTCGTACTCATGCTATTGGTCGCATATCTGGCCATAAGGAATCGACGGCGTAGAAAAGCTGGGATGGATCCCCGGCCAGAAGACTTGTGGGTTCAAGGAACATATCGTGGGCCAGGACTAGCCGAACTCGATAGCACACAGCACCCAGCGGAACTTGAAGGTGGAACAACCGAGCCCAAGGAATTGCTGGCAGACTCAACTACTTCACCGGTGAAGCAGACGGAGAGGATTTCGCACATGTCGCTAAATGACGTTCCTCTTGAGATGCCGGCAGAGCCTGTACCGGGAACACGTGCGTCGACTTGCTCCAACGGTCTAGAACATGAGGATGTTGAGCCAATCAGGGAACCAATAGGAGACCGTGTAATTGCTACCTTCCTTCGAGATACTGCCATGACCATGATCTTCGATGCTTCGGTCAGCATTCAATAGCTCCGCGCTTTGCCGGATGACTCTTGGTTTACCTATGGTAAGTTTCCGATTGCTGGATAAATAAATGACTCCCTTACCGGGTCGTGCCTCTGTTGACCATACTAATGAGGATTGTTATCCTTGATCGTCTAGACCGTCAAGTCCCACTCCAACCATCCGGCTATAACCGCCCGGGTAGGCTAGCCCTTTTCCAGCTTGTGGAGGGCTGGTGGGTCATCTTGTCTTGACAATCTTCATCTTCATCTCCTGGTTATTTCCGTTTCGAGAAGCCGTTTCACTCCTCCCTACGTTGTCATCATGATAACTTGGCGTCTCTGGGCGAAATTGTCTTGTCTGACGAGAGAATTCAGTTGCATTCCTTGGGATTTGGAGATATACACTATGGCCATCACACTCATCGCTCCCATATGACCCTTTTCTACTTGTTCGCATGCTCCCCCTGCAAGTGGTTTGCTGAGGCCGACATGAGAGAGACCCCGGTGCTTGGACATCCGCGTCAAACACTTGCGGGGAATGGATAAAGCTGGAGAGCCCAGCACGTAATTCCCCAGAAGCAACAGATCCGGCGCAGGTGGGATTATTTCCGTTTGGTCTGTTCGACCCTTGAAGATCCACAAATGTTGTCTCCGTGCTCATATCTACCATGGCGAGGAACCATAACCCAAACTTGACCTTTGATCTCTTCCGCAGGAATATAAATACCAGCTGCAATCGCCCAGTCGGAACCGTTGAGTGAATCTGTCTACTGTGGTGCACGTAGAGCCTTCGGACTTGACCATGGTCCTACGACAACCCCTTACCGACAAGACAACACCTGACCTCGAACCGCGCCGGATGGAGAAGCCTGGAGAACTTGGTATGAACGGTGAGACTGCGGAAGGGCAACCCCGCCTCGGCCATCCACAGAGCGGGCATCTGGACGCCAGCAGCCAGATCACGAGCCTTTACCTTACGTTCGACACTGAGCTGCCCTCGGTGCCAGCGCAACTACAGCCGGGGACATCTGGCACGAAACTGCCGTCACCCCCCAAGCTCGACAGGTTCATTTCACCACTGAAGTGGAGTCCAGCACGGAAAGCCCTCTTGCTGTTGCTGTCATGCATTGCAACTTTCTTGACGGCGTACACGGCCGGAGCCTACTCGCCGCCGTCACGGGCCGTGGCCCAGGATCTCGGCGCATCAAACCTGGTGACGCTCCTGGGCATTACGACCTTTTGCCTTGGCTTCGCCCTGGCACCCATGGCTCTGGCGCCTCTATCCGAGCTGTGGGGTCGGTACCCCATCTTCGTGGTTGCGGGCGCCATCTTTGCCATCTTCCAGGCCGTCTGCGCGGTGGTGACGAATGTGGCCGGCATGCTCATCGCGCGGTTCCTGGTCGGCGTCGGCGGCTCCGTGTTCAGCGCGGTTGTGGGAGGCGTCATCTCCGACGTCTGGGAGAAGCACGAAAGGAACATGCCCATGGCGGTGTTCAGCGGTGCGGTCCTTGCGGGCACGGGAGCAGGGCCGCTTGTGTCGGCGGCTTTACTCGAGACCATGAACGATGAGACTACAGCGTGGCAGTGGTCGTTTTGGCATCAAACAATCATGGACGGGTCGCTTCTCATTGGATTGGTTGTGCTGTTCCAGGAAAGCAGAGCGTCGGTGCTATTGTCAAGGAAAGCATGCGCTTTGAACAAGTGGTACGAAGAGCTTGAGAAGGCAGGATGCTATGGCGTTTACCTGCAAACTCCGGCCACGGTAGCCGGGGAACCGTCCGTAACGTCGAGCAGGGCATCATTAAGCCTTGCGGAGCAGCAAAAGTCCTCTCTCGAACAGGGACCCGCCAACGGTACGCAACTACTTCGAATCCGATGGGTGGTCAAAGAAGACGAGGAGCGGCCGCCACTGGCAAGGCTGATAGCAACATCTGTGCAGCGACCGTTCTTTCTGCTTTGCACCGAACCGATCGTGTTTTGCTTCTCGCTGTGGGCGGCCTTCTCATGGGGCGTCCTGTTCATGTCCTTTGCGGTGGTGCCGTATCTCTACCAGGGCAACTTTGACATGTCGAGTCGGGTGTACGTGGCTATGATTGGGGGAGCTGTTGCGGCGACAGTCGTCGGCGTCCTCCAGGAGAACGTCCTGAAGCACCCGCAGTGGAAGAACAACGGCGGCACGACCCAGTACAACGACTCCAAGTTCTGGTCCTTCATGCGGGCGAGGTTCCCGGCCGAGGCGCCAGAGGCGCGGCTGTATTTCTCCTGCGTCTCGGCCATGCTGCTGCCCGCCGGCCTGTTCGGCGGCTTCATGGCCCCGAGCTACATGAGCAGCTACGCGCCGGCAATTGGCATCGGATTTGCCAACTGGGGCATCTACTCGGTGTACCTGGCAACCTTCAACTACATGGCCGACTCCTACGGGATATACGCCTCGTCGGCGCTGGCCGCCCAGAGTTTCTGCCGGAACATCCTGGGCGGTGCGTTTGCGGTGATTACGAGCATCCTGTTTCGGAACATGGGGCTGAGGGGCGCGGGCGGCTTGCTGGGAGGGATTGCGACGGGGTTGACGTTTATTCCATGGGTTCTGGTGTTCTTCGGGCCTAGGATCAGGGCAAGGAGCAGTTTTGCAATTGTGAGTACTGCGAAGATTTGCTTGGTGAGTGGCATTGCTAACACATGATAGTCGATGCAAAGATAGCGGGAGGGCACTCCCTTGCTACAACATTATATTTCTTGTTGAAGACATCACCAAGCGTGGGGTTCTACCAAGACCATACGACAGTACCACGAGGCTGTTATTGGACTCGATATATCGTCTGAAACGGGTTGATACTGTGATGTGGTTCCACATTGCAATCAGTCCCGTCCCCATTGAAAGCTGGTACATGCGAGGCCGTGTTGCGTAAGCAACACACAGATGCTCATGTTCCGGAAATATATACTCGTGCGGCACATGGACGTGCCAGGTTTCGGCAAAGCTAGGCTGCCTGCGTCTCCGGCGCTCGCTATTCAAGCAGCTTTATGTCACCAGGGGATGCAGCGGCCGGGTGAGTCATGCCGCGGGTGGAAACGAGGCGTGTCAAGTTATATTGGGGTCTGCTCGTTGAGCCCTATTTACTTGGACTTGGCCTTTTCGGCTTGGGCCTGTTCGTAGATCCAGTCGTTCAGACCGTGTCGATTCCTGCCAACATGTCAGATCAACACAAGGTGGTGCGTATGGACGGACGGGGGTCGAACCTTGCAATCTCGAGAGCGTAGAACTGCATCCGAGGGACTAGACGATAGATTAGACGGAGAGAGTGAGAGAAGTTTGGAGGGAATGCGATGCGTACCGAAAATGACTGTGTCCTCCTCGTACTCGGTCTTGGGGCTGTTGCGGACCATGGTGCCAAAGTTGTAGTCGTCAATCTTCTTCTCGTAGGCCATCATGAACTTGCGCCAGCGCTCCTTGCCGGCCTTGCTCTTCATCTCGTCCTCGTCGACGGTGGCGGCCGGGTCGAACTCGGGAAAGGCTTCTTTGAGGTGGTTGTAGATGTCGTCGTCCATCTTGGTCAGGCGCAAGCTAGAGCCTTTTACCTTTTCGAGGATGGCCCAGTAGGTTTGCATGTGTTGAACGGCTAGCAGTTGATTAGGTCAAAGTTTTTAGACTGGGAGGGGTGTTGGGCGCGGACTCTTCACGGCGAACTGCTTCTCCATCTACACATGCGAGGTCAGCTTCGGTGGTGCTGGTGGTGATGGAAAAAGGGGGGGGGGAGGGGGGGGAAGTGAACGCACGTCCTCCATGTTGCCGGCATCCTCGGCGTTGAAGTCTTTGGGCACCCGGGCGGGGCCCATGCTCATGCTCTCGAGGGGGTCCATGTTGGCAAGGGCTGAGGGGGTCGGCGATGGTGATGTTTGCGAGGAGGGTGGCTTTTCGTGTTGGTGTTGAGGCCTGGGGTGGGAAAACGTGGGGCAGAAAAAAGAGTTCTGCCATGGAGGGGCAGCGATGAGATCAGAGACGGTACTAGCGACAGGCGAACACTGTGAAACCTGCACTGTGGGTGCCAGCCTTTGTCGGGGTTTCGGCTTCCATCACGACTTCTAGGCATGGCAAATGACATGGGAGAAGATAATCGTCAGGTGCTTGAAGCCCTCAACCTGCGATATCAGACGAAATAGAATTCATTCCCGAAAAGAATGCCTGGACACGAGGAGCTGCGCCCGATACCAATAGCGCTTCTCCATTCCCCAACCCTGACAGTATATGGTTGAAGCAGTCAACCAACGAGGCGGGCTGAGCCCATCCCGTGCTATTATAACGGAGTACCCTAATGCAGCGGGACGGAACCATCATTCTGAAGCAGAGGGATAAGTTCCTGCATGAGCTCTGGGCCTAGTGGTGAGCCGAGCACGCCTTTGTTCGGCCAGGCGTGGGCGGGCGCCAGCGTGAGAACAATACGAAGCCACAATGGGGTCGCCATGAGTGAGGACCATTGTTGCTGCAGCGCTTGGGCATTGACGGCAGTCACCAACTTCGGTTGATGGGACGTTTATGCGGGAAGGGAGATGCTCTCTTCGGGATGATCTGGCCATGGACCAAAACTCGTTGTTGATTTCCTTCTCCTTCTCTCCTTCGTGATACTACATGTGGTTAATTCCCTCCGGCACCGAGTCACGATGGCATACGAAATGTTTGATATGAAGGACATGGCCAAGCCAAAGGAGCCCTTCTCGCCGCTATCCACAGACACCTCGACCTCCCTACTCGACAGCACTGGCTTCGACGACAGCTTCGAGACGTACGACAAACCCAGCACCCCCACCAAGCTGTCGTGGAAACATCTCTTCGCCTTTACACGATGGCGTCATGCCGGGCCTTTGAGCGCATGCATGTCCGCGTCGATAGTCACGGCGGGCCTGAGGGCCGTCTTCGCCGTGCTCCTGGGCGCCGGCTTCGACGTGGTGGCCGACTTTGGCGGCGGCACGACGAGCGGCGACGACGTGATGCGCGACATGAGCCGCTTCTGCGCCCTGTTCGCCGCGCTGGCCGCCGCCAACTGGCTGGCCAACTCGGCCTCGCTGGCGCTGTGGGTTATCTTTGGGGAGCTGCAGGCGCACAGTGCTCGCGTCGACATCTTTGGCAGTCTGCTGGCCCGGGACATGCAGTGGTTCGACACCTTGGACGAGGGCATCTCCAGTCTACTTGTTCAGGTTCAGACGTAGGCTCATCCTTTGCGTGATGCGTCTTTGTTGTGTATCCGTACTGACGAGAGGGATTAGACAGACAAGAGAGCTTCAGCTTGCGGCGTCACAGATACTCGGGCAGCTGATCTGCGACGTCTTCACCTCGCTTGCTTCGCTCGCCGTCGCCTTTTACTTCAATTGGAGGCTAACACTGGTTCTCCTTGCGTCCATGCCCGTTTCGATGGTCATTCTCTGGCTAGCAAGCCGGAGCCTCGACGCGGCCATCCAGAGCCAGAAGCATCACCAAACCCTGGCTTCCAAGCACGCCATTGCCTCCATCACCGCCATCGACCTCGTCAAGGTGTTCAACGGCGCGGACCACGACCTGCAGCAGTACGCGCGGGCCGTCGAGGCCGCGGCGAAGCACTACCTCGTGCAGGCGCGCTGCAACATGACACAGCTGGGCTACGTGAGCTTCTGGGTCATCATGATGTTCGTCGCGGGGTTCTGGTACGGCGTCGCGCTCGTCGACGACGGCGCCCAGCCCGGCCACGTGCTGACCACCTTCTACGCAACGCTGACGGCCTTCCAGGGCGTTGAGGCGCTGATGCCGCACTTGCTGGTGCTGGCAAAGGGCATGGCTGCTGGCGCTTTCCTTGCTGATGTCGCGTCGGGCGTGGACGGCGCGCGGGATGGGCAGCAGTCGACTGGCACATTAATCCCACCGCACTGCCTGGGAGAGATTGAGTTGACAAAGGTACGTGTGGGTTCCTTCACTTGTGCCTGAGACTTTGTTAACAGTTTTGTTGCAGGTCAGCTTCGCCTACCCCCTGAGCCCGAGCAAGCTGGTCCTCAAAAGGTCCTCCTTCTCCTTCGCACAGGGCCAAACCGCCTTCATTGTCGGCAAAAGCGGCTCCGGAAAGAGTACCCTCGGCTACCTCATGTCAGGCTTGTACGAACCCTCGACGGGAGAAGTGTACATTGACGGCCGTCCGTCCTGGCGACTGGACAAGCGCTGGATCAAGCGGAACGTCACCCTGATACAGCAGGCCAGTGTTCTTTTCGACGACACGATCTTCGCCAACATTGCACTGGGCCATCGGAGCCCAGCAAAGGCCACACGGCGCGATGTCTGCAGGGCCTGCGAGTCCGCATGGCTCACATCGACCATCTCCAACCTACCAAAGGGGCTGGACACGGTCGTCGGCCCCGGCGGGCACAGCCTGAGCGGCGGGCAGAAGCAGAGGCTGGCGCTGGCGCGGGCACGGCTGCGCGATCCCCCCGTGCTCATCCTCGACGAGGTCACGAGCGGCCTGGATCAGGTCACGCGGGCGCTGGTCATGGACTCGATCAGGAAGTGGAGGCGCGACAAGACGACCATCATCATCACCCACGATGTCTCGCAGATTGCCGGCGACGACTTTGTCTACGTCATGGACAGCGCGAACCTTATCGAGCAGGGACTGAAGAGCGATCTGCTTGGGCGAGGAGATGGCTATTTCACGATGCTTGCTGAAGCTGGCTCTCGCAGATCCAGTTTCGGCCACAACACAGGAGTTACTGCAACGGTAGAGTCGCAGATGCACTCGCCTATATCCCCGGGCAGCCTATCCAAAGCCCCAAAGCACTTCTCTGACGATTTGCACCGACCCCCATCCTATCGAACCTCCTCTGCCCTGAAAAAACACGGCTTGGGCCGTTCTCACAGCGTAAGGCTCGGTAAAAAGGAAGTCCACCATCCGCTGCCTCTCACCTCCCGTCCAAGTCTGCAGCTGGACGCAACCCTGACGGTGGCGAAGAAAGGAGATGCACAGAAGAAACAGGTCGAGCGGGACGTGACGGACGACAGGGAAAGCTTCTCTGCCTTCATCGCCGAGCGCTTCTCGTCGTACGACGACGGATCGCTGGCGGAGTGGGACGGGACCTCGACGTCGAGATGGTCGTCGAGCGATGCCTACGCCCTGAAAGCGAGGGTCAACTCGATGAACTCGCTCGTCAGCCACGATGCTGCAAGAATCTTGAACGACATTGGCGAAGAGAACGTCGTCCGCCTCAGCTTAGGGGGCAAGGACCAACCTCAACAGACAGGCACGCCTACCGCAGCCGTCAGGGACCAGAACGGCAAGGAGAAAGCCAAGCTCGTCACGATACTGAGCAGCGTCTGGCCCGTGCTAGGTCCGCGCGACCGGCTGACGCTCGTGCTGGGCCTCGTGATAAGCTTCGTGCGCGGGGCCGCCACGCCCACCTTCTCCTACTGCCTCGCCATGCTCCTCGGCGCGCTCTGGGCGCCCGAGAACAGGATGGCCGAGGGAACGCGCTGGGCGTGCGCCCTCATCGGGATCGCGCTCGTCGACGGCCTCGGCACGGGCGTCGGGCGGTACCTCCTCGAGCGCGCCGCGCAGGCGTGGGTCGACGCCGTCCGGCTCCGGGCACTCCACCGCATCTTCGGCCAGCCCAAGGCGTGGTTCGACAGGGCCGAGCACTCGCCGAGCCGCATCAACGAGTGCCTCGACAGGAACTCGGAGGAGATGCGCAACATCCTCGGCAGGTTCGTGCCCGTCGCCATCTACGTCGTCGTCATCCTCTCCATGTCCCTCGTCTGGGCACTCGTCCTCAACTGGCGCCTCACCCTCGCCGCGCTCGCCCCCGTGCCCGTCATCGCCGGCGCCGTTCGCGGCTTCTCCTACGTCAGCGGCAAGTGGGAGGCCAGGTGCAACGCCGGCGCCGAGGACTCGAGCGCCCTGCTCACCGACATCTTCACAAACATCCGCGTCGTCAAGAGCCTCACCCTCGAGCGCTACTTCACCGAAAGATACAACAGGTCGGCCGCCAGGACCCTCGGGCTGGGCTTGCGGCGGGGCGCCTACACGAGCCCCTTGTTCGGCCTCTACCAGAGCATGCAGTCTGCCGTGGTGGCCTTGGTGCTCTACTACTCGACAGTCCTGCTCGTTCGGGAACGCCGCATCACCGCCGCGGAGATGCTGCAGGTCGTCAATCTGCTGCTCTTCGGCATCGGCACCGCGACGACGAGTCTGAACCACATGCCCCAGCTCACCATGGCCCAAGCCACAGCGACGCAGCTGCTCAGGTTCGCCAACCTGCCGTTACGCCCCGTCGAGAAAAAGGAGGTTTTACAGAAGCCCAGCTCCTACCTCCCAGTCCGATTCAATAACCTGAGCTTCTCGTACACTGACTTAGCCACCACAGACATTCTACGCAGCGTCTCCTTCAAGGTCGAGGCTGGAAGGTGTACCGCCATCGTCGGGCCCTCGGGGTGCGGCAAGTCGACGCTGCTCTCCATCCTGCTCCGCCTACACACGCCGCGCGCAGCAGATGCCAGCCCCCTCACCTTCAACGGCACGTCCTACACGGACCTGGACCCCAGCGACCTCCATTCGGCCATGGCCTACGTCGCGCAAACGCCGTTCCTCTTCCCGGCTTCCATCGCCGACAACATCGCCTACGGCCTCGCCGACGCCACGCCCCAGGCCATCCGCCGCGCTGCCATGGACGCCGACATCCACGATTTCATCACTTCCCTGCCCAGAGGGTACGACACGCTCGTCGGCGACGGTGGCCAGGCGCTGTCGGGCGGCCAGGCGCAGCGCGTCAACATTGCGCGCGCCCTCGTCCGTGACCCGCAGCTGCTCGTGCTCGACGAGCCCACCAGCGCCCTCGACGCCGCCGGCGCCGCCAGCGTGCGTGCTACCATCCTCGCCCTGGCGCGCGGCCGCGGCCACGCGAGGGCCGTCGTCATGGTGACGCACAGCGCCGATATGATGCGCGTGGCCGATAACATCGTCGTCCTGGATAACGGCGCCAAGGTCGACGAGGGGGGTTTCGATGAGCTGGTGCGCGCGGGCGGTCCGTTCGCGAGGATGATGGGCGTGGACACGCAGGAGGAGGAGGAGAGGGATATCACGAGTGAGGACCGGCCTTGGTGGTGAATAGTGACGATGGAGTCGAGATCTTGCGAACATGTGGCAGCAGGATTTTGTCAGTTAAGGGGGTAACGGCAACGTGGATGTGAGATAGTGGCATTGTAAGCGGTGATGGGGATTTTGGGTTCATATTTGAGGCGTTACATAGCTGCTTCGATTTTCAATGGTTTAATTTCTTTGAAGTCTTTGTGAGCATGTACTATTCATATCATCAAGCGTACGTGCAGCTTGTCCATTCGGAGATAGCTAGAATCGGCATGACGGGACCTAGTCAGTGCGGTACAGTTCTCATATCTCATTATTCATTATTCATTCTTCATTCATTTAATTTGTCCTCTACTTATACAGGGTATTTAACATGAAGTTCATTGTCTGCCGCGTCCAGCTCGTACGGCGCGCGAGGGCTTCTTGGCCCAGCATACATTTCAACGATCGGCATCTTTGGCCTCTCGATTTCCTTCTCCATAGAATCTTCTGCTTCGAGTTCCGCGGGCGTCCGCGGGCGTGAGAGTGGCGGCGAGTCTTGTCCGTTTACCATGCGCTCCTCGCTCTGGCTGAAGATCATGTTAGTGACTGTCGGATTGGGTGCGAAGCTACCGCGGCAGCGACGTGAGCAGTTTTCCTTCCTTCTGTCCAGCGTATCTAGTGGCATGCCAGCCTTGTCATCCAGGGCGGAGGCACCTGGTTGCGCAGTTCGGAAACGAGGGCCTAGCATGCCCTTGACCAGGGTGAATACCATTGGTAGATTCGTCGTAACGATGGCGACAAATGATTCACGGACAGCCCAGGTACCGGATAGAGGAGCGCCTCTGGTAGGGTTCTAGCAGCATGGAGGATTAGCGGTCGGAGCTCGATGGACGTTGTAAGAGACTAACTGTTATGATGATGACGCAACGAATGGTAGTGAAGATAATGACGACAAAGCCACCAGTGAAGAGAAATCCGAGTCCAAGCTTCTTCCAAGTCGGC
Source organism: Stachybotrys chlorohalonatus IBT 40285 (assembly GCA_000732775.1). NCBI lineage: Eukaryota > Fungi > Ascomycota > Sordariomycetes > Hypocreales > Stachybotryaceae > Stachybotrys > Stachybotrys chlorohalonatus. Next base: position 67,243 of record KL660549.1, on the reverse strand, counting down.
ATGCTAGTATTCCAAAGCATTGGCAATGGTATGGACATGAGATACAGGTCTGTGAAGACATTGGTAGTATATGCAGTTATGACAATGGGTCGTGACACGGCGGCTTGGCAATGGTCTAGAAGCAGAGTCAGCTTTGGGCTTGATTATCGGAACGAGTGGCGGGACAACTGACTCTGGGGGGGGGGAACGGAGCGCCAATAGTAGTGGAAAGGACGACACCCGAGGAAGACGGTGAGAATAACGGCAAGGTATGTGAATATCATGAGACTGAAGCCCAGCATTGTTCGTGTTCGATAACCTCCGCTCAGGCCGGCCTACAATCGACAAAATTTCAGCAACGTCACAAGTTGGTAGAGGCCTAGATCCACGTACCGTCAATCGCAGATAGAGGAATAGAAGCGAGAGTTTTAGTAGCCAAAGTGTGCTGGCATACATGAACCAGGAAGCAATATGTAGCTGTGCCCCAGACACCCTGCATCACATTAGTCAGTCGCAAGCGCACATAGAACTGTGTTGTGTCGATGGGGAGTCCCGTCAATTTCAATCGACATACCAAATAGAGTAATTCGGATGATCTGGTGGTGGTGCCGGATGGCGCTCTGGTCGTTCTGAGCCATAATAGAGAGTTCCTCCAGTGTGTGCGATGACGGTCAGGGCAGTGTAAAAGATCTAAAGCAAGGGGCGTCAGTGACAAATTCCCGATGCATTCATGATTCCTGACGCAGCGTAGCCTGTACTCTCACCAAGGAGTACATGTTCCACCCTGAAGGTCTGGTGCTCGTCCCTGAATGACAATTGGAGAAATGACCAACGAACCAAGGTGATGGCAATAACATAGTCGTCCCCTTGTAAGCCGATGAAACCGACGGTCCGCCAGCGGGCTGCAAGTCGAAGGGTTATGAAGAGAACGGCGACCGTGTAAAGCGACCACATCTCGGCTTGGAACTGTGCGACATCGTCCATGTCGTAGATGTAGGCACGGGTCGTAAATTGAAGAAGGGACCGTTGGGCAAGAGGGTTGACTTTGAGGAAAATACGGGGACGTCGGAGCGTCGGTAGCGGACGGGGACGAGCTATCAAGCAGTGTGGATGATGCTTGATCTCATATTCTCCTTTGTTTGAAGATTACGAGACTCGTATTGCTTCGCGCATCGGCAGTCCTTGCTTGTTTTCCCAGCTTCCACTTGTCGTTGCAAGGTGGACTATCCCGTGAGTCCAACTTGGCGTGAAGCAGGAGCAGCAGCAAGGTCTCAAGTAGGGACTCGAGGAACGGTAAAAAAAAGTACCGGTGCAGGCGTGACGAAGGGACAATCAGGTATATATGGATAACACGCCGTCTCCTTAACGGCAGCGCAACATGGTTGCCACATCAAACAAGGATGCGTAAGGATTTCCACATGGCTGTGATCGACGGCCAAGTGTCTTGTGCGTAGAAGGATTCGAGACCAGAGTGGCTCAAGCCAGCCAGCGTTGCATCGAGCGTCCCGTTTGAGCATCGTCGAGGTGCAATTAACCAGATCCCCTGGCCGAGTCTCTTCGTTGACCGAAGTTCCACCCCCCCCCCCTTCCCAATATCTGCAGAGGCTATTGGCAATTCACAACACGTTCAAGTAGAGCTTTCCGCATCAATAAGGATGGGAGCACTGTGTCCCGTAACTCAAAGGCCGTCGAGTTGGTTTTCTACGGCTGGTAGCTCGGCAAGCATCCCTTGGAATTGAGGCGGCTGTGGGGATCAAAGTATACAAGCAAGACATTTGGCAGCGACTGACGTGCATGAACGAATCGGGGGACATGGTCCAGGTGGAACGGGTTCCTCGCAGAAACGGCAGGGCCGTAAGTAGCTGGAGACGAAGTCTACAAGAATAGAAATGGCATTTACCATGGGTCCAGGCTGGTAAACCCAGCATCGCACGTTTTATGTTCGGTCCTTTGTTTCTTATCAGGTCTACCGAAACAATCCATGTACGTAGGGATTGGCACTGTCAGGACATGCCGAATCGAGACGGGGCACAGAGAGGTAGGTACGTGTTGTAACAGCCACTCAGGAGGTGCCGCGCTGCAGCGGAGGAGCCGTGAGGCTAAAAGTGGCTCGAGCCAGCTTCGCCAAGCGCGAAGACAGGTATATTGCACGAGCTCGCTCCACGGGTTTCGAGCCTCTCGAATATCGTCCAAATACCCCCGGTCGATTGATGGACAGCGAGTGCTTCATCAGACGCGGTAAGGTATGCGCCAGGCTCGGGCCCGAAGCTCGAGTGGGCGAAAGGCTACAGTAGCATATGGTGGGACGCTGCAGAGGCAAGACAAAAGGCTGGTGGAGCTGAATGTGTCTATCGGCGTCGGAGCGGGACCGAAGGACGGGATGGAGGCCGAAACTAGGTAGCTACCTTATGCAAGCTTCAACAAGCCAAGTAGGTCGCTTTTGCGATGTGAACGTCGTCGTCGTCGGAATGCTGTTGTGCTGTGGGTTGAAGATGCAGCAAGGTCGAGATATTACAGACGGTTGAACGATCGCCATGGTGACTTTCCTTGTCGAGCTATCTTCCACGTCAGGATGGAAGGAGCAGAGGGGCACGATATTGTGTTGTGAAGGCACGGCCCATGTTAGATACGACTACCCTACATACTTACATTACATGTCATTGTTGGTCCCTGATTGACAGTAAAGATGGCGTTGATGATGAATGTGCTCGAGCCTTTCGACGACGATCAAGACGCGGCCACGGCGTATTTCATCCAGGAACCCAATCAGAAACACCCTCGGACTCAAAGGATCCAGGCGCCCGTCGCCGGCAGGGACGGAAACGCACGCAAGCCTGCGGCAGAGCCGTCGGTTTGCCCCCCATTTCCCTGCTCACGGGTTGCCCTCGCAGGGCCGGTGTTTCAAGCATCCGCATGCGCAGCGGAGCGGCAACCCGAGGCACCTTGTCATTATGGCGCATTGCTCGATGTTGACGCTGGACACCTGACCCGTCGCTGAGGATGAAACAACTGGGCACTTCAACCAGTTTCCTCGGTCTTTCTGGCTGCTTATGTTGGTCTCGTCATCCGTCCGGGCAAGGCAGGCGAACACAACGCGATTGCGCGTCACTTCATCAGGCCGAGCGCAGTCCAAGCCCACGGGCGTGGGCTTTCCTCCTCCATGATTTTTCCCTCGTGTACTTCATGCCTGTAGAAGCAAGTCGCTCGCTTCGTCGGCGCGCCGTCTGTTTCTTGCCAAGTCTCGCAAAGACAGGACGACAAGCGAGAGCCGGGGTTAGGACGTAGTGGCCCCGGCTTCTGGAGCAGCGCACGGCAGCATGATTCAAAGCATCGTCAATGAAGGTTGTAAGGCCCCCGCGTTTCTTTGGCTGAGGGCGGAGCAGGTGTTGCTAGTTTGTCTCGCATGGGCGTTTGTTTCAACGCTTTCTCGCCTTAATGTGGAATCTCGTTCCACGGTGACAGGATATGGGCGTCAACCTATTGAGATGCTGCTTGTCCAATCTGCATGACTTGTCCAACCTCGCACAGGCTGGAAGGCTTCGACTCAAACTATCAGCAATGATTTCATAATTGGTAACTCGTGAGCGGACATGAACTACCAGTACAGGTATACGTAAAGATCAGCATGTGTTCGGAATCCTACTTCTGGTCATCGCCCGGTCGCAACTCCAGGGTAGCCTCAGCCCACAGCCCACGACAAACGACGCACCTCTATCCCGACCTCCAATCCGATAGGCAACTCAAGCCGTCCTCCCACAAACGAAGCAGAAACCAGCACAAGAACTAGGCTGCCCGCATGACCTTCTGAATCACCAAACGCTGTGTACCCCATGTCAGACACAAAAAACCCACTCCCCACCATGGCTGACCCTATCGTGCTTGCGCCAGCAGTCACCCAGACCCTGTGGTTGTTCCGACGAATAAGCATACTTTGAGCAGGCACAGGTCTCCGAGCAGACCGGGTGTTCACTTTTTCTTCTCTTTTCTTTTCTTGTCTGCCATTGTACCTGAATAGACTGTCTGGTCGTGTGGACACGCGAGATAACGTCTCTGCTGCATACGCCGTTGCTCAATGTCTCTGATGCAATCCTGAAGCGGTAGACTATCATGTATCGAACAATGGTCTCGCCTCTTCCATAGACCATCGTAATAATAGTCGGCGTATCTTCACACAAGTTGGTTTACCCCATATATACCCATCGAACCGGAAGATGAAACGCTGCCAGCCCACGTGGTGGACGGCTACCCGCTGCCTCTACTCTATTCCCCAACCAGTGTACTACACCGAACCTGGCAAACCCGGCATCATAATACAAACTGCACCATAGGATATAGCTATCTTCGAAACTTACTGCCCAGCGGCAACCACCCGTTCGCATTGTAGCCCCCCACTCGGAACTCCGCCCAGCTCAGTGTGATCTGATGTTCCTTCCAGCTCATTTGCCGTGACTCCCCGTCGAATACGCGCACCAAAAAGAACACATCGTATTCTATCCGATATGTGAATCTTCGTCTCAACTCTTACATTGGAACAGGCCCTACGAGACAGCTGCCGGGGATCAGAATCCGTAACCCAGCACTCCATCTCCAACCCTTCTCTTCTCCCTCTCTGCCTCCTGCTTGCTCTTCTTTCGCTTTCTCGTAGAAGCATTCGCTTTTTAAATTATTTATAGCTTTGCTCAACTCGAACACGGTGGGCTTGATACTGCCTTGCAACCTGTTTCTATTCAGATTTTCCTTCTAACACCTCTCACCTTTCTGGATTCAAGGCAACCAAGCTTGAATAGGGATCCTTTTCAGTATGAAGAAGCTATTTGTTTACAAGCTGTCCAGCATATGGCTATCCGAAGTCCTGACTTTTGTCACTGTCTGTGCCCACATCACCAACGATGGACCCCCAATAGTCCCCAAGGTGATGATCGTCTCAATGGTAACCTCCCACCTCCCACACCCTTCCCCTAACAGCCTCGGTCTCTCAACTAACAATACACTCTTAAATTCAGTGGGCAGCAGAATCCGAAACATGGCACCACAACTTCCCCCGCTCCCCTTGGGGCAATCTCACCGCCCAGCCCATCGGCATCCCGGGCCTCTCTGTGCTCTACCCCCAAATATTCTGCACCGAGTCCGGCGACGTATGCCAGATCGTTGTCGGCGAGGGCGAGATCAACGCCGCGGCGTCCATGATGGCTCTCGTGCTCTCGCCTAGGTTCGTACTTACGCAGACTTACTTCCTCATAGCGGGCATCGCTGGCGTGAACCCCCATCACGGCACACTCGGGAGCATCGCCCTGGCGCAGTACTCGGTGCAAGTCGCTCTGCAGTACGAGATAGACATACGATCGCTGCCCGATGACTTTTCTACCGGCTACATATCCTTTGGCAACTCAAAACCGCACGAGTACCCCACCATCACGTACGGAACCGAAGTATTCGAAGTCAACGCGCAGCTGCGCGACGCCGCCGCCATGCTGGCGCGGAAAGCGGTTTTGCGTGATGATTTGGAGCTGCAGCCGTACCGGGAACAGTACGAGGCTGACGAGGAGTTCGAGAAGGCGGCGCAGCCCCCGGGCATCATCAAGTGCGACAGTACGACGAGCGACGTCTACTACTCGGGCAAACACCTCGGCGACACATTTGAGGAGACAACCAGGATATGGACAAACGATTCAGGCGTGTACTGTATGACGGCTCAAGAAGACTCTGCGTCACTCGAGGTTCTGGTCAGGGGCGCAGTACAGGAGCTTGTAGATTTCTCCCGTGTTATCATATTAAGGGCTGGTAAGTCTGGATTTGTATCATCCCTCGCCTTTCTTACCACCTAGGTGATACTAATTCGACTACCTTGGAGGTTCCAACTTTGACCGTGGCCCTCCCAGTGGTGATGATCTAGAACATCTCGCCTCGGCCGATCCCCGTGGTTTATTCATCGCTCTGGAGAATACTTATTTAGCCGGTATTGAAATCATCAGTGGCATACTTAGCGACTGGGATTGTACTTACGAAAAGGGTATCCCCCACGACAACTATATCGGAGACATCTTCGGGAGCCTCGGAGGACATCCAGACTTCGGCCTCGGCAGCCTCACCGATGGAGAACCTGTCCCGCCTATTGAAAGTCGTACTCGAGGTGATCACTTGCAATTGGGAGACAGAGAGATGGAAAGACGAAGGACATTTGGGCGGCAGGCACCTACCAAGCTTTTAAATAAGCCATGACTACAGTTGTGGATCAGAAGACATCGAGTTACGGCGTTCATGGACATTCCTCTTCCTTAACCACTTTCTTCTTCAACAGTCATGGCGCCTACACAAACATCATAGGTCTGCGTATTTAGTTGGCGTCTGCAAAATATTCCCTATACTCAATTCTAGGCTGAACGAGTTGGTATGATGGGGGTCGCCGCCAACGGGTCAAGCGGTTTGTAATATGGCCTGCAAACTTTGGTAGACCGTAGTGCGATCGTAAGTGCTCACCTACTCGAACGATTGCTGATGAGGCCTCGGTTCCATTGTGTAAGCCTCCTGGCAGTGGAATTGGCGGTGACTGGGTAGTTTACTGCTCGTGCTCAAACTGAGTGTCTATTCCTTCAATTTCCCAGCCATGCCAGTGATCCTGTCGAGGTAGCGAGGCACACAACGATCCCCAGTGATGAGCCAACCGTAGGGCAGAGAGGTGCAGGATCAAGAGCCCTAAACTCGTACCGATTCCCCAAACACGCGCAACGCCCCGACCCGATTGGCTGCGGTGCTGGCGTACGGTCAAAGAGGATGACCTAATCATGACTGGAAGTGCCAAGTCAATACTGGCTATTATGACCAGCGGTATGCTCACTTGGAAGTGTGTCATATATGGCCAGCATGAGCGAGCAAGGGTCGACAGCTTCACGAGAAAGAGAACCAGCCGGGTCAGGTAACCAAGCTGCGCTGGATCCCAGCCCAAAGAGGCTGCGAGCATGAATATGCCCACCATAATCCTGTGTCGGAAGCCATCCAAACCTCGGCTAGGGGGCGCCATCAACAGTGGAGGTGCTGTGAAGACCGAGCCGTCATCACTTCCCTCCTTTTCCGACTCGGTCGAGCTGCGAGCCACGGCGTGATCATCAAAGCGATCCTGGCTCCTTGCCATTGTCATGGATGTTGGGTGATTGTGAGGAAGCCCCGATGTTCGTCTTTGTCGGAGGGTCGAAGGTGACTCATCCTGTAGAGGGGACTCGGTCCAGGGCGAACCATCCTCCAATACGGTATTTTTGATCCTAGGGTGGCGTCTTCTATTGTCTGTTCGAATGTAAGATCAAGTGCAGTTAACGATGTAGGGAGTTGCTACACACCTGGTGTTGGGGTGCCTGGAGTTGCGGGCGAGTCAAGATTCTGTACGCGACCTCCTCGTAAGTCGACTGGTGGCGAGGAAGGCCTATCCTGGGTCATACCATCGAGGCTTGATTCGTTCGTCATTGCATTCAAAACATCTGCAGCACTCGGCCTCTCAGCAGGGTCAAGAGATAGCAGCTTCTTCAAAAGTGCGTATAGCTTGGAGGGGAGGTCCGGACGCTCCCTGCGTTCACCGTGGAATCCTTGCCAATCCGTGATCTCGGCACGAAGCTCGTCGACGTCCTCGAGCTCTTCCTGGAGTGCGTTGGCACTTCTATACGGCAGCCTACCGAAGCACATGAAGTACAAAATCATGCCAAGGGAGAAGACGTCCGACTTCGTTGTAAAGTTACCGTAGTGGCCCGTTGCATCCACTTTAAGGACCTCGGGGGCGCAGTATGAGATGGTGCCTGTAGAGCCAGTGGACTTGCGTACCACATTTTCGGGTTGAACTTCGCCAAAGTCGCTGATGAGACAATTCAGACTTGTGCCTTCTTGATGCAAAAGGCAATTGCTCGGTTTCAGGTCGCGATGGATGTAGTTGGCGGCGTGGAGGTAGGCCACCCCTGAAGTGATGTCTTTGAACAAGGAATAGATCATCTCGAACGACAGAGGTGCTTTGGCGAACCGATCCACAGGGGACGCCTCTGCACGACCTTTGGAGCGCCGACGCATACGCGCCTTGAGCTCCTCTTTAGTGGTTTCCCTGGGTGCGCTGCCGATAACATACTGATGGAGATCCCCACCGTTGCAGTACTGCTGCAATATGAATGCGCATGCAACAGTGGGCCCGAAGCGAGTCAGGCGGACGTCCTCTAGCCAGACGTGACGATAAGACACGAGGTTTGGATGGGACAGCTTTGCGAGAAGCTCGACCTCGACAAGGACCTTCTCCAGCCAGGCATGATCGTCCCCCACGGGTACGCGCTTGCAGGCGAAGTGACCCAGTTGACAACCGTCTATTTCGTGTCTAACAAGGAGAACGACGCCCTTGCCGCCCTTGCCCAGGACTTTCTCCTCGACGAAGAAAGTGCTAAAGTAGTTTGGACTGAAAGCCTCTCGCCGTATCTTGCTTCCCTCTGCTTGCGCGACACCAGGAGTGCTGGAGACGAACTCGGCGTCATCGTCAATGATAACGCCCGAAGCCGAGGAAGCGGAAGCGGCTCGAGAGCTGCTGGCTAGAGCGGGCTGGAATAGCCTGCGGATTGGGCTCGAGGGAGTGTATTGGTCATTGTCGTCGTTGTGGTGTCGCGCTCTGAGCATACGAAAGTAGTCCGGATTGACGTAGGACTCGTGACCCATCTCGAACGCGTGTTCGAAAGGACGATCCGAGGAGTTCCGCGGTAGTGGCTGGTGGCATGTTGGACACTCGGGCAGGCCACGGATCTCGAGGCGTTGGGAGGCGGAATCACGAACTACGATGGCATTGCGATGGCGGCTGTCGCAAGTCAACAGTTAGTGAGCAATTTGCTAGAGGCAGTCCGTCTCTTCGACGCACTTCGCATCTTAGGAGTAGTAAAGAAACATCCAAGCGCAGATAAGCAGAAGCATCTTACAGGACGATTTCGCGGCCCTCGCGCGGGTTGTAGGGAATCAGTGACATGATGAGGTCATGCGGTGATGGAAGAGTTCAGCGAAGCGGACATGGCGAGTGGCTTGGAGCACGATTAAGCGCAAGGCTGCTGTGGGTGGAAATTGGATGCATTGACGAAGTGCGACGTTTACGAGAGGTCAGGACGCAATGATTCAATGGCGGAATGTTGAGATACGATTGATTAATTAGCACAAGTCGCTTGCCCTGTGATGCTTTTCCCCGCCATCAGCGCCCACCGGCCCCATCCAAGAGAGCAGGCAGGAACGATGAATGGTGTAGCCCCACCGCTCCACGCACGGGACTCCCAAGCCCGATGCCACCATGCGACGGTAACTGCTCCTGCCTGAATAACGCCGAGTCGCACAAGCGTCACGCAGCAGTCATCCTATGGAACGGAAAGTAAGTGTGGGGTGACTAAGATGCTGCGTGTGTCCAAATGCTGCTGCTACGATACCAAAGGTACTGCCTACCTTGCCCTAAGTTACCTACCAAGGCAAGGTAATACTCAGTGTAAATTCAGTCTCGTCTTGATGTGGTCCTCTGTCTTCTCGGCCTAGATATTGCCACATGTCTCCCTCCCAACCCCCCATCAATCTTACAACTCGTCCGTTACAGGGTTATGCCACCAAAAACACGGTGTCGTGGTTTTGTTTTTCAAGGGTATCTTGCAATCATGAAATGCGTTTTGTGCACCGAAGCAACCCCTCGAGAAACTGTCAGAGGAAAAGAAACCTTGCAAAGGACGCGGTCCCAACGCCATCCCTCTCCGCAAGAAGCCCTCGCCAAAGCCGGGAGGACAAAAAGCATGAATGCATAGTATGGAGTATGAACGCTCAAAAACAAGCTATGATGCACGAGACTCGGCCAAATCGCAATGCCTGGCCGATAAAATCCGCCGTGAAAATTCAGGTTGCTCGGCAATCTGCATCGTGAAGTAGCTGCCATTTCGTATGGCAGGTGTTGATATGATCCCGGAGATGTCGCGCTCCCTCGTATCTCTCGCTTCGACCGCTAGATGTGCAAAGTACGCATCCGTACGCGTCAGAACCGACATGTGATTTGGCCAGATAGCGTTCAGTGAGCTTGAAGCCCTCCTTAAGCACCAGTGCCTCCCTGTCATCACTACGGGTACGCCAGCTGTACCCGCAGGAGCATTTGTCTACCCCGGGAAGTCGTTTCTGGAGGTTGACCTGAAGGTTCATTGCCTCTGGACAGAACAGGGCAAAGACGGAGTTGTTAGGGCGTAAGGTTGGCCCAGATGCCTCGAATATGGCATCTGAAACCTTGGGCGTTGGCGGAGGTGACGGAGGCTCAGACTGAAAGCGCAACGGACCGCTGTACACGGTCATGGATGTCGTTTCCGTGTCGTCGTCGTCGTCGTTGGTCTCGGCCAGAGTTTCGGCATCATCAACTTCCGCACCTTCGTCCACATACGGTCTGGCTGAGGGGGCGGGCGAAGCCCGGTGGGCGTGGTGGGATGGTATCCGCGGCAGTGGTAGGGTCAGGGTCTTGGGTATGGGTCTCCCTAGGGCAGTCCGACGATACAAGTCCATGAGCGCATGCAGACTCAGCTGCCGAACCCCTTCAGACACCCGGATGACATCTGCTAGGTCGACCAGAGGACTCGTTGAGACGGCAGCGCGGTGAAGATTGGCTACACGGTGGCTCAAGACATTGAGTTGAGCCCATAGCAAGCTGCGGCAGTATGCTATTCGAGACGAAGCAAGACGGTTGCCAGTTAGAGACGCATTCTACACAACAGTCAAGTGACCGACGCTTGGACTAGCTCACCATCACCTGTGGAAAAATCGGAACCAACAATGGACAAGGCCTTGTCGTAGGTGGCCTTGATCTGAGAACCGGAAACCGCAAGGGATGTTGCCAGTGCACAGTAAGGCACTCTACCACCACGACCGGCATAATGGTTGGCGGCCATGCGCTTCGACTTCCAGGTGGTGTAGTCGTCGAAGCCGTCGGCGTATGTTTCCACCAGAGCGGTTACCAATCCGATGACAGTGGCGGGCTCCATGATGCCGGATGACGGGGCATTGCCCGAGACCGGTAACGGGTGTTCCTACGGGATCGTCGAAGGCTTGTGGAGTAAAGACGGTGGAGGTTGAATGTTGGTGAGAGCCAAATAGAAGCTTATATAAACACGAAATGGAGCTAGCTCGAGCTCCTCAGACACTTGAAATTGGGCAAGGAGGTAGAGACCGGGTTTAGTGTGAGAAGGATCCGAGGCGTGAACTGGTTGCGGATCAATTGGGAGGAGAATTCTACGAAGCACGAAAGGGAGAGTTGCCGGAAGACAGCTGCTGCCAGGGAGCAAGGTTGAGAAATACAGGGGAATCGGGGAAAAATTAAGAGAGATTGGATGGGGGATGGAGATAAAGTGACTGATTGATGGATGATGGGGGAGGGGGCACGGGTTTCGTTGCAGGTCGAGGTGAGACAGGACACGAGACTAATCTTGATAGCAGCGCCCGCTGTGGTGTTAGTGGCGCCCAACGGGATGGGAAGGATTCACGGATGACCTGGCCGGAGAGCGGCGGCGGCGGCGGCGGCGGTGGTGCTGGCAGTGGGCGCGTGCGAAATGCGGTCACTGCACCACGGCGGTGTAATACCCTTCCTGATCACGATGATCTGCCCGCACCCGTGGGAAGAGACGGAAATTGTTGTTTAACGAGTTTTGTTGATCAGCCTGACGGGCAGTTATCGGATGAATGCATCAGACGTCGCATTGGCTGTGTCGGCCCGTAAATGACCGTTAGACTCTCCTGGATCAGTCCTACACCAACAAATGAAGAGGGAGGGAGGGAGTGATGATGTTTGTTCGTTGGTTGAAGCTTGAGTGACAATGGACAAGGCATCGTGCCAGGACCAGCCCAGAACCCCGGACTTGCCAGAACCAGAACCAGAACCAGGACGAGGCGAGGCGGGGAGGGGGGAAGGAAAAGGCAAGGCGGCTAAAAAGGTGACTGGCGGCGTCGTTCGTCCATCAAAGGAAGGGAGGGTTTCCCAGGGCTCTTGATGAATGTAGACAAAACATCCGCGGCTCGAACCACGTCGGGTTCCGGTTCGGTATGCTGGGCTGGCTTAACTGGTTCTGGTAAGGTTGCTGTGCACCTCAACCAACAGGAGCGTCGGGGAGCTCTCCAGCGGGCGCATGGCAATCGTCAATGCCCAAACCAGGGGGGGGGAAGGCCCGTAAAGAAACATGGGGTAATTTGTCCTCCTACCTTGCGTCCTCGCGTCTGGTGGGTGGTTCGTTGGCGGGAAAGGGTGGTGGCTCGGGAGCAAATCGCGCAAACACACATGGCCCAGTGCCAGCAGCAGCCTGTGGCATAGCAAACGACCCCATCCCACTCCTCAGGTACGTGGACGACGGCGACACGGCATCAGGAGGTACAGTACGGAATAGGGTTGGCGAGATGCATGATGGTCCGGTGGAGAGAGAGCACCGCAAGGGTGGCCGGGGGCCCGCACGGTGCAAGGTATGACGGGTACTCGCGGCGACTCCGTCGCAGGTGCCCAAGTGCCATTTCAGACGGCTCGTCACCTCTGCGGGCGCAACGAGTTAGCAGCGGGCCGGGCATCGATGGCAGGGCATGGATGGGCAGGTCCGTGTGCTGCTGTGTGAAAAGCAGCGGCCTGTGTTGAGGCGTTGCTTGCATGCATGCATTGCCTGTGTGGTACTTTGCGTGTACGGAATGGTCTTCAGAGGATCTAACCCTTTTTAGTCAAGCATACCTCAAGCTGCATGTCGCCAAATGCGGTAATCCTCACCGCCGCTCCTAACAATTCGTGAACTTGCACGCATGAAGTCTGTGCTTCAGAGGAACTCAACATAAAGACATGCAACGCAAGGCTCGTCTAACTGCTCGCAGCCTTACTTTGGTTGGGTCCGTGCCGGCCAACCTGATCATGTAGAGGTCCATGATCCGTGGTACTGTCCAATATGGCAAGGGTCATTGCACAACTACTCAACTTGTGCTCCATGTCATTGAGACAATGGGGAGGGTCACCCCTAGAGCTGCCATGGAGGAGAAGCGTGCCAACGGTTCATTAGGCTGACTTCAGAGATGCTCTAATCGAGGTCGGCTTGAACATATAAATGTATGAAGAGATGAGTGTCTTCGAGCAGACTTCTCGCATGTCTCGCTTCCCTCACAGCTGATACCTTCTCAAGCCCGTGTACATGCCATACCTACCTAGGGAGCCGTAGAGAGAGTACTCTCTGATCGCTACCTCATGGAAAGAAAACGACTAAAGAGATGACTGGGTTAGTTGGTTGCAAGCTGTTCAGCTCAATCAATTCGATCGAGCTGTCAATTTGAAGGTCTACACCGGTAAGCACCAACAGGTGTCGACATTTCCATCATGGACAACTCCTTTCCAACAGGCTGCCTCGACAATCCTCATTTCCAGGCTGGAAGGACTCAACACCAACAGCGCCAGCCCCGGTCGAAGCCGGAAGCCGGACGCGACCAACGAAAGCCTAGCAATACGTGCCACAGCAGGCAGGAATGGCATAGGACCCCTTAATCAAAGACTGAGGTTCTCAGGTTCGAGGCCTACAAAGTATATAAAGTCTCGATATTCTCCTTTCCTCGGTGTTCAGCCTTGGATTCCAACCACAGTCGGTCAAAGTCTCTCGCTCTTTTAACCATTGCACTCTCTTTTGCCTCAGCAACAACAACAACAACAATAACAACAATAACAACCGTCACGCTTTCTCTGGCATCATTCGTTCTACGTCTGAGATTCCTGTATTCCACCAAACCAACAACCCCCGTTGGAATTTCGAAACCACAAAATGCATCCATTCGCCACCCTCCCCCTACTGCTCAGCTTTACCAACATGGCTCTATCAGCCCCATCCACTGCCCCCGCGTACAATGCCCTTGCCGAATGTGGATTTCATGAGAAGCTTCCAGGCTTTTGCTGGGATGAGTGCAACGCGGCGTGCAGAGTATACTGGATGGACGGACACTGTGGTCATGATGATTACCGCCGAGCTAGCACCTTGTGCAGAAATTGCGCCAATCAACATGGCTTCCCGAAGACATGGAGGCCCATCACGAACGTGTGCTGAGGATATGTACGTCCATGGCCGATCTGCCCGGAGACCGCATACTCACGCAGCTGCCGTAGGAATCTTGGATATCGGATAGTGCTGTGGAACTATCATAAAGCTAGGTCGAGTTGAGAGACTGATATGGCGATGTTGGCCTGTTATGGGAAGCTGTGGGATGCATTTCGATTCTTACATCTGGCCCGAGCTGCTGATTCTGGCACCCATCCTGCTCCATCGAATTGCAGGTCGGGCCTTTGGGGGCAGTAGCGGCTCTTCAAGAGGCAGCAGGAGCTTGCAGCTTCGGGGAGGCCGTCATAAAATAATATATACTCTCGCATCTCATTCTGGACCTGAGGTTCAACGTCATTGTGAGATACATGCCTTCATCCGAAGGCTGCGATCCTGTGCGTGTATGAAACAATCATCTCGTTGGACCCTGGTTGGCCGAACAAGCTGAATAATTGATCCACTGACACTTAAGGACCCCTAAAGATCTCCACACTCGGATCGGGGACTTCAATGTACGTTTGGCTGACAACCCATTTCCAACACTACTGACCGGACCGGACCGACTTGAGCCTGCTGCAGTCGACGCATTTCCCTTTAGACTGATAAGCCGGTTGAAAAAATCTGTTCTTTGCGGGTTGTTGCGCCCGTCAATGTCGGCCGACCTCCGCCAGGCCTGCGATCGCTGCCACAACAAGAAGCTCCGATGCCCCAAGCCCGCAGGCTCCCTCTCCTGCGCTCGCTGTGCCAAGGCCGGCGCTCCCTGTCTCTTCAGCCCGCCCTCCCGCCCACTCCGCCGTGTTGATGCCGCGGCGGCGCCCGTTGCCGTGCCCCTGTTCGGGTGGGAGAGCGGCTTTGATGTCGGCTTCGAGGCTAACTTTTACGGCCATGGCGACGACGCCCCGGGGCCGGGTCTGCCAGGGACTGCCACACCTAGCCAGGGGAACTCGACTGGAGGTTCTGAAAATACGGCTACAGATGATGCTACCACTACATCATTGACGGCTCAGCTCGCCGACGTTCTGCTGGCCCTGGATCGTGTTTGGAGACAGCTGTCCGCTGGATGTGGCATGCAACATGTCTCAAGCGAGCAGGCTCTTTACTACGCCGAGTTGCTGGGCACAAAGGCCGGCGTACAGGCCAACATCGAAATTATCCTTCGCCATACCCAGCTTCTTGTCGAGCTGTATCCAAACGCAGTCCGGCTTGCCCTACCCAAGGAACCTCCAGTCGCCAGCGACGCATGCACTGTCGTTGGATGTATTCATCCGGAGATTGATGTGTTCCAGGAACATCTTAGTACTCAAGTCGACCACGCATTGCTGAATCTGCTCTTCTCCTGTCATCTGCGTGTTCTCGATCTCCTCGACTGTCTCTTGCGATACGCCCACCTGTGCACGCAGTTGGTCCCCCCACTGGTCGCAAAAGGATACGATCCCCCTGTGGCCATACCCGAGGTCCGGATTGGCTCATTCGTTGCGCTCAAGGACACCGCCGGGTCTGTGGTACTATCCATCCTCACTGAGCTGCACACGATGCTCGTTGCCAGGGTTGAGGACTTGTCTGGTCGTTTATCTGCGGTAAACGGCGGGCGTTCCGGAGAGCTCAAGGTGCTGAAGATTCAATGCGATATCATGGGCACGCGGACACAAGCTACGTTTGCTGAGCTCGCGCAGATCAAGGACAAAATGGTCCATCTTGGGGCGATGCGATGAGCCAGCGCCATTGCGTATGCCCCTTTGCCTCTCCGACAAACAATTGACACACCTCGGTCATCACTATTGCAAGACAGGGAATGTCAGGCTTTGACATTGGAAGTGGTGCCAAAAGATGGTAGGCAAAAGAAGACCAGTTCAAGTCCTTTACTGCACGCATACCCTGGGTCATTTCAGGCAACCCTTTCTTGACCCTTTCGAAATTGGTCTTCAGAAACCGCATCACGTCAAGGGGACTGAATCGCGCCGTGGAACTTCTGGCAAATGCCACAAGCCAAGGCACAATCCACCACCTGAGCACTCGATAGGCCGTTGAAGTCCACGCCTTGGCAATACAGCAATCATACGGGGAGTATTTAATCGGATATTTGGTACCTGTGATCCAAACATCTCATAAAACGGTGACCAGCATTCAATATGGCCTCGTTCGGAAACTTCTGGGGCGGGTGATCCAGACAGAGGCGGTACTTTGCCAGCCTGGACTATGCATGCTCAACGTTTTGCTTGGGGTTGAACAAGCATCCTGTCACTGGAATAGAGATGGAGCAAGCGAACAATTCTCAAACATACACCAGACCGATGGGCTGGTCCAAAAAGGAATGTCCACTTAGGACAGTCTATTCGGCATCTGTCTCCTAGTCGGATTTGCCCTGATATCCAATGGGCAACACTGGAGGCAACCGGGATAACACGAAATCGATACAGATAAATGCAAAGCCCGATATTTAGTCTTGTATCTGGCGTCTTGTTCGATCAGTTCCGAAAGCTGCCACGGCATCCCATTGTCGGGACGTGGAAACTGGCTATTGCGGCCAAACATCCGCAAAAGAGGACGCTCACCAAGGACGAAAATCATTGCCGCTCATTTCTGTTCCTTCAGAACCACCAAGCGAATGAGATTGTTGGCCTGTCCCTCCATGTTAGTAACCATGTATTGGATTTCATGGCGTTCGCTACATCGATGCTGTTGGGAATGAGCGAAATGACAGTCTTCTGATACACTTGGTTTCATCAATATATACGCCAACGAGCACGTTGTTGTGGCGTGGATCAAAACACTGGCATGGACTTGGTTGTGTAGGCATTCACGGGTGTGACGAACGCAGGTTGCTGCGACAAGCCGGAGAGTTAGGAATCATGATTCGACACTAGGTCAGTACCCCCGGCGTTTTGGCAGCCGTGTGTGTCCCTTGCGCGGACAAACTACACGTTACGGTGCTACTGAGATGCAACACTGCGGAGACGCGAAGAGCTACGTGTGTAGGTCAATGGTTATAGAGGCATGTAAGGCCTCCATGCAGCAAGTCTACTCAAGAATGTCTCCTAACGAGCTGTCAACCGACTTTCCAAACGGGTTCTTCTGCCGCCCATTTGCATAGTACGTGTTTTCCACCGCGGTTTCACCCATTGGTCCATGTGTCTCTTCCTTGGGGCCCATATTCCGGATTACGTTTGTGTCTACTGCTCGAATGTTACAGTTGTCGACCTAACTTACGCTGGACTTGTTATCATAACATTCGTTGGAATTTCTCAGGTTGTCGAAAGCGAAACGGTACATCTTGTGGAGAAGAATTGCCACAGAGGAGGAAGCTGTCAGCGGTGGTCAGGTCAAGTCGATCGCCAATACAGCTTGCAGACACCAGTCGCAAAACAAAGCCTCCGGCTCCGCCAGATTTCATTGTTCCCTCTTCCATTGGCACAAGCGTAACAACCGCATCTTATCAAAGTTGTGGTATGAACCGGTCTATGGTTTCTTGTCTTCATGGACACCCTACTGATGCGACGCTATAGTGTACCGGACGTGGCTAGGTTATGGTATCTTGATGTTGTTGGCGTCGTCACCAGCATCGACGAGGTCAAGGTTCTCTTGGTACTGTCGCTTTGGAGCGTGTGCCAGCCAATCCAGAAATCAAAAAGCACGTGTCGGCCGCGGAGATTTTACAACAAAGCACACCGATCGCCGTGAGGAAAGGCTCAAGAAGGTGATTTGCCTACCGATAAGAACGATTGTGTACCCAAGATTCAGGCAAGGAGCCCAAATTCCTCGATGATCGGGGCACCTACGAATATTTCATGGAAACGGGAAGTCCTCGGCATCGGATAACAAATGTAATGAGAGCAGCATCGGGAACATTTGCCCAAACCGCCCAGTCATCTCCAGTATCGCTTCTTGGACAACAATCATGGTACGCAAGGATCACGTACCCCGCGGCTCTTCGGCCCTGTCGTCAAGGACGTACGCAGCACATTGTGGGGTGTCTTACTCCAGACTCCATCTTTACCTATGAGTGAGGACGCAATCGTATGCAGATGGGCTACACGTGCTCCCGAGGTGTCCGGGACCCGCAGTTGTGTTGTGGCGAACTATTGCGGGAGACGAACAGAAACCTCCGGCGCTGGACTCGTTGTCGCGATCCCTGCCGGCTTTCCACCAAACATCCCAACTTCTGTCTCATCGAGTGTGAAGATTCGTCTGGGCTTGTGGTGTACATGAATGAACGTGACCCAGGGAGCCGCAACTTCCAGACGCCTGGGTCAGCTTACGGATTTACGGCTTTTTTTTGTTGACAGGCCAACGATGGAATTTATATATATCAAACAGGTCCAATCGCAAGCCAATGGGCGAGCAGGATCGGACCAGGTCTTGCCGCAAACCAATTCGCGGCGCCCCCCTCCTCTCTATACCCCATTGAGGCCTTGGGTGCGGAAGCATTGAAGATGCCGCTTTGGGACACATGCCACTTTGAGCACATCTTCCGAGCCAAGTGTCCCAACCGCGCCGCCAACCCTGGTTCCGCTATATTAAAACCATATTTCGATGCCATCTGGTTCCATGCTTCCAATCGTGACAAAACCTTGTTTTTTCCAAGGGGCAGCCTCCGAAGGCCATGTCACGTTGGGTTCCGCCGCGCCGCATGGGAAAGCGGCTTTGTCCCACTCATACACCATCCCACACTCTACTTCCATGTGAGCGCACGAGGCCACATGCCGCCATACGTAGTCGCCTTGCGCCCCTTGCCCTCTAACTGTCGGTTCGATCCGGTTCAATCTCTAATTCCTCTTTTAACCGGCCCGTCTTAGCACACGGCTAAAAAGAAAGAGAGAGAGAGAGAGAGGTCTTGCTACCACGCCTCGCCGGAGAGGCTACACGGGACGTCTTACAACGCTGGCGGGCCCGAGCTCGACGCGATTGGTAACGATGAGGGTTGGACGGGGAGCGGGGAGGGGGCATTGGCATCACGGAGCATATGTGCGAGAATTGCTGGATACAGACGCGGTCCTGTGGAGTGCTCCATGCTTCCCAGAGGTATATAAGGAAATGCTTGTTCTCGTTGATTCCCGATCAGCCTGCCTCTTTAGCCCGCGATCTACATCCCATCTCCCTAGCTGTAAATCATCAAGTAAATCACCTTGAAACCGCAGCCATGAAGTTCATCTACGCTCTCGGCCTCCTCGGCGCTGTCGCCGAAGCCCACTGTGAGTCTCCCTCCCTCGCCCATCCACGCCACGACTTCCCTCAACGCCGTCGCATATGATATATATATACATATATATATATACCCCCCACGCAGTACAAAGTCTCCCAGCACTAACACGCACTCCCAGACACCATCCCTCGCATCTCGGCCAACGGCGTCCGCAGCGCCGACTGGGAGAAGGTCCGCCGCACGGCCAACTACCAGCACAACGGCCCCGTCACCGACGTCCGCTCCGAGTCCATGACGTGCTACCAGCTCAGCCCCGGTGCCTCGGGCGCCACCGTCCTCGACGTCACCGCCGGCGGCAGGCTCACCTTCGAGATCGCCCCCAACATCTACCACCCGGGCCCTGTCAACGTGTACATGGCCCGCGCCCCCGGCAGCGTCCTTGACTTTGACGGCAAGGGCCAGGTCTGGTTCAAGGTCCACAGCGATAGACCCACCGTCACGTCCAGCAGCCTGCAGTGGCCTTCTGATGGTAAGCCGTGGATTCCCCTACCTTCTCCTCTTAATCCCCTTCTTGAGATCAAAAGCCATTCGTGTCTGGCTTCCTTCAGTCTAACATGCCCCGCGTAGGTCGATCCACCATCGAAATCACCGTGCCCCGCTGCATTGCCAACGGCGAGTACCTCGTCCGCTTCGAGCACATTGGCCTGCACAGCGCCAGCGCCCCCGGCGGCGCCCAGCTGTACATCTCCTGCGGCCAGGTCCGCGTCTCTGGCGGCAGCGGCAGCGCCCGCCCCAGCCTCATGTCCTTCCCCGGCGCCTACAGCCCCTCGGACCCCGGCCTGCAGGTCAACATCTACTACCCCATCCCCACCAACTACCGCGCTCCCGGTGGTGATGCCCTCGTCTGCTAAATGGCTTTGGAATAAGTCAGTTGGTCTAATGATGTCAGTCGCTGTGTTGCGTCGGTTGCCGTTGGCTCATGTGGGTTACACCTCGCTCGCCGACATCAGAGGGACTCTAACAGCCCAAGTACATATTGCCGGTGTCGTATACTAGCAGCTAGGACATATGGTTCCTTTCATGTATATAATCAACTACAAGAATCATAGTACATACAGAACAAGCCTCTTGACATACTGCCGTATTCGCCACAGTAGTGATGAGACCTCAACCATGATCCCTTACTCGCTGCTGAGACAGAGTAATGGTGGTACAGGTGCGGGACCTTTAGTCAATCTTCTTATTCATTGTAGGGTAGTCACCACTATTCTTCTATTTAGTCTCCTGTCCAGCCAAACCCTTACCCAGACCGTACTGGTCCATACTAAAAAGAAAAAGCAAACAGGACTCGTTAAACAAACCGATAGAGTCGGGGCATCTCATTATGAAGTATTTTTATTCCTCTCACGCTCTACTATTTCCCCCCTACTTTTGGCCCAGGCCAAGGTGCTCAGGGTCGGCCTGCACAATGCGGAGGGTGTTGGTGTTGCCCATGCCACCCTTCCAGCCCTGGACAACAACGACAGTGTCGCCGGGAGTCAGGACCTTGAGGTCAATGGCGTGGTTAACAGCCCATTTGATGCGCCTGTCAACATCCTCCTGCCAGTTGACCTTGTCGAAGTCGGGCTTGGCCTCAGGGAAAAGGAAGGGGTAGACACCACGGTATAGGTGGCCGAATCGGGAGGTTGTGTCGTTGCGAGTGACCATCAGAATTGGGCATACGGGGCGGTACTTGGAGAGGAGGCGAGCCGACTCGCCAGAAGTGGAGAGGACGATGATGGCACCAGCACCAAGGTCCAAAGACGTACGAACAGCGGCGATGGCGACAGACTCAACAGCCCTGATAGGGCGCTTGATGAGGGTAGTGAGCTCCTCGAAGTGAGAGACGTAGGGGATGGAGTTCTCGGCCTTGAGGCAGGCTTCGTGCATCTCTCGGACGGACTCGGCAGGGTAGCTGCCTTTGGCGGTCTCGCCCGAAAGCATGACGCAGTCAGCGCCGTCCGTAATGGCATTGCCGACGTCGCTGATCTCGGCACGAGTTGGGCGAGGGTTCTTGATCATGGACTCGAGCATCTGAGTGGCGCAGATGACGGGCTTGCCAGCCATGTTGCACATGGCAATGAGCTTCTTCTGGGCGGCGAAGACCTCGGCGGCGGGAATTTCAATGCCAAGGTCGCCACGGGCAACCATGACACCGTCCGTCTCCTCGAGGATCTCGGCGAAGTTGTTGAGACCTTGACGGTTCTCAATCTTGGCAATGATCTGAATCTGCTTGCCATCCTCGCCAAGGACTTCGCGAATGTCCTTGATGTCTTGAGCACGGCGGATGAAGGAGGCGAACACCATGTCGACCTTGTTCTTGACACCGAACTTGAGATCGGCCTTATCCTTCTCGGAAAGGGCGGGGAGATCAACGTCGGTGTTGGGCAGATTGACACCCTTGCGAGAAGAGATGAAGCCGTTGTTGCGGGCCTTGACCTCAATGGTCTTTTCGTCCTTGATGTTCAGAACGTCAAAAGCCAAGACACCGTCGTCGACGTAGATGATCTTGCCAGGCGAGATGACCTTGGTGATATTCTTGTAGTCAACGTACCTGTTCAAACGATTTAGTAAATGAAACGGTCTTGACGAGGGCAGGTAAAGCGAAGGAAAGATATTCCGGGAGTACAACGTAGCTTCAGGAAAGCACAAGGTTTTTGAGTTCTGAAAACGGCAATGGTGCGACTTACATGTTGTCGGTGTCGCAGGCAGTGGCGTACTGCTCATCGGTGGTGATGTTCAAGACTTTACCGACGGAAATGGGAAGATCCTCGTCGTTCTTGGTGTTGCCAGTACGAATCTCGGGGCCCTTGGTGTCGAGGGCAATGGCAACGGGTCGGCCAGGGTGGGCTTCGACGGCAGCACGAGCATTGTCGATGACTGACTGGTGGTACTCGTAAGAACCGTGGGAGAAGTTCATGCGGACCACGTTGAGACCGGCATCGCGAAGCTTGTTGATGGCCTCAACCGAGTTGGTCTTGGGACCGATTGTGCAGATGATGGAGGATCGGCGGTAGTTGCGCTCTGGTTGGTATGCGGTGTTGAGGGACGCGAGCCAGGCAATCCTGCCGCCCACCTCGAGATGGTCCTTGGCCGTGGCAGCCATTTCGCTCAAACTTGACTGAGCCATGGTATTCCTTGTTAGCGGAGGTTATTGAGGTTGAGCAAGCTTCTGGTGGGTGAAGGGTGGGACGGTGCAGGGCAGGGAAGCGAGGCAATATAAATGCCAGGCCGAAACTAGGATGGATGTTGGTGTTGAGGGCAGAAAAGAATGGCAGGCAGTGTTAAATACCTAGGAGGAGGTTCGGTCGGCGTTTAGGCGGGGACCTTGTTGCAGAAGTGTTCTAGTAACGCTGTTGGCTCGGTTTAGGCGGCACGGAGGAGAGAGAGTCTAGAGTTGGACGGTTAGCAAAGCTCTCCAAGTCAAGATGAAAACGGCACGCAAGCGCAAGCTCCCAGCGAACTGTGCAACACAGTGGTCTGGCAGGAATACCTTCTAAAGTAGCTTGGTAGGCAATTGAACTCTGGACACCAAAGAATGAACAGAGATTGTTTGTGGAAGAGAAAGGGTGAAGCTACGTTGATGGCCAGGAAAAAGGGAGGGAGGGGTTTTGAGATATGCAGGTAGGGTAGTACCTGTAGGTGGGAAGATATGCCTGGTGGGGAGGAGGGGTTTGGCGAGGTGGGGGGGGCAACTTCATACCCACGCCGTATTCCTTTTTGCAGCATAGAGCTGTGTAGGGACTTGCACTGGGTGTGACGCGCAGATGGTCAGCAACAGGCATGGGATTCGGATGCCTTACTCAAGGCAGTTGTGAAAGTATCCGACCTGCCACGGACACTTGTCGCGAGGGAGGTGAGCGGTTCCCATGCACGCCCTGGCACATGAACTGGACGGACTATCACACTTACAGCTGCAGAGATGTTCTGAGGGTGCTGGTTTAGAAGGTTTGATACCCGTCTACAGTTGGAGCTGTAGGGACGGGCGAGAGAGGTATATGGTTTGAGTGCTTCAGAGATGTTATTGCCCAAAAGATGGTAGGATGGCGGGTAACAATGGGTGAAGTAAGGTAAGGTGAGGTCTGGTGGGTGGGAAGGAGGGGTGTGGGATGTGTTGAGACACGGATTGGCCCGTTGCTTGCAGCAACAAAAACCCCTCCCCTCAACAATTGGCCATGAATCTACCTTTTTGGTTGGTTTTTTTTTTCATTTGATAACTACATTAGGCGCTGGCTAGGGGGGCATCTAACGCAAAGGTTCAACAGCCTCCTTACACCTACTGGATTTAGTAGCTGGAGCGCTTCATTGAATGCCCCCGCCACCGGGCCGGACGTCCCTGGATCAAACGTGGTGGCAGCTGTGGTCGCTTTAGGTGCCTAGCTGGAGAGTTTTTGGAGGGGCAAAAGCTCCATGGTGGGGAGTTTTGTCAGATCCCTCGTCCATCCTAGCCCACCCCTTGCGGCGCCTGGGCCTGGACGCCGCAAGGGTTCAACGCGACGTGTGGGAAAATCGCCGGTATCCTGTACGAGCAATGCCACGCTTACCTGCGTCTGTCGGCAGGGTATCAGCAACCTGATGAGGCTTCCCGAGATTCCGCCGCGCAAGCTTCAGAGGAGGGGCGGCCTAGCGCCATTCACCTAAACCTCAACCTACCTTGCTCTCACCCTTTGCCTTACGTGTATGACATCCGTAAGGCATGGGATAAGAAGAGTGGGATGCGGAAGAAAAGCACGCAATAAAAAGACGCGGACGATGAAGATCCCGAGCTTTGCGCCGGATATTAAGCTAGCTGGCCGGACCTTGACAGCGAACCATTGTCCATTGTCCAGTCCAGGTTTCAGCTCATGGTGATGGGCCATCTGAGTGGCATCTAAGACCAAGAACACCGACTGCGTCATTTGCAACAATGTCTCAACAGCCGAACCGCTTTGCTCAGATTAAGTTGGCTCGGCCATGGCGAAACAGTTCTCGAAACACTCAGCCTCGTGTGCAGCTCTCACTCTGCGCATTCCACGCCCACGGGGTTTTCCCATTGGTCTATTTTTGGCGTTGAGCCCATCGACTTGTTCTTTGCGGCATTTGATGTCTTCCGTTCGGCTGCACTGACACCATCCGCCATCAAAATCCCCTGGCCCACTGCTGTTCTTGACTCGATACATTGCTGGTCTGATTCGGCCAAGGTTTTGACACGGGAGACGCTCCAACATAAAAAGTTTTGATAATGTGAGCGAATTCATTGTATGTTTTGAGAAAGGCTTAGCTCTTCTTGATACAGCGGCGCTTCCAGGAAGAGTTCGGCAGTCCCATCATTAGAAGTCAGTTAGTATTTGGTTCAGTGTGTAGACCATTATTCTTGCCATTCTTCTAATATCTTCGGAGCATTTCGCTCATAGCAGTAGACGGAGTTGCTGTGATGATGCTTTTACATGCCGACTTATCATCCCACAACCACATCTTGGATTCAACCTCAGACACAGCCCAAATGACCACCGTTTGGTCTTTGGTAAGCCAATATCAGCTCATGATGCTGGGATACAAACGTCTTAAACTCATCAAGGCTGTCGTGTCTCCCAAAGTCGTGTCTCCCAATGCGTCACGGGCGGTTTCCCCAATCGTTAACATGAGCCAACATCAAGTCGAAAATCTAAACAAGTCTACCCTCTATGTCAAGTCCAGCTTGAAATCGCTTCGTCTTCCTTTTGAACCTGTCTGGTTCTAAAGACATCGAGCTTTGCCCCAGCGGTTTTAGCTCATGGTTCCTATTCACACGTCACTCCACTGGGATGAGGTTAAGTAAATAGTAACAATCATGTTTTGGTGCCTAAATTGCAAATGATCATTTCTCATCGCCTTCAGGAAAAAAGTAAAGTGACCCAAGGCACTTTCTAAAAGACAAGACACTACGTGAACTGGATATTTGAACACAAGGGAGTTCGTCCACGAGCAAGAACTGGGGAGTTGTACAGGGTAGCCCGCGAAAGCACACCGTCACGTGTCCATCCTTATCGTGATAACGGCCTGTAGGGGTACTCGAACCGGCCCATGACGGCTGCGCAACGGTCTATAGCACATGACGACGAGTCCACCTTCTCCAAACAACAATAAGAGCCTCTACTCCCACCACGGCCACATTCTGAGATACCCCAGAATTTCGCTCCAGGATTCACCAGTGGAGCAACCTTTTGAACCATCTTTATCCGCTCTTTCCCAGCCAATCTTCTCGAGACCGTCACAATGGTGGTATGTATGCCCGGAGCAACCCAGTACCGCCCGACACAACCTCCTGCGTCTACACTTGGCCTACACATGATCCTCCCTACCGTTCAATGTCCAAGCGCTTCTAAGGCTGCTCGTAGTTCCTCAACCTACTAACGTTTGGGCTCTGGTCAAAGGTTGGGCGTCTGACGCACTACGCCTTCGACGCCGTCCTCTGTAAGTCCTCACGCCCCACCATCAAGACGGACACCAGGAAGCTGACAGGCGGTAGTCTCGGCGTTCCTTGCTGGAATGAAGCGATCGACGGGCCTGACGTGAGTCCACGCCATAAACCGTGATATTCGACAATACGAGGCGCGGCGTCTGACTTGCTGTGTGCAGTTTCAAGAGCGAGAAGGTTGCGGGCGAGAACAAGGATGTTTCCAAGTGGATAGACAAGTACCTGGGCGTCGGTGAATGGGTCATGGACCAGTCGGTGGCTATCGCCGGGTCTAGTGGTTTCTTCGAGCGTACCAGATGAGCGGCTCTCAGAGCATGTTCACCTTGGATTGTTGCATGGCAGGGCAACTTCTCCCCTCATCCGTTCATCTTGCTGTGTGTATATGCACGGATACTGGTACTTGCAGATGTGCAAGTTTATGCTGGAATGACAAGAAGCAGGCGAAGTCTTGAGGACTTTGCACTGATTCAGGCGTTAAAGGATTCCCCGCCGAAACCACACCAGATATTGGAGTAGCCGGAGTTTGGGTTCGTAAAGCAATGAAATTTCACTCAGTCTGTCAAGACATGCTATGCAATAAATTTCACGTATATGCCACACAGCACTCGTGGCCTCAAACACATCGTTTCGCAGTAATAGACAAAGGCGGTAGACTACATGTAACACCCCTGGATCATGACAACGCTCGTGTGTTGATACACATCAACCAAAAAGTAGATCTAGGGTATCAATGATGTGACGTGCTCCAAGACTAACTGACCCCATTACCGTGTCCACATAAGCGTAAAAACACCAACACCTAGTCCGCCTTGATGCGAGTCTCTGATTTCGTAAACCCTGAGGGAATGCCATCTTCAACGTCCTCGTCATTTGCCATGGGGCGAGTCAAACCAAATCCAGAGGGAAACGATTCGTGGGGTTGCTCTTCGTAGTGGGAAACCAGAAGATCGGGAGGCACCTCGTTATCGCTTTCGTCCTGACTGCCTTGGTCCCTCCCCACGAGATCCGCAGGGACTTCGTTATCGCTGCTCTCGTCATCCTGACCATTTTCTTCGTGGCCTGGAATTGAGTGGGAGTTCTCCCTCGAGAGAGTTTCTATTCGGGTGCCCGTGGGGCTTTCCTCTGCGTCGTGATGCGTTTGCTTGTCTGCGGTTGAAGGAGGCTCTCCCACGAGCTCCCTCAACAGACTGTGGGCTGTTCGAAATGCTTCAAGCTCGGCCCCAATGGCGCATATGAGGAGATTCCAGTTCTTGCTTTCGGCCAGTTGCATACGGTGCTCTAGCTCAAGCAGCACCTCATCCATGTGACGTAACTGCTCCTTGATGAGATCTTCTGTTGTAGTATTGGGACCGTTGCCTTTGGAAGACGTCGACGCAGGTCGCCCGGTTTTCATCAGTCGTCGCAAATTGGTTTCTACGCCCGTCACCAACTGCGCCACCTCCCTCCAGACTGCGCCGCCTTCTTCCAGGGCTTGCCTATCTCTATCGATGCGAGATTTCCGTCGTTCCAATATCGATATTTCGCTCTCCCACCACGACCTAGCCATATCCAAGGTGCGGCGCTCGGGTACCAGGCGTAAGAATTCGGCTCCTCCGATGGCGGCAGTGTCGACATCTTTACCATCGTCCTGGCTTAGCATTTCTGCATCTAGTGGTGCGACGGGTGGCCGCCGCAGCAGGCCTTTCACCTCCGAATCCACGTCCTTGAGCGCACCGCGATACCCACTCAGTCCTGCTTCCCTCCTGCTCCTAACGTCATCCATTCTCTCCTTGAGCCGGCGCCGCCGGTTACGCATACCCACGAGCTTCTCCTCGAGTGCTCGAATATCCTCCGTCAGGCTGTCGTACTTGGTGCCCAGCTCTCGAAGTTCGCGACCCAACGGCTCATCCGCATCATCTTCCAAGGTGTGAAGTTCTGTTTCAATCCCGTCTTTCCGTGTCCCGAGTCTGCTGAGATGAACCAAGGCCTTCTTGCGCTCAGACAGGGCTGCGTCAACGTATGCATCTTCTTCTCGCTTCAGATCTACAAAAGCATCCAGCGATTGCTGCAAAGCTGCACGGGCAGACCGTAATCCCATGGGCCGGCCCTTGGGCGGCTGGCGAACAGGGATAACATTACCTTCCGCAGTGGCTCGGGTAGGTATATGAAGCGAGTTCACCATGCGAGACTTGGAGGTTGCAGTTGAGTAGAATGTCCCGGTCGGAGTGCTGCTCCCTGCGTCACTTCGTTCGCTAGAGTCACTGGTGACATCGGTCCCAAGCCCCTGACTACCAGCCACGAGGCCGCTTGCTTGGAAGTCCAGCAGTTCTTGGACGTCTTCTTCGAGGGCCTTCTCTTGGCGCCTGAGGCCTCGCCAAACCGAGTCGGGGGCCCCAAGGGGTGTTTCTTGCCGGCGATCGAACATGAAGCTATTGTTGATTCGGCTGGCGGCGGTAGCGAGCCCGTGAAACGGGTTGGACACTGGGCCGGTTGGAGCTCCACGGTTTGGCGATTTACTCATGATGATAGACTTGGCGATCGGCGGTGGAGGGCCAGCGAACATTGGCTTGAACTTTTGTTTCGACGAGGAGCCCACGGAGCTAGCTCGGCCGCTCCATGATCCGTGCGACTGAGGATGTACGGCGTTGGACATGGTGGACTTCCTCAACCTGGCCCGAGGTGACTCGTCGTCGTCCTCTTCCTCCTCCAACAGGGCATCGTCAGGTCTTGGGTCCAGCTCGTCCAAAGGGTATTCACTCGGCTCCCGCCGTGGAGAGTTGCGCATAGGCAGCATCGAATATATAGTAGGAGGACTGCAGCTGTCGAGAATCGAGACGAGCGATGCGGGACGGTGCGAAGCGATGGGTGAATTCCGAAGCTACATTCCCAAAAGCCTCCGGGTAAAATTATGTGCGCAGGCCGTTGGATAACGCTCTTGGTGCGCGATGACGAGGTATCAATGTGACGCGGGTGCGCTCACGAGGACTGGTGCTAATGTTGGATTAGCAAAGGTCCGGCTGGCATGTGCTTGGTCGCGGTGATGGGCTTACACCAGGGTCGCCCTTGAATGCACGGCACGGGAACATGCGTCAGTAGATAGTCTTACACCGACAAGCATAATTTCTGATACAGACTGTACATGAAATTCGCATCCAATAACGAGATATGCACCTGTAGAAACTGTGATTTCCGTCCTCTCAAGGTAGTTTATGGCCATGTCAGAATCAAGTCAGAATGCTTCCATGGTTGACTCGCGGACACAACAGTATCTCAGGTGTTGGTTCGTAGGTACATGTACCTTGCGAAGTACAATAACACACAACTTCCAAGATTTTCAAGGTACTACCAGCCTAGGGTGGTAGAAGAGGATCTCATGACCACCCGATCACAGCAACAAAAGAAAACATTCGTTTGCTATATTACAAATTCAGTACACTATAAGATGCTTGTTTGACGGGTGCTGCTAAATTGCCAAAGCTAGATGACTCCAAGGCCTGTGCATCCTGAAAACCGCATGCAAACAAGGTTTTCATATATGCAGTAGAACAAGTATACAAGGTACCTCGGGGTGGATAATCCAAACGGCGTGTCAGCGACGTAACAGCCAGGCAGAACCGCTTTGGGGGGCCGCTTGATGTGTGTCAAGCGTGCAATTCTTCCATTCCGAAGCTACCTACTTGATCGAATCCCGAAGATTCCCACGACTCACGAGGCCTTGCGTTCAGCTCAGCCTCCTACCTTTTCCGAGAGCTTCACCTTGTAGGACAACCTGGACTTACCCACACCCATCTTCTGCAAGGCCACCAAGCGGCTTGTCTGAAGCGGGTTCTGTGGGTCAAGATCAGGCCTGGGAGGCGGGCTGTCTGGCTATCGTTGCGGCGGCGCGCACCTGTGGGATCGGCTGCTGCCCGTGTGTGTCAAGTTGAGAGAGTGCGGCGCCCAATCCCACCCGCCGTCTTCTCCGCTCAGACAGGCCTCTGCGACACTGCACCTTGCCGCAATCTTCGCTTCAAGGCCCTTGTGCGGCGCCGTGCGGTAAGACATCTTCTGGCTCCCCAAAGCCCCTGGGCCTGTCCACTTCCCCTACGGATACCAGCAGCAAACTGGCGCTTCCCTAACGCTGACGCTGATGCCGTACAGGTAGATTCCTACTGCCCTGTACTCCAACAACCCCCTCCCCCTCCTCCAACAGCCAGTCCCAGCCCACTTGGCCATGAACCAATCACAGCAGCTGCCTCCACTGCTACGACAGCCCGCGACGGGCCCGTATGAGGGCCAGCAGGACGAGCTGCACATGTCTGGCATCAGTCCACCTGCCCAGCAGCAGCAGCAGCAGCAACAGCTATCGTCGCGAGACTTCGCACCTCAAATACACGTCGACCAGGCCGCTGCCGGCGCGCAGCAATACTCACCTTCGAGCGCCGTACCCAACGTCCTCCAGCCCGGCGGTCTCTCCGCCCGCCCGCCCGCCTTGTCGGCCAACACTGCGCCCAACTTGCCCACGCTGCAAGGCTCATCCATGACAACACCCGGGGCCCTGCCTCTGCAGTCACAACAAGCCTCGTCCCAGCTTCAGCAGCAGCAACAATCACAGCAACCCTCTTCTCAGGACTATCAGACGCCCTCGAGGCCATCTCTCGCCATGTCGCATTCCTATTCCCGCTCCAGCCCCGCCGCCGGCTTCGACGCTTCCACCTCGTCTAGCTACCATGCCTATACGCCAACGACCCCCGTCGGGTCCTCCTCGCAGTACATGTCGCCCTCCGATCCGACCAGATACAACGCCCCAGGCTCTCAGCGCACCATATCAAACACACCTTTGGGCCTGGCCGACATTCGGCCGCGTGCCGATTCAAGCATGTCGGATGGCCCTCCTGGTTTAGACTTGATCAATGCGCAGTCAAACACGAGCAACTATATGGCACCTTGGGCTGTCTATGCATTCGACTGGTGCAAATGGCAACCGCAGGGCAACAGCGCGGGTAAGCTCGCCGTTGGAAGTTACCTGGAAGACGGTCACAACTTTGTACGTTCCCTCTATCCACGCTAGTCGTGCTGGTTTTTAGTACAACACCTAACTCTTGTGGACAAGATACAAATCCTCGAAAGTCAAGTCGTTCCGGCGCCCCAGGAGGTTTACACGCCTGGCACGTCCAAATATAGTCTCGACTTCACAAAGGTGGCTGAGGCAACGCACTCCTACCCCGTCACTCGTCTTCTGTGGGAGCCTCCTTCTTCCCAGAAACAGTCGACAGACCTCCTCGCAACCTCGGGCGACCATTTGCGCCTCTGGTCACTGCCTTCGGAAACATCGGCCAACCCCGGCAACAACATTACGCGCAGCGCCCGCGATACTACCTCAACCAAGCTTACGCCTCTGGCTCTTCTGTCCAACTCCAAGACACCCGACCACACAGCTCCTCTAACATCCCTCGACTGGAACACCGTCTCGCCCAGTCTCATTATTACCTCTAGCATAGACACAACCTGCACCATCTGGGATATCCCATCGCTAACAGCCAAGACACAGCTTATTGCACACGACAAGGAGGTTTACGATGTGCGATTCTGTGCTAAGAGCGTCGATGTATTTGTCAGCTGTGGACAAGATGGCAGTGTTCGCATGTTTGACTTGCGCAGTCTAGAGCACTCAACCATCATTTACGAGCCCACGGGCAAGGAGGAGCGAGGTTCGTCTGCCAACCATGCCACGAAACCCAAATAATACTTTGCTGACAAGACACGACAGTCGAAGGAGATCGCACTAGCCCTACCCTTGCGCAACAGACCATGTCGAACCCGCCACCACTGTTGCGGTTGGCCACCTCGCCCCACGACACGCATTTACTGGCAACGTTCGCTCAGGACTCCCAAACCATTCGAGTCCTCGATGTACGTCAGCCAGGCCAGGCTTTACTCGAGCTCCGTGGCCATAGCGGAGCTGTCAACTGCTTGGAGTGGTCGCCATTACGCCGAGGCATGCTAGCATCAGGCGGAGACGACTGCCGAGTACTCCTTTGGGATCTGCTGAACTCGACACCTTCTCCAGCCGCACCCGCTCCCAACGGCGCTGGCCAGCAGGACAATCAACGGACACCAGTTGCCTCATGGGAATGCGACTACGAGGTAGGAAACCTTGGCTGGGTGCCTCACCTGCAGAACAATGATCACGGAGAGTGGCTCGGTGTCAGTGGAGGCAGGGGGATCTGGGGCGCACGGGTGGGATGAAGATGGCTCCAGACACAAACACCGCGCCTGGCGGCGAGTGGACGATCAAGCGTGTATGTGTGCGACCTACCACTTTACGCTGCATTCGCTGGGTTTTCGTGTAGACATCAGCTTTTTCCTTTGAAAAATGCCTGGAGTTTGGGGCTTATCATGCCAAAAGGATAATGAAAAGATATGAGATTTGGACAGTGGTTAAGGTTCACTGAAAGGTGTTTGCGGGCCCCCAAGACGAGACGTATATGCGTGATGGCCACTGCGGATACCCCACATTGAAGGGCTTCCAGGACTGTCGCCCGTTAGAGTAATTTGTTCAACAGAAGGCCTGACGTGTCTATGAATGACGAGAGACGACTTGGAGCCATCGTAGTCCTGCGCCGGAGCACGTGGTGTGGGACGTTATTGCGTCAAGAGATGGCGAGGGTATGGGCTGCGAAGCATGCAAGGCATCTGAATTGAAAGAGAAAAGGGAAGGGAAGAACAGTATCATGGTAAATATTCCAGCAACTTAAATGAATATAAATAAGCCAAATGGTAGATCCCTAGAGCGCGTCAATTAACTCATTTAAAGCAGGATACGGCCGTGTGCCATACTTGGCACTTCTTCTCATCAGAGTTCCAATGCAAGACGCCGTGTGTTTTTGAATAAGAGACTTGGTATCGAGGCCAGCGCTGATAGCGCAGCTCCTGGCTGTACGGTGCGAAAAACTTGCACCGGGCGAACAGTGCTGACAGAGCCTCCGAGAATCAGCCGACTGGGGCCTGAGCTCTGCTGCCTTGGCCTTTAATACAACAATCCATAAGTTGCAGTCGAGCGATTCAGCCTAGGTTTTCCCCCTTCACTCCTTTAAAGCATCAACATCCGCCCGTGGTCTCGTTCATCTGTGCAGATACGAACTCTGCATTCCGGCAACCATGGCATCGAACGATCCTTCGCGATTCGACGAATCGGAGGACGAGGAGGACTTCAACCCGGCGCCCGCTGATCTCTCTGACGAGGAACCCGAGCAGCAACGATCCTCACGCCGCAGCGAAGCAGATGACGACGAAAGCCCACGTCGCAAGTCTCGTGACGATGATGATGAGCAAAAAGGAAATGACGAAGATGAAGATGAGGATGAGGCACCGAGCCGCAAACCTGTCAATGACGATGAGGACGAGGAGGAAGAGGAAGCTCTAGATGAAGAGGAGGAAGACGAGGATGAAGAGGACGACGAGGATGAGGACGATGTGCAGCAGGTTGATTGAAGCCTCTTCCAATCGCGTGATTTTATCTAATCAATGCCTAGGGCCATCGAAGGAAACGTCGTCGTGATAAGCGCAACGCCTTCTTCGATATCGAAGCTGAGGTCGACGATGAGGATGAAGGAGAAGACGAAGAAAAGGACGGTGAAGAAATCGAGGACTTCATTGACAACGCACACCCTGACGACGTGGCTGAGGCTGGTCGTATGGACGACGACCGAAGACACAGAGAGCTTGATCGCCGCCGAGATCTCGAATCGAGCCTGGATGCAGAGAAACAGGCGGCGATCCTACGACAGCGTTACGGAAACCGGCGCCCTAACAAAGGCTTCGGAGGCTCGGCCGTCCTCCCCAAGCGCTTGCTACTGCCGAGTGTCAACGATCCTGGCATTTGGGCTGTTCGATGCAAAGAAGGCAAGGAGCGCGAGGTCGTCTTCTCGATCCTGAAGCGCATTGAGGAGCGCATGGGTACCAAGGACGAGGTTGGAATCATCAGCGCCTTTGAGCGTGGTGGACCAAACTCGGTAATGAAGGGCCTCATCTACATCGAGGCCAATCGTCAAACGGATATCCTCGTTGGGCTTGACGGCCTGCTGAACGTGTACCCGCGGACGAAGCTGCTTCTCATCGAGCCGAACCAACGGAAAGAACTTTTACGCGTGACCAAAACCCCGACGCTGGAGCCTGGCGCATGGGTACGTCTCCGACGGCCGGCCAAGCACAGTGGAGATCTGGCGCAGGTCATTGATGTCACTGAAAATGGTCTTGAGGCCAGGGTTCGCTTCATCCCTCGACTCGACTACGGCATGCGTGACGATAGCCTCCAATCGCTCACGGCCGACGGAAAACGAAAGCGAGCCATTGGTTTGGCTGGACCAAGACCGCCCCAGAGACTGTTCAGCGAGGTTGAGGCGCGTAAGAGACAACCTCGCCACCTTGCTGGTAACCCCACCACAAACACCTGGAGTTACATGAACGACGACTTCGAAAACGGTTTCCAAGTCAAGGATGTCAAGATCCAGCAGCTGGTGGTTACCGACGTCAATCCGTCCCTGGAAGAGGTGACAAGGTTTGCCTCTGGCGCCGAGGATGGTACGGAGAATCTCGACCTGAAGGCCCTGGCTGCCAGCCTGAAAGAGAACAATACCCTAGTCACGTATGTTCCAGGCGACGTGGTGGAAGTCTACTCGGGCGAGCAAGCAGGAGTCGTTGGCAAGGCTACAAACGTACAGGGAGACATCGTCACCATGAAGGTTATAGAGGGTGATCTCAGGGGCCAAACCATCGAGGTTCCGACAAAGGGACTGCGGAAGCGGTTTAGGATTGGTGACCACGTCAAGGTTATTGGCGGCAGCAAGTTCCGCGATGAGGTTGGCACAGTGGTGAAGATCTCAGAAGACCGCGTGACCATCCTCACGGATCACACCCACACCGAGGTGACAGTTTTCAGCAAGGATTTGCGCGAGGCGAGCGATATTGGCGGCCAAGGGTCGCTCGGCCAATACTCTCTGCAGGACCTGGTGCAGCTGGATGCCACCACAGTGGGCTGCATCGTTAAGGTCGATCGCGAGTCCCTGGTCGTGCTTGACCAATACGGCGACATTCGTCAGCTTATGCCATCGCAAATCTCCAACAAGATACCTAAGAGGAAGCAGGCCGTTGCCGCGGATCGCAACGGATCAGAGATTCGACTGGACGACGTGGTCAAGGAGTACACCGGTCTCATGCGACAAGGCAAGATCATCCACATCCACAGATCGTACCTGTTCTTGCATACGAACGACAGCAATGAAAATGCCGGTGTTTTTGTCACCAAGGCCAACATTGTCAATACAATCGCCGCCAAGGGCGGACGCGTCACTACGGCTTCGGCGGGGCCTGATCTGAATGCCATGAACCCGGCCCTGAAGATACACAAGAATGGTGCGGAGAACAAGTCGGGGCAGCCTGTAAAGACGTTCGGGCGTGATCGAGCCATCAACCAGACGGTCATTATCAAGAAGGGATCCTACAAAGGACTCTTGGGAATCGTCAAGGATACCACGGACACGCATGCGCGAGTTGAGCTCCACACGAAGAGCAAGACAATCACAGTGGCGAAAGAGTGCCTGAGCTTCAAGGACAAGACTTCGGGCGCGACTATTGACATTAACGGTAGAGGTCGCGGAGGTTCGGGCACCCCAAGTCGTTCTGGATTTGGGGATCGACCAGGCTGGCAAGCGTCGCGCACACCCATGGGTGCTGGTGGTTCCGATCGTGTCCCTGCCTGGGGTTCTCAAAGTAAGTTTCTCTCGAGGATGATGCCGACTTTTACTTTTGCTAACGCATTCAGCGCCTGCTCATGGCGGCCGTACACCAGCCTGGAAGGCACAGGACACCGGCTCTCGAACCCCCGCTTGGGCAGACGGATCCAGGACCGTCAATCCCTACGACGGCAGCCGGACGGCGTACGGAGGAGGGTCAAGAACGCCTGCATGGCAATCGGGGGCCAAGACCCCGGCATACGGGGACGCTTTTGCGTCCGGGTCCCGCACGCCTGCATATGGCGGTGGAGGCAGCGATGGATGGAACTCTGGGTCCAAGACGCCCGCCTGGGGTGCATCGGCACCGACTCCAGGAGCCAGCGGCAACGACTCATGGGGCTATACGCCCGGAGCCACGGCCGGTGCTGCTTACGACGCGCCCACGCCAGGAGGAGCGGCGCTGGGGGCTCCTACGCCTGGGGCCATGAATGCTCCCACTCCAGGTGCATACTCGGCGCCTACCCCTGCCGCCGGAGCTCCGACGCCAAGCGGCGGCTGGCAGAGCGGGTGGGGTGCAGACTCGGCCCCGACGCCTGGAGCGGGTGCGCCAACCCCAGCGGCCTCTGGGTTCGCCAGCAACGCCGGCTACTATGGTGCGCCGACACCGGCTGCTTACGGAGGAGCTCCGGAGACGCCTGCTGCCAGTGGACCGAGGTACACGGATGACGATTGAGGCTGTATGGACTGAAAATGGACAAGGGGCATTAATCAGACGGACAGACTGTAACGGCGTTCGGGCAAGTTTGCACGGGATCATGTTTGTATTACTAGCTACGCATTGCCTATAATCTTCTCCTGTTGGCATGGAACTCGGTTTCTTTCGAAGAGATCTGCTGTGCATGCGAGGAGAACTAGACCAGTGACACAACCAATAGCGACGACGTTGGACTCATGACTGCTGTTTTGTTCTCATGGAGAGTCGCCAGTGAACGACGAGATAGTACGTGAACAGGCTGGGCTAAATGTATTGAGAGCAATTGATGCAATCCAAGCTCGTCTTTCTGCTGGCTGTGGTTGGTGTAAAGGTATTGTGGCTCGGCAAGACGCGGTTTACGCATGAATATTTAATTTACGGCGCGCGTTTTCGCTAATGGAATTGAAAAGGGGACCGTGACCTACCTCAGTCGGTGCAAACCTGCGCGCAAACCCCCCAAGCAAACGCCACGACCGCACCATACGAACTCTCGGGCCCCAATTGATCCCGCCTTGATACAGCAATAGCACGTCATGTCGCCGTCGACCTTGCCCCAGGTGCTCGCCAAGCGCTGCGCGGCGCAGCACTGCCGCTTCCGCCGACTGTATGCGACATCCACCAAGGCGGCAGCCGCGACGGCAACAAGCGCCGCGGCGGCAGCAGCAAAAAAGCCCACGGTCAAGTTGGCCAGCTCGTCGAAGCTCGTGTATGCGCCGAGGAAGCCTGCTGTGACGACGGGGCAGAAGGGCGTGGTGTACGCGAAGAAGACGACGATGGCAACGACGACGACGAAGCCACAGCCCGTGTACGCAAGAAGCAGCAAGCCTCCCGCCACCGCCGCCGTGCAATCGTCGAGACCGACGAGCGTACCGCCTCCTCCAGCCTCAGCTCCGCCGCCCGGCGCAACCACCAACGCAACACCCTCGCCCGCCGCACCCGCCCCATCCACCGCCCAGCAGCAGCAGCAAGCCGCGCGCCAGGCAGCCGAGCTGCGCCGACTCCGCGACGCCGAGCGCCAGAAACCCATCGAGCCGCCCCGCGAGACCCCGGAGGCGGGCAGGCAGGACTACGCGTCGCGGTACAAGAGCCTGGAGAGGCGGTGGGTGCGGGCCATCATTGCGCTGCCGATATTCTTCGTCACGAGCTACTTCCTGTTTGATCGCGGTACGTTGTATTGTTTCTCTTGACCCAAAAAAAAATTCCTGCGTGTGTGTGTAGCGGGAGGTGCTGACGGTGCGGTGGGCAGTGGTTTTAAAGAATGAGCCCAAGGCGCGGCCGCGGAAGGAGGATAAGCTTCTTGAAGAGCTCTCGCAGCCGTCTGATTGACCGGAGCATCACGGCGGTTGCCTGGCTCCTGCGTCAGAAGTCCCGCACGAACTTGGCCCAAGATGTCTTCTTTCCGCCTAATCACAGCTTTCGTACAGTAGATGAAGGCACATGTTAACAGGACCAACGGCTCTGGAACTTGGCATGCCTCTAATCGATTTCGATGTCCATTCTTGGGTCACAAGTGTCACTACGGCCAGATGCTATGCTCTGTGGGAGGACTGAAGCATTGGAGACGAGTTCGGTGGCAGCATGCCGTTGGATCGGATTCCGCATCAGACGAAGCTACGTGTAAATACAAGGCTTTCGAGCCAAATATACTCTTCCTGTGAATACTTCATCTAGCATTGATTTGCAGCATATGAAGTGTTCCCCAGGTGCAAGGGACTTGGAACATGCAGCTCTTGTGCTGGAGCTCCAAGGTTACATAAACCCTTTATCGTGGATATTGGTTCTAAGACAAACCGTACATGCATTGCTTGCCTGTGTATTCGCTCGGCTTGCAAAGACTGTTGAGCAATATAGCCCCATGGATTTGAGTCCCGGAAAACTAAAGCGTATAGTGACAAGGTACTGTTACATAGTTAACGTTGTTGGTTCCCAGGACTGTGAAGATGCTACATGCATTTACCAACTTGAGCATTGCGTGGCATCGAACATGCCGGCACCTTCCGAGCAGCTTGGCACTCAAACGGCCCATTCCGCCGTTTCGATCCCGCAGGCTTTCGAAACACATGCTGTTGCGAACGCTACGATAAATGCCGTGGTGCACATATACATTTGCTTCAAAACAACACGCTGAATACGTTGCAAGGCCGTGACATGACGGCGCTACCATCAAATAATGGCTTTCCTAATCGAATTTTTGTGGCAGCCGCCCCCGTGGCAGTCGTGGAGAATACACAGTAGGACACCTTATAGTTTACTGTAGTGTAGTGTTGTCTTTGGAATGTGATTAGCACGGAGGGGCGGCAACGTGGAAGTCACATACTATACCACATCGGTCCATGTTGTAATATTACCTTGGAAGCTCTGACGGAGTGTATTGCTCATTATTCGTCTACTAAGTCAACATAGGTTTGGAGGCCTTTATGAGGGGAGCTGGAATGCTGGCAAACTCTTATACCAGCAAGTGTTTGGAGATCAAGCATACACGATGCGGTACCAGAAACTGGAGCGTCATGGGAATCGAATCCGTCGCCAGGTTCGGAATGGTTCAGCAGTACAGTCACAAGGGCTAGGGTATGTGCAGATAGTGTCAACATATTGCCGATCTACTCGACTCTAATATACAAAGGTCCTCCTTGGCCATGGAAGAAATAAGCGAGCGAGTGAAAGCAAAGAAGACGATGCTTTAACTGATTTGGTGACGAGAAGACCATCACTATGGGGAGCTGGGCTTGGGGCCGAAACGCTCGAAGCCTCCTCGAATGCTCTTCTCCATGCCCTTGGCCATCTTCTCCAAGGGAAGACGCTCGTCGACGCGTTGCACAAGGCGTGAGACGGGGGGCTCGATCCTCTGAACGCCACGCTCGACGGGCGGGGTGAAGTAGGAGATGTTGCGTTCCCAGCGGGGTGCCCACTTCTCAGTCTGTTTGGCGACGTGAAGCTGCTCGTTCCTGCCGGGCATGATGAGGTAGAGAGGGGCCAGGACGCCGACGCCTGCGGCGCCCATAAAGAGAACCTCGGTGGGCTTGGCCTTGGGAAGACGTGGGACGCGGTGGACCATGATGTCGGTTGCGGTTGATGGATGTGATTGATGGATGTAGTTTGAGGACTTGGGGCTATTGTCAGCGACAAGGCAACAGACAAGGGGGAAACAGGCGAGAGGGGGGCAGGAGGGAGCGCAGTGTGTAAGTGGCCAGTAACGTACCAGGCAGATACGGTTGCGAGGATGTCAGTCGGCTTGCAACGCTGTAGATGTTGTAGATGATGGAGGCGGTGATGGATAAAGGGGAAACAGTCGATGGTTAAAGAGAAAACAAACACAAGTCAAAGCAACGTGATCAGGAGACCTCGACGCTTTATATTGGAAAGAGCACAGGACGAGCGGGGTAAGGGCTAACTCCTGCCTTGGATGTTACTGAAGGTGGGAAGGAGCGCCAGGCAGGACTTGTTGTTGTTGTTGTACCGTGTACGAGGGTGCATTGGCCAGGCTAGGCCGGCGGTTGGTGCGAGGGAGCATTGACCGGTAAGTGCCTAGTACTCGCCGTCACGCGCATCAGGACCGCAGGAGATGGGTGTTGGCGAACTGGGCTTGGGGAAATTCTGGGGGAAGGAGGGGGGCGAGACCAGCCGGGGGAAACTCTATGGCCACTATTGGAGTGTCAGATCATCACACCATGTCCTTGTACGAAGGGACGGAGCGTGTCCTGTAATCATGCGTCACGGGCATGGCTGTGCAGTCAAAGAGGGCAAGATGAGTGTCTATGGTAGGAACCTGTTCAGTCTTCGTACGTCCTTGATGAAAGCAGCCACGGCTTTCGTATTTGTCGTGGTTGATTGAGCAAGAGAGAATTGACATGGACTGCCTGTCGCGGGTGCCAGGAACACGGGGGGCTCAATCTCCCATGATGGATTGTTGAGCAAGAGGCAACAAGCGGGGGGGGGGGGCAACATAGGCGCCTGGACAGCAGCCGACGATGGTACTGCGACAGTAGCGGTGCTGTAGTCGCGCGGTACCTGTCCGTTTGGTCTAGAGTAGGAACGCGGTGCTGCATCTTGGGTTTTGCCGGTGTGCTGCCCGTCCAGTCCGCAGGGAGGTCGAGCGCGGCAGGGTGCGCCGCAACGCAGCCCAGGCAGCGCCAGCCAACCTTCCCTACTGCCCTTCCCCTCCCCTCCATCCGCTGCTACCTCATGCGACAGGTCCGACTTACGTAGCGTTGCAACCCATTTGCAGGGCATCGACGAATTGGGCCAGGGCTGCAGCCCCGACCACTCCGTAGACGGCCTCATTGTCCTTGAGCTCTTGGATAACCTGTCTCGTTCATGTTCCCTCTTTTTTTTCTTTTTTGGGGGTTTCCACATCATCTAGGCGATCAAGGTCGTCGTCGAGAGCGGGACAGCAACGCGGGTCAGGCGACGGTTTAGGGCTCCACCGCAGCCCTGCTGGGGATCAGGATGCCCAGGGGTCGACCCGGGGAATCGATCCACTTCCCCAGACGGCGCTAACCTTCCACCTCGACCAGGCCTGCTGCTGTGGAGATCCCAGCATCCGCTGCGCCTGGCCCCAGCCCCACTGACACTTGCCTCCCCTTTTTCCCTCCCGCTGCTCCTGCACTGCTCACCGGTTAAGTTATTACAGGCCCATGGGCCCCTTCTGTAACGCCCTGCAGCTGCTCCCTGACTCTCGGCGCAGACTCGACACGCAGACCCAAGGGACGAGTGTCTTCCAGTTTTCTTCGATGCACCCAGGGCAATCTTTCAGTGCCTTCGCTCGCAAGGCGTCTCGACTCATGGGTACTGTGGTTATGTCGGCAGAATTATTACCACGCCACTGCTTACGGGACAGAAGCGGACACGTCCATGTTGTACGCCAGACTTGCGTACGCCATGTTCGTATAAGCCACAGGGAGCGGGTTTGGGGGGGGGAGACATAACGCAGACGTGCAATCATGGATTCATCCAACACAATTCCAACTCATGTGCTGAACAGTATTCACTCATCTCTCTAGAGCATGATCGCATGTCCAGTTGTCATCATCACAGCCAGCACGTCTCTACACCAGGTCAGCGCAATTTCATGTTTCACCTGCATGCGGGCTGATCAGCGCCGACCGCGCAGCCATTGCAACCCAAAGTGCCCAGGCGATGGTAGGCAGGCTCCAAGTATCGCCCAAGTCCCGGCATCGTACCACCGATGTCACCTTGCCGCCTCCACGACCTGAGCCTTCCGTCTCCCTCTCCCTCTTCGGCACCTGTCCTCGCGCGGCGTCGCAACTGTGGCAAACCATCTGGAGCTTTGTCACACGTGATGACAGCGGCTTCCGAAACAAGATCGGATTGTCATGGGCTCGCCATCTAGAAGTGGTGTCATTGCTTCATGTCTGCAGTTTCGTGCTGACTTCGGCACCTCGTTGGCCTGTCATCGCGTTTGCAGAGGGATGATCAGGACGCGCCGTGATCCTAGTGCTCTCGATACCAGGAGCTGGGCTGCCGCGTTGCAGCGACGCTGCCCTTGAAAGCTGTCTTTCCGACGTAGCCGCCCTGGCCGCAGCACAGTATTTCAGATTACCCACGTCACAGATGTGCTTGACTCGTCAGCCCAGTGGCACTCCTCAATCCACTCTGCTACCCAAGCAGCCCATGTTCAGGTGCACGTTACAGGCTGCTCATTGAGGCCCATGTTTAGGTCCCTACTCTGCTTGCAGCACTACGGTATGAGGCTTGCGAGGATCCCTCAGAAGAGCGACACACACTCTCGATACTGTTTGGCTAGTGCTGCGCATCCGTCTGTCTTGCCAAGATAATTTTTGCAGGACTGAGTCAACATCTTGGGTCGAACCCTTTCTGGTATACGTTTTGGACCAGAGTGAGCCGTCTTTGGCTGACAGACGCGGTTGGCTGTATTCGTGCGACAACGCGTGTGGCTGATAGTGAATGCTACCGTGCCCGAGCCTGCAAACACAAGCATAATTGTGTGAAAAGCTAATTGATCGTCCCCTCAAAGCGCCGGCGGAAACCAACCTGTAACACATCAAGCTGAGGCGTCATGTTACAATTCTATAGCTTACCGAACTGCTTCAATGACCATGAACGTCGATGGCTCTTGTGTTATACATTGGGAACTCCCGTATCACTGCCCGTTGTAGGTTAATATTTAGATATTTGCCTCTAGGGTACTTCATCTATTGCCTTTGCCTTGCCTAACCTACTAACCTATACCCGCAACCATAGCTTGTTCCTAGCCGTATCGGGCCAGGCTCCTAGTAGAATACTTACTACTACACTGACGGCTGCATTGTCCGACCTTGGCTGTATGCAATTGCTCCAAAGGTTGTGGTTCGATGCGTGGCTTGTGGATGATCGAGCAATCGGCAACTGCCAGGCTATTCCTCGATGGCGTCAATGTCACCATCATGGCTTTCCAACCTAAGGACAGATCACCGAGGCCTCGCCGATCTCATCACGTCGTGTATAAACTGAAACTGAGCAAAGGATATATACAAGAAGATATCTTTATACGTAAGTCATCCCACCCTTGCGAGCTCAGTGTTCTATCGGATCGATGGAACTGTTGGACAACAAATCATGCAAGCAGAACGTCGCGATCCAAGCCTGTTGTAATTCGAAGATGTAAATAGCCCTCCGTCCTTCCATCCATTGTTGTAATCAACTTGTTAGAATATTTACGCCACTTGCCATGCAGTGTTTTTGGCTTTTTTTTTTTTTTTCAGACCAAAGTATCCAGAGTTTGACCTGCCGCACCCAGCATGCTCTTTATAAACGCACAACTCGTTGCGAGCCTTCGCAGGCTGCTACTGTTACGAGGCAACAATCCTCGTAAGCCGACGACCTATGTAAATGACGTGCCGAATCTGAACCAGTCTGACTCGGGATCTGGTACATTGCTCTTGCCCAAGGCCTCGCCGCTCGGGCCGGAGATTCGTTGAGAAAGAAGGAGGTTTGTCTGCGCATTTGAAGAGTTCAAAACAGGTTCAGCCACCTTGGGATAGTTGAAGAAGTCAAAAACGTCCATGCTATCGATTTCGCTCATGGTTGCTGTTTGGGACGACGTTTGCTCCAATCCGGATTGCCGTGTAGACGACGTCAGGGTTACAAGTTCGTAGGCGCTCCTGTAATCATGGTTAGCGAAAAGGTGGGATATAAAACATGCTTGGTACTGACTTTCGCATAGCCGCAAAGCCGAGCTCGCCAGTTCGCCCTCTCTGAACGACTCTTTGCAGAGTTCGAGCGTAGGTGTTGGCGACCTCCCAATATTGACCAACATACGTTAATGTCTCGATGAAGAAGTCAATTCGAGGATCCAACGGGCACCCAATAGTTGCAGCATGCACGAGCAATAGCCGGGCCGCCACCCAGAGCGAGAAGGCGAACGGTGGTCCAAGGAGATCCAGCCCATTTGCCTCGGAGACGTCTTGTACAATGTCCCCCAAGCTCTGCACGGCCGAAAGGCACCTCTGCATCGCATAATGGGACGGGACGAAGATGTGTGACTTGACCACAGGATACGCCGCCGGAGAGTGCAGCCGTACAACGCACACAACGTATGCACTGTGTAACATGAACCAGTTAGCCACGCGACTGGCTGGGTCGGAGTGGCACAAGGCCGAGATCCTGTTGTATTCGCTTGGAAGACTCTGCAGCCAGTGGTCGAGAGAGCCATCGAGCATGCGATATGTGTTTCTCCAAGACGCCATGTCGGACGCTATGGTGACGTCGATGGGGGCTTTGAG
Organism: Stachybotrys chlorohalonatus IBT 40285; assembly: GCA_000732775.1. NCBI lineage: Eukaryota > Fungi > Ascomycota > Sordariomycetes > Hypocreales > Stachybotryaceae > Stachybotrys > Stachybotrys chlorohalonatus. The sequence goes on along the minus strand of KL660549.1, from coordinate 23,410 downwards.
GAAGTCGTGGACCTTGCTGAATATCCTCAGGATCTCGCAATGGTACGAGAAACTGCCGAGGTTCTCTGGCTTATTTACAGCATAGTCGACCGTGCCGTGTTGGGTCGTCGTTGCTACAGATGACCTCGTCTCGACAGGCACATTTCGAGAAAACAGATCGTAAGAACAAGGAAGGAGTCGCTTCATCCTACCATCGTCGAGCATAAAGTCAAAGTTGGTGGTGCCGATGGTAGCATATCGATCGAGGAGATAGACCATCCAGCAGAGTCGCCGCCGGCCTTCATCCTCGATCCAAGTCTCTGGACGACCTGCCACCACACTTCTCTGCGGCCCAGCCCGCGGCGTGTCGGAAGTGTCGGTTGATAAATACACGCTCACCTCCTCACAAAGTCCCAGCTGTCTTGTGTATTGGGCGAGGAGCGAGAGGAGGTTGAAGCCGCGGGGTCCATTCGATGTGCCCAGTTCGTCGAGGCAGATTATGACAAGGGCACGAAGTGCAGCGATGCTCACATGCTCTAGGGCATACACCTGCACTGCATGTCGGGATACAGCATGATGATGGGTTCGCATATCAGGGGGCAATCGCGAGTCTTTGAAGAACCGTAACGTGGTAGCCACGATAGCATGAAGTAGAATACGGTCCGCCTCTTCCAGAGATGTAGAACCGAAGAAGACGGTGAATGTATTTTTGCGGTCGAGAATGGGACACCAGGTATTACAATGTTTGAAGTACAGGTCAACAAGCGTATAGACCATGTCCTGCGGAGGAAACTCGGCCAGCGGCGAGAGCAAGGACGGTGCATGAGGCGGTACGGAGAAACCACCAGGGGACGGCGTCGACTGATTCTGCACAGCGTTGCTTGTAGAGAAGCCAACCGATTGTTGGTGCTGGGGTAGGGAACGGCTTCCATCGTGAAGCGCTACGTTGCCATCGCTGCCCGACAACACAAAGGGGCTCGAGCTGACGATGGACGACCTCGCTGGGGTCGATGCATTCGCCTCCTGGCGTAAACCTTCGACATGAGAGGATGGTTGGCCATTGCTGGCCGAAGGGGAGAAGGAGGCGTGTGAAGCAGAAGGCTGGTCCTTTGCAATGTGCTCTTCCACACGACGACCAAGGGCTTGAAGAAGTGCATCGATACGATTGACCTTTGCCTCGAGCTCAAGGGTGAAGCCGATGCGGCTGCCTGGCTTCTGCCTTTCGAGATAGACGCATGTGCGGTTATGGCGGGCACACCAGGAGCACGCAGGCTCAGCTCGGTCACACTTGACCTTGCGGGCCTTGCAGAGCTCGCATCTAAGGGGCGGTGGGTGGTCAGTCTGGAAAAGGAGGTGCTCAGGATGAAGGTATCAAGGGGTTTGCAAAGAAGGGGAGGTCTCGTACGATGTCTTCTCGTGCTTCTCTCTCTTGCGCTTCCTCGGGGGTGAGGCGGCCGAGCCATTGTGCGGCGTCTCATCGGGACTCGAGGCTTCGTCCTGGCTGAAGCCCGAGTTCGCTTCCTCCTCGGCCATGAGCAGCGACGATTTGTGGATGCAATGCTAAGAGTGAATGTGCAGTTCCACCATGGCTATAACAACTCCACATGAGTTGTTGGAGCAGCGGTACGTTGGAAGCCGGCCCCCCTTGGTCCTGGTTCTTGGGTACTTGGCTGAGTCGTGTGAATCAAGGCCTCGCGTCCTGCAGCTGCATCTGGATCTCAAGGAGCAATGCTCCGCTGGCCCGGTATCTTGGTGTCGTGCAGCTGCAGACCGAAGTGGAGTGGGCAGCAAGCAGTGCAGAGACGGACAAGGGCGGGAAATCGGGGCGGGCTCGGTGTGCACAGCCCTGGGAGAGCCTGTCCTTGTCCTGGCCTGCCTAGTGGATAGCCAAGGCCTGTCTGAGACGTATCCTGACTCCCGTCTGACTGCACGGGTAGGCGTCGGTATGCTCGGTGGTGTCGGGAAGGGGGTGAGCCACGGTTCGCCAGTCGCTCGACGTTGGTTGGCACATGTAAGGTAAATGAAGGGTTCTCCGGTAATGTGCCTCGCTGTCGGGTCCAACAGCAGCGAGTGGGGGGGGGGAGGGGGAGCTCCATTTACCGTCAGCGTACCTCCACAGCCTGAGCCACTTACCCGCACGTGTTGGACAAATTTGACCCCCGTACGGTGTGGGGAAGAGGCACTAAGACACCCACGATTGCTCCTTTCGACTTCCTTGCACCAACTCGCCATGGAACATGGAGCGGCTACTAGGCCAGGAATTCCAGCCCTCCCACTGGCCCGACCTCACCAAGATCAGTCAGCTGGCTACTCATGACTGAACCCCGCCACTTCGGGAATGATTCAGGAACGGGACAGGGACCCGGTCTCTTGCCGCTGCTCCCGACTCCATGGCCCATAAGTCGACCATCGGGAATGTCGGTGGACAGGCTCCATTCCACTTGGTTGTGGAGAGGCTCGGCGCCGGTGGAACATGCCAGGGCTTCTAGGAGGACGAAGTAGAAGAAGGAAAAAAGTCCCTCCAGGAGTGCCCTAGGACCTCCGTTTTCTCCAGGATACCGCAGCCGTTTCCGGGGACAAACAGAGGCCCCGCCTCAACCAGGCTCCGTAGGAAGCACCTGTTGCACGGCCCGCATTTTATAACCGGGGACGGCGGTGGGAGCAAGCTCTAGTTGCTGGGGCTCCGTCCAGGCAGCAGCAATTCCTTTGCGGCTCGTTTCCGATGGAAACTTGCGTAGGATTTTCGCAGCGCTGGGGCGTTTCTGGGCACCTGTTCGGCCTCGAGGGGTGTGTCTGGCTGGCTGGTACGGTTCTTTTCCGCTGACAGCTAGGTGCATGCAGACACAGTAGCATTCGGTGTCACTTGCAGATTCTCTTCATGGATGCGTGCGTTCTCAAGCTTTACAAGTCAAGGTAGTTCTAGAGTACCGTAGAAATGGCATATAGGCATGGAAGTTCGGTATTCAACTGCCCGCAGCTCATGCCGCTGGTGCCTGCCGCGTCCTGACCGAGTTCGTCGTCATGTCCGTAAAGGGCAAGAGACAATCCCCCCGCAGCCTCGGTAGTAAGCACGAAGCTCCCCCCGCATCATCGTCACGTCAACTTAGTGGCACGCCCGTAATGATCAAGGATCTGATCCAACGTTGCATCTAGCTTCACTGCAAACAGGTGAGAGCTCGCTGCCCCCAAGCATCATCTTGGTACAGCCCAGGTCAGGGATATCTCCTCACGGCTCGCAGCCATTGACAGTCGTATCAAGGCAGCAGCAGCAAGGCCGTTTACGCATATACAGAAAACTGTTGATTCATTTCCCCAAGACAATTGTACATCCATTTGCATGAGGTAAGGTAAAGGACAACGGATATCTTCCTGCTTAATTCAACCAACCCTTGCTCATCTGCACTGCCTTCTCCCACCTGCCAAACCGCTTGGTCGCCTCCTCCTCCGAAATCTTGGGCCTGAAAATGGTCCTGCCGTCGAGGTTGACATCCTTGAGCTCGTCGAAGCTCTTCCACATGCCAACCGCCAAGCCTGCTGCAATGGCCGCCCCCAGTGCTGTCGTCTCGCGCATGCCGGGGCGGTTGACAGGCATCCCGATTAGATCGGATTGTGTCTGCAAGCATGTACGTCAGTGTTTCCGTATTCGTCAAGAAAAGTCCCCGTGATGGCTTGCAGCAGCCTAGGGGTTTTTTTTTTTTTTTTTTTGCCGGGGAAGTCTTACCTGCATAATGAGATCCGAGTTGCACATGCCGCCGTCCACGGCCAACTCCGTCAATGCCTGTCCACTGTCCTTCTCCATTGAGTCGAGGATCGCCTTCGTCTGGAAGCATGTAGCCTCCAACGTAGCTCGCGCAATGTGGCCCCTCCTGGTGAAAGCAGTGATGCCGAAAATGGTACCCCGCGCGTCGTCGATCCAGTAGGGCGCAAACAGCCCGCTGAAGGCCGTGACGAACGTGCACCCGCCGTTGTCCTCGACCTCCTCGGCAAGAGCACTAAGCTTTGCCGACGATGGGATGAAACCCAAGTTGTCGACGAGGAACTTGATGCTGGAGCCGGCCACGGCGATGCTGCCCTCGAGGGCGTACATGGTCTGGCCCTCGCCAAAGTCAAAGGCCAGCGTCGTCAGCAGCCCGTGCGTTGAGATGACGGGCTTGGGCCCAACGTTGTACAGCAGGAAGCATCCCGTGCCGTAAGTGTTCTTGGCGAGACCGGGGGTGAAGCCCTTCTGCCCAACCAGTGCGGCGGATTGGTCACCGAGGCAGCCCGTGATCTTGGTGCCCTTGAGAGCGGTGCTCGCCAGCGACCCGTAGGCCTTGGTGTCGGAGGAACGCACGATTGTAGGGAGGAGCACCTTTTTGCGGTCCAGGCGGAACCAGTCAATCAGCTCCGTGTCGTAGTCCCGCGTCTCAATGTTCATGAACATGGTTCGCGACGCATTGGTCGCATCCGACACGTAAATGTCCCTGTCGAGGCCGCCGTTGAGCTTGTACGTGAGCCAAGTGTCGACGGTGCCAAAGGCCAGGACGCCGCGCTCATAGGCATCCTTGACCTGCGGGACGTTCTCCAGCAGCCACATGAGCTTGCTAGCCGAGGGGTACGTGGACAGCGGCAGCCCGCACCGTGACGTCAGCTCGCCCGACCCTAGGCGGTTCTTCAGTCGACGCACCAACTCCTGGGTGCGCGTGTCGGTCCAGACAATGGCGTTGTGCAGTGCCTTGCCAGTCGTCTTGTCCCACACCACAGTCGTTTCTCTCTGGTTGGTGATGCCAACTGCTTTGATCTGCGAACGGCTGTGGCCCTGCACCTCGAAGGCCTTGACTGCCTCATCTATGCATAGCTCTACCGAGCTCACGAGCTCCTCCGGGTCATGCTCGTGCCAGCTGTCATTGGCGCCGTAGTTAGCAAATCGGCACAAAGGACTTTTCTTTTACACCAGGGACGGCTTACCCGGGCTGTGGGTATATTTGCTTAAACTCAGTCTGATGCAATGCTACAACCTCTCCGCTCTTGTTGAAGATCAAGAAGCGAGAGCTGGTCGTGCCCTGATCGATGGCTCCAATGAAGGAAATGTTGGACGTGCCATTGGTGAGCGACATGGCGCCGGTGGTCTGTTTCGTTCTGGAGGGAATAAGAGAAGAGAACATCCAAGATGGAGCAGGATTATGGCGAATGAATCACCAGCAGCAAGACAAGGACAATATATGACGAAGAGTGATGGAAAGCGTAGTGGTCGAGAGTATGGGGAAGAAGGCGAGTACGTCAAACCCCAATTCCCCGGCTTTGCCTCTTTTATGTCACAATCATATAGGTACATTTTACATGGCTCAAGCAGACCTACGCATGTCATCGCCTGGTTCTCTCCACGTCCGTTTTCCTTAGTTCCACCACTACTTGCTCCTCATACGCAGTTCGGCCACGGCGACCCCAACTAACATCGTACTACCCCGTGTGGCCCCGGACTGAGCAACAATCACACGACACATGTAGATGGGTCAAATCCTGGGACAAGGTCCGACGAGATTGGAGCGTTACTCTAGACCTGGAAAGAGAAATTCGTTCTGGAGATCTCGAATGTCCAGTTGGTCGTAGCACGGCGTGGATGCATCTCTAGCCTCGTGGTCCGAGCAGGTCCCTGTGTCCGCGGTGGATATTCTCGGGGTTTGTAGACCGATTTGCTTCACAGCCATTGCTTTCGAGAGGGTTTGTATCTCGCACCCGAGCACCCGAGCACCCCGTCAAGCAAGTCGAACCGGAGGCAAGTGGACTGGGCCAAAAACGGCGGCACATACATCATAATGATACCAAGTTTGGGCCAAGCGGCGCCGTGCGGTTCGCGCCCCATAATAAAGGTGCCCTTCGGTGCATGTCGGCGATACTCTTGTCCCACGCCCTAAGCATCACCAGAAGCGGGAACCAGAACGGGGGGGCTTGGACAAGCATGGCAAATCCCCGCAGACCGAGGCACGATGCAAGCCTCCCGACCAGACCGAGATTGTCAAGGTCATGACCATAGCCAAGACCAAATGTGCGGATGGACTGTAACGTTCTCGAAAACTTGGTGTGCGGGGTTCGTCCCACATCGGTTCTTTGTTAGCATTCCATCTGGGCACAAGAAACCCGCTGATAACGGCAACCCCGGTTGTGCTTTGCCGTCCTTGTCGTATGACGAGCGGAGTAGTTCCTCGGGTGGTCGCCGTTAGAAAAGTTCCCCTAAACTGCTGCGATTCTTGATTAAGGCTCCTGGGCACTGGATAACCGGGAATAACTCTGGCAGCCCATCGGTGTGCGTCTAAGCCCCGGATCTGCATGTCTTCGTCGCCCGTCACTCTCGGATGCCTGTGGTCTCGTTGTGGAATCGTCATGTCAGAACGGCAAGATCGGCATAGCCACAGGCCAAGGGACTGTCCGCGAAGGCCAAGCATGAAGGGGGGTACCGGTGCGAAAATCGAGGTGATGCTACTATAGTAGTCGCAATGATATCAGTGAGGAAGGTAGTGGCGACACCATGTCCCCCGGTAGGTAGGAGTCTCCGTGTGGTTCGGTTCACCTAGCCTCCTCGTAAAAAGGCCGTCAGTCCTGGCTCGGTACTAGCCAGCGAACATTGCTCCAATCATCCAGTACGACTTCACCACTTACCCAGAGTGGATTTGACCTAGCAACCCCGTAAAGATCCCTCGCCATAGACAAAATCGGCCATCGGTTCGTGCAGACAGACATCTTCTGTAGCAAACGAGGGATAACATCGTTCGTTATCCACCTGTTCGTCTTGTCCGGCCCAGTCCCCTCCTCCAGGACAAAGTTCATCGAGCTGCAGGAACTACTGCGAATAGTCGATCCATCAGGGGGCCCCTCTCGCTCCTCCGCGATTCACCTCTCGCCCACTCTCGGGGGTCTGTTGGTGGTACGACGCATCCTGTGCCCCGTGGGGTTGACATATTTATCAGTGGTCTCCCCTCAAGTGAGCCAGGATCCTCCACAGTACTTCCGTTGGCATTTCCCTCATCTTCCAGTTCATCAACGGTCTTATTCGTCTTCATCTTCATCTTACTCTTCCTGCTTGTCCTTGTCTTCATCCTCGTCTTCATCCCCATCCACACTGTCTCTTCGTCATCGAGGCCTTGTTCGCCATGTCGACCATCAAACAGGCCATGGCTGCGCCAGACAGGGCAAACGAGAATTTGGCCCAGAAGATCGAGATGGCAGGATCGTTTTCTCATGAAGACCCTGTGTCGAGTAATTCCTCTGCACCCTCCGACGAGGGGCATGAGGAGCTGCTTGCGTGGTCGAGGATCAGGTTGACCTTTCGCGACGCCTTCTCCGAGTTCTTCGGCACCTTCATCATGCTTCTCTTCGGTGATGGTGTCGTCGCCCAGGTTGTGTTGAGTGAGGAAACCAAGGGCAACTACCAGAGTATCTCATGGGGATGGGGGTAAGTGTCTCGCTTTTGCATTTGATGCCTCTCCTTCAATAAGTATTGTTGCTGATAGACTCTCTTAAAGCCTAGGCGTGATGCTTGGTGTTTATGTGGCTGGCAAATCCGGAGGCCATCTCAACCCGGCCGTTACCCTGGCGAACTGTGTCTTCCGTGGCCATCCGTGGCATAAATTCCCGATTTACGCCATCTCTCAAATTCTCGGTGCCATGGCCGCAGCCGCTGTGGTGTACGGCAATTATATATCTGCCATTGACGCCTTCGAAGGAAGGGGGGTTCGAACAGTGACGGGTCCCACGGCGACGGCAGGCATCTTTTGCACCTACCCGGCCGAATTCATGACGAGAACGGGCATGTTCTTTTCCGAGATTGTGGCCAGCACCATCCTCCAGTTTGTAATCTTCGCCCTTGCGGACGGAGGCAATACCGGAGCTGGTGCGTTTATGCCCTTTGCCCTCTTCTTCCTCATTTTTGGAATTGGAGCATGCTTCGGGTGGGAGACGGGCTATGCCATCAACCTCGCTCGTGACTTTGGTCCGAGACTAGTCTCCTACATGGTTGGGTATGGCCATGAGGTGTGGTCGGCAGGAGGCTACTACTTCTGGGTAAGCAGACAGCCCCTTGCCATGAGCATCAGCCGGAAACGACACGGAGCTAACGAAGCCTGCTGGATAGATCCCTATGGTGGCGCCGTTCTTCGGCTGCTTGCTTGGTGGTTTCCTGTACGACGCCTTCATATACGAAGGCAAGAGTCCGGTGAATACGCCAATGCTCGGTCTTCCACGGCTTTTCAAGTTTCGACGCAGCGTGTGGTCAAACACGTATCAGGATCCTATGAGTTCCAGGGTTTAGATGCTCCCATGAATTCCAAGTCACCCGTGGGCATCTGCAGGTTCCGATCGAGGCGTCGGGTGAGAGCCACGCATCTCGACTGTATTGCTGCATATTTTATTTCATCTTTTGGCCTGGCTCTCGGAGGCTCGCGTCCATGGCATGTGAGAAGCTCATGGCTGGTCGGTCTTGTGTTTTGAGGCAGGTAGTCGTGGAAGAGAAGGAAAAGGAAGAGGCGGTGGAAGATGTGCAGGTGTTGGGCGGTGACGGAGAGAGGACCTACGGAGCCTGTTTGAGTCAGGCACGTCAGCTGGCTGAATTTAGCATATGGGTTGCGAATTCGTTGATAGGAAATGCACCAGTGCCCTGCGGCAGGGGTGGCATTTTTGCGTTGGCTATAGGTAAACTGCGAGGAACGTGGTATATCTAGATCAGACTGCACAAGAAATGGAAGCAATTGTTCATGATAACCAGAGAGGACCATTTGGTGTTCATGCAGCTCGCTACATGATTGTGCCGATTTGCGGCTGAGGGGTGCTATAATTTTCCCGTCTGGGCCGACTATTTTCTACAACGGCCAGCATACGCAAAACGGGCAAATAGAAGAAAATGGTGGCTAACGTTGGTAGGACATTGGGGAAACGGATACGCAAGGCCCAGCACCTGTCACTTGATCCCCTCGTTCCCCGCGAACGAGTCTGCTAGCTAGAAAGCGTAAAGCACATCACCCCAGCCCAGTCCCCATGGGGAGGCAGCGAAGGAAACCCAACCTGCCGGACTTTACGAGTGGCTTGCGCTTTCAAGACGCAACATGAATAGTTCAAATTCACCGGATAGAGGCCTATGCATAGGCTACTGGGAATGAGTCGAAACTCCCGGATCCGGATAAACGACTACAGTGTTTGCCTACCGTTAACCACAGAATTATATCACAACAGGCGCTTCGGTGCTGTTGTTGCCTCTTCAGCTACCCTGGACTAGACTGGACTAGCACTGTACCAGGGGTTGGTGTCGAGGCACGTCGTGGCGAGGCTTGCACGTGCTGGAAGCAACCGCGTAAAGTTGTGGCATCGCTCCTTGGTAGCCCCAACGGGAGATTCGGGACCAGGGTGGGAACGCCAAGACATGACCCTCGACCGGACTTTCCGCCGTCCATCAATGGAAAGCCGAGAAAGATGCGCTAGCGACTCGCCTCGGCCACGACTGCCGAACGGGCCCCGAGCATAGCGGGTTCTTTCCAGCCCCTGATGGAGTCTAATGAGGTTGTTGAAACACAACGGCCCAGGTGTCTGGAATGTCGACTCCCGAGCTGATCCCGACCTGCAGGCCGTACCCAAGCAGCCGCGGGCCCCGATCTGCAAATCCCTGAACCGCCGGGCCTTCAGGACCACCAGCCCGTCATTCCACCCTAGGCAAGGCCGACATGTCTCGGTCCCCAAGCTGTGCCAAGCCAGCCGCGGTACCTTCATCGCACGCCTTTCTGGCTGGCATGTCTCTCTCTGTCTCTGTCGCTGCTCGGTATCCGTTTACCACCGCTGCCCATTCTCATGCTATGCTCCCCCCCTCGTCCCATTATAATGGCGTAGCAGATGCTCCACCACGCAATGCTCCGGCCAGGCCATGTCCTCCTGTCTCGGGCCTGCTCGCAAATCTCAGATCGAGGCCACGGCCTTGCCTGCTTGCTCCTCCATACGCGCCCCAGCGTGGATCGGTGCATTGATTTGCCTCCTGTAAAAATTCACCATTGTCCGTGTCATGCCACAACACTCTTGTCGACCATTCATGCCGTATCGTTGTCCCTGACGCCTCGTCCCCCACTCCCGGCCCATCCCGACGGCGCGAGCTCCTGCAAACAACAGTGCACGACTGGATTCGCGCTGATCTTTCGGGCAGAGGTTGGTTTGCTCCAGCCCTAGACTCCTAGATCGTCTTGCCATTCATAATCCGCCTTGTCCTGTCATCTATTTGCTCCCCCCCTCCTCACTTTCTTTTCTCACCCATAAGCAACCTCACCTTGCTCGTATACCGACAGCAACAGCATATCGATTCCGGGCACCCACCGCCCGCGGAATATCATCTGCATAGACACTGTGACCTGCTTGCTTGACTCATAGCATTCTCCTGCCGCCGAGTCCCTGGGCCAGGGCACTGAGAAGCAATTTACCGAAGAGGCAGCCCAAGGCAGCGTGCCTTCGACGTCGCGCTACTAAGCCATGGCTACGCGCTTTTCGGCGCTCCGTCGCCCCCTTGTTGCGGCCTCGGCTGTTGCGACCGTCGCTGTCGGCGGTGCGGCCATCCACAGAGCCTTTAGCGGCAACACAAGTCACATTATCGAGAAACCGCTCGTTGAGCTCAAGCGCGACGCAGCGGGACGCATCATTCCTCCGTCGTTCCCAGCCCTCAAGAGCCGCACCGAACAGCTGGCCGAGCTGCGACGAAGCGGTGCTTCTTCACCAGATGAGACGGCAGAGTACGATCTGCTCATCATCGGCGGCGGTGCTACTGGAACCGGCATTGCTCTAGACGCAATCACTCGAGGTCTCAAGGTCGCTCTTGTGGAGCGCGACGACTTCGCAGCCGGCACCAGCTCCAAGAGCACCAAGCTCGTCCATGGCGGTGTTCGCTACCTCGAAAAAGCCGTTATGAACCTCGACTTGCCCCAGCTGGAGCTCGTCATTGAGGCCTTGCACGAGCGCAAGACTTTTCTGAAAATCGCACCGCACTTGTCCAATTCCCTACCAATCCTCCTCCCCCTCCAGAAGTGGTGGGAGGCGCCCTATTTCTGGGCTGGTACTAAGGCGTACGACTTACTCGCCGGATCTCAGGGTCTGGAGACTTCCTACTTTATGAGCAAGAGTAAGGCCTTGGCCGCCTTCCCTTTGCTGCGCAAAAACCCCATGGTTGGTGCTTTGGTGTACTACGATGGCCAGCACAACGACGCACGCATGAATTTCTCCATTGCGCTCACGGCTGCTCTCTACGGCGCTACCGTTCTGAACCATGTCGAAGTTACCGGATTGGATAAGGATGCCAATGGCAAGATCTGCGGTGCCAGGGTCAAGGATACGTTGACTGGTGCGGACGGCACTCCTAACGCTTCTGGCGAGTTCAAGGTTCGCGCAAAGGGTGTCATCAACGCCACTGGTCCTTTTACCGATGCTGTCGAGCGCATGGATGACCCGTCTCGACCGCCAATCGTCGCCCCTGCCTCTGGTGTTCATGTCATGCTCCCCGGTAACGTCTGTCCTAACGGTATGGGCCTTCTGGAGGCATCGTCGGATGGTCGTGTTATCTTCGTCTTGCCGTGGCAAGGCTACACTGTCGCTGGCACAACCGACACTGCCTGTGAAATTGAGCAGCATCCCACTCCCCAGCAGAACGAAGTCGACTTCGTTTTGAAGGAGGTCAACAAGCTATTGACGTCTGAAGCTTCCCTCACGCGTGCCGACGTCCTCGCAAGCTGGTCAGGTTAGTTTTCCCGTAATGCTTGATCTATTGATATAATTACTGACATTCGTGCTCAGGCATTCGCCCGTTGGTCAAGGATCCCAAGGCAAAGAACACCGAGTCGTTGGTCCGCAGTCATCTCGTCACCGTATCTTCTTCTGGTCTACTCACCTGTGCTGGTGGTAAATGGACGACTTATCGCTCAATGGCCGAAGACGCCGTTGATGAGGCTATCAAGACTTTCAAGCTCAAGCCTGCCACTGTGCAACTTCCTGACATCAGTGGCTCGGGATCTCCTGGTTTCACAACCACTGGCAAATGCTGCACGGCCAATGTTCCCTTAGCCGGTGCTCATGGTTTCTCTACTGGCCTACCTTCACAGCTCATGGAGCTCTACCCCATTGACGCCGATATCGCTCACCACCTGGCTTACAACTATGGAGACCGAGCTTGGACAGTCCTGGAAAGCCAATCTCCCTCCGCCATGGCTCGAATCCTCCCTTCGTTTCCTCTAATTGAGGCCGAGGTTCGTCATGGCGCTCGGCAAGAGGCCGCCTGTACCGCGGCTGACCTGATCTCACGTCGCACACGCCTGGCTTTTCTGGACGTTGAAAGCGCTCTGCTAGCCTTGCCTCGTGTCATTGATCTGATGGCCGAAGAACTTGGCTGGACCGAGGCCCGCAAATCCCGCGAGTGGACCGAGACATTGCACTACTTCCGATCAATGGGCATTGCTGAGAACAAGCTCACCGTGACACGCGATGAGGTTGTGCGGAACTGGAGCAAGCCGCAGGAGCCCAAGCGAAAGCTCGCTGCCGGCACGTCCACTGGCATTGATCAAGTTCTGGGTGGCTTGGACCCCGCCGTTGCCAACAGCGCACCGCTACTGAGCAAGTCAGCATAAGCTTTGGGGTAGGATGCAAGTTGGTGTGGAAGATTGAAGTGGTTTTTAATACCTGGCCTGGAGGATATACCTGTTTACATGTTCATTCAACTGCATTATTAGACACAGGGTGCAAGTGGCACCACATCATGAGCGTTTTGTATTTATGTCATACCTATTCTGATGAATGAAAAATCCATCTTGCCTGACATGAATAGCCATGTTCCCTTTGATTTGCAAAGTCTTACGTCGGACGTTAAGCTCGTGGGCGACACACTCAACAATATTGTAGGGGCTGACGAGACTCCTAAAGCAACTATTTTCATCAGGCCTTAGTGAGCACTAGCCTAAGGCGAAGCTCCGATGAGCTGTGGAAGAACCTAAGCTTGATCAAGTGGATGATGAGAAGAGGAGAACTTCAGTTGCACATAACTTATCAAGCGGGATTGGTGTGAAATGGTTGCTGCCATTAAAGTACTACATACTCTAAAAGATCAACCTGGAAAGAGTTGAGCGAGAAGAAAAGCGGCTAATATACTAGTTCCAATAGGACACAATCGAAAGGAAAAAGGAGTGTGAGTTCAGCGGGTGTAAGGATCAAACAACCCATGAGTAGCCCACAGAGCAACCCGAGACTCATCCCGCATCCACAGAACATCTCATTCCAAAGAACCCGCCAGCCGGTTTCATGTCACGCGATAACCGGAATGGTTACCAGGGGATTGTCGTCGGGTGCTGGGAACAACGCTCCTAATTCAGACCGGTAGGGGACTGGCAGAGGAGACCCTGACCGAGCTGTATGGCACAGTCAGTGAAGGCCGTGTTCAGGATAGGAATTAATGCTTACGATGGGGATGGTGCAGCACTGAGCGGCAGAGGCGTTGTCGGCGTTACAGATGGCGGCGAAGTTGGTGGCAGAGAAAGGGGCCTGGTTGGCTATATAGGGAAGTCATGTTAGTGATGATTCGCATGTTGGTTGGGCAAAAATACTCACGGCCGTCGCAGTTCAGAGAGACGACTCCAAGGACATCAACGGCGCAGCACTGGGGACGGCTGTAGAGGGTGCCAGGGCACGGGTTGTAGTTGTTAATGCCGCCGTTGTTCCCGCCGTTGTTCCCGCCGTTGTTTCCTCCATTGTTTCCTCCGTTTCCTCCATTGTTTCCTCCATTGTAACCACCATTGTAGCCTCCGTTGTTTCCTCCACTGTAGCCACCCCCAACGTTGCCACCGTTACCACCGTTGGAAGGGTAGTATGGGGAGGAAGTGGGAATGGCGAGGCCGGTGGCGGCGAAGAGAGCGGCGACGGCGAGGAACTGCATCTTGAATGAGCGGTGAAGGCGGGGGGAGCCGGCGAGGAATGAGGTATTCTGTGGAAGGAGGAGTGGAAGCTGGGATCTTGGTTGAGAGTGATGAGTGTGAGTGATGAGGATGGAACTTGTGATTTCGGGGACATTACTGATGTTTATATACACGAATTGCTCAAAGCGAGCGGGTATGTTCTCGCATGCAATAGGTTGATCAATGACGGTTGTCTTGGTGTGTGCGTCCATTAGACACGATGTCGTTCATAGCTTCGAGACATGGCTGAGGCCGCATCCTGAAAAAGAGGTAGGCCACGATCCCAGCCCACTGTGCGCTGAGCGCTTTGACTCTAAACGCAATTCAATAGCTTGTTACGACTGAGCCATTGATTCAGTTGATGATACTGCGATGAGAATACGAGATTGGAGCGTCTGTATAGATACCAGGGTGGTCGAGAGCCAGTCTACCGGGCGTGATAGTCAAATGAGGGAAACGATCAAGGTATTTGGCTAAGACGGACTTGCATAATCCTGATTCAGGAGTGTGCAAGCCTATACTATCGTATTATCTTAGCCTACTACATCCAGGAGTCTGAAATGAACCCTGGATTGTACTTTCTTCTTCTGCTTAGCTTGCACTAGAAGATGATTATAAGTACGAGGGAGTATAGTGTGTCACCGGTAACAGTCCTCCAATTGTCCACATTGCAACTTATCCTTCACAAAGTAAGTGTAAAGGGGGGGCTTTCTGAGTCGATGGTGGGAGGGGGAAATCCCTGTTCGAGAATGTCTATTGTTTCTTGACATCAGATCTGCTGTCTCCTTCTGCGATGTCCTCGCTTGTGCTAGGACAACCAGAGAGACGTCGTTGTTCCCAGGATATTCTCAGTTAACAGAGTCTGAGGACGTCCGTTTAAGGAGTGGGTGAAGTGCATTAGTGAGTACGAGACCTTCTAGAAAGCAAAACCGGTGGAGCCTAACATGGTCCAAAAGGGTCCTCAGCCTTCCCTCTCATGATCAAAGACACTTGTCTAGCCCTGATCGAGGGCTGACAGTGTTTCTAGCACCGGCAGTATACGAATTGGAATCTAGTATTATCTCATGGTCACGCTCGGTGAGGTTTGAGATAGTGGTGGCAACTCCCAATACTGACGTGGCGATGACTTACATATCTTGGAGATCGCAGCATCATTCATGAGACTTTGTGAGCTGAGATGGTGGAAAAAAGTGTCCAGGTGCGGTTGAAAACCAAGTAAGTATGACGCTTGTTATCCCCTAGGATCGTGTCTCGAGCTGACAGTTGTAGCCCGACAATGGCAAAACACTACAGCCTTGCCGATGGGGTTGGAAATGTCCAATCGAGAGAATTTTGATGATCTACTTAGGCTAGTTGATGTTCATATAGATGACAGCTTCGGAATATTCTAGAGAATCGCCTGGATGAGTAGGCCTATGTGAGCAAACAGTGTGTATGCAAGGAACCTTGGTAATTAAGGTAAGCGTAAGAAACCTATCCTTTGGATGGGAGGCGTTGCACATGCTAGACCTGTCTCAAAGGTTTCTCACGTGCAGAGACGGTATTCTAGACAGCTTTTTTTTTTTTCTTAAACCTGGCTTTCGTCGCTGGCCAGATCACTGCCGAGGGCCCATTTGGTGGAAGGTTTTAGATTGCCACCGCTAACCTAGATTCTTGTTGTTTTACCCGGGGGGGCTTACTCCATCAGCAGCTGAACGCCTGCTACTGGCTCCTGGTTGAGCTGAAAGCAACCTGCGAATGGCGTATGGAAGCTCGTCCTGTCTTGAACGTATCATCGAGAGACATTGACCGCAGCCTAAAGTGCTGGTCTCAAGTAAATGCATCGACATGTCAGTTTGCAAGGCCAGCATGATGTGACTATGCAGGGTACAGAAGAGGATTAGTGGATGATTGAATAGATGAACCACTTGAGACTAAAAAGGGGGGCTGCGGGCCTCAGGACAACCGCGGATTTTGTAAATGATGGATAAAAATGACCTTGAAGCAAGTACAGCTGGGTAGATTTTGAAGTGCAGTGTTAAGCGCAGCAGGGACAGTCGATCGTGGCTAAACATGGGAGTCGGGGGCGTTAGACGTGCCAGTGTTGAACAACACCATCAAATTGCACAACGCCCATTTAGGCAGTTTGGACCTCGTAGGCCACCTGTGATTCGCTCGAATGGTGAGTGCTAGGGCTTGTCTGCACCTGGGAACCATACCAAAGCCATCTGTGATGTGGCACTGACAGATGGGAGGGGATTGATTATCTGTAGAGCAGGGAAGAAAACAAAAAGTGAACATATACGAATACAGCAAGAATTTTCATAAGTGGACAAAAGCATGGAAGCTTGGAGGATGACTGAATCCTGGCAAACAAGCGTACAGATGGGACGATTCAGCGATTCCAATGCTTGCTGCCCGTGCTCGTCTAGGGCCCCTGGGCTCGGTGGGCTCAACTGTTGATCGTACCTAGACCTGGGCCCACGAATGCTCGGTGACATCAGTTGGTAAGTAGGCGCAAGGTACCCCACCAACTAATTAGCCACGTTCGTGACCCCATGACAACTTCATTTCTTGCCCAACCACGAAAACTTATCCCACCGCCTCTTTCGAAGCCTCATGTGATTGATTCTTGGACCCTGGCCTTTCCTTTCCTTTGTCGTGGCGGCCGACAGCATTGCCTTTTCTGCTGAGCACGGTCAATTATTCACGCCACAACACGGCTCCAATCCCTCCCTCTCTGGGATCAAGCGACGCAAAAAGACTTTTACCCTGCCCGGCACAGTCCCTTTGCCGCCGTGTACCTATTAGCTCAGTCGTTTGACTCACAGACCTCCGATCGATCAGCAAAAACTTTGGTCAAGACATCGGTGAGAATAGCAAAAGATGGAGGATTACACGGACACGCCCGGGAGCGCAGGTACCGGCGCTGGCTCGGACCGTCGGCAGGCCATCCTCGAAAGACACTTACCAGATGGTTACTCTGCTGTCCCCGAGGTCAGCCTTTCGAACGAGCCGGTTGCCGCCGACTCAATTGACGCAGCATCTTCCCCATTCGCAACCGCAAATGTGTCAGCGGTTGCCTCGACTTCCGCCTCCGCCTCAGCAACACCCCCCGTTGCCCCCCCGGGCCGAGTCGGCTCCCCGAACTCCGAAACGCTCGAATCCTCCCTGAAGCTCCAAGGCGGCGACATCCATCGCGACCTATACCGCATCAAAGCTCGCTCAAACTCTCTGCGCCGGGCTGCTACCTTTTCCCACAAACCGTCACCTCGCCTGCACCCTGAAAGCGAGCTGCCATATCCCGAGCAACGCGAGCCTGGCGGTTTCAGACGCCAACATATCCTGCGGAAAGCCCATCAGCGCAGCTTGAGCACGCCTCTAGTAGTAGCGAGCAGCTTTGTCGAGTTCCTCGATCTCTACGGGAGCTTTGCCGGCGAGAACCTAGAGGATACCGATCACTCAGAGGACGAATCGGCAATCGATGAAGGCGAGGAGGATGAAGAAGGCAGGCAGTTGCTGGGCGAGCAGCGTCCCCTGCTTGGCCGCCGGCGGAGCTCCCGGCGGGCTCTTCGCGCAGGCGATGCTAGCACTGTGAAGACCTTTTTCACCTTGCTCAAAGCCTTCATTGGCACCGGCATTATGTTTCTTCCAAAGGCCTTCCGTAACGGCGGCATTCTCTTCTCTTCTTTGATACTCATAGCCGTATCTCTCATTAACTGTCTCTGTTTCCGCCTGTTGCTTGATTGTCGCCAAAAGTTTGGTGGTGGTGGCTATGGAGACCTTGGTATGACCATCGTAGGGCCCCGGTTTCGAAGTTTGATTCTCGCATCCATCGCCATTTCCCAACTTGGTTTTGTTTGCTCAGGCCTCATCTTCACCGCAGAGAACCTATGGGCCTTTCTCGATGCTGTTACCGCAGGTCGACACAGCCTGGATATTGGCGTGCCGGCCCTCATAGCCATTCAGCTCGTCCTTCTCATTCCGCTAGCCCTCATTCGGAACATCTCCAAGCTTGGTCCGGCTGCCTTGCTGGCCGATGCCTTCATCATGATTGGGCTAGTATATATCTGGTACTATGATATTTCTTCTTTGGCCACCAAAGGCATCAGCCCGACAGTACGACTCTTCAACCCCTCCGACTTCGCCCTGACTATCGGCTCCGCCATCTTCACGTTTGAGGGCATTGGCTTAATTCTTCCTATTCAATCCAGCATGAAGAAACCGGAGCACTTTGGTGGGCTTTTGTACTTGGTCATGTTCCTCATTACGGTCATCTTCACATCCATTGGAGCGTTGTGTTACGCTACCTTTGGCGAAGATACCAAGATCCAGGTGATATCCAATTTCCCGCAGGGTTCCGCTTTGGTGAACGCCGTCCAATTCCTATATTCGATGGCAGTCCTGGCCGGTGAGCCCGTTCAATTGTTCCCTGCCGTCCGTATCATTGAGACGTCCCTTTTCGGCGAAAGAGCGACAGGCAAGAAGAGTTTTGCCATTAAGTGGCAGAAGAATGCTCTGAGGACAGCCGTCATGGGTCTCTGCGTTGGGATTGCCATGGTTGGCGCGAGCGACCTCGACAAGTTCGTGGCCATGATTGGAAGCGTTGCTTGCGTACCCCTTGTTTATATATATCCCGCGTTCTTGCATTATCGTGGCGCAGCCGAGAGGCCGTGGGTCAAGGCCATGGATATTGCCCTCATGGTCGTGGGCGTTATTGCCATGACTTACACCACAGCTGTCACGGCGGGCCAGTGGATCAAGTCATAACGTCGTCGCCCTGTCTCTGGCAGGATATGTTCGCCAAAAGCGTTGACCTACCTTGAATCCTGTTTCTAGATAACCCCAGCATTCACGATAGTGCCGTCAGGCCTAAGCATAGGGTTTGGTTTGTATCTCCGCATGTAGTAAAGCGTCACGAGTGTTGGCGAGACTAAACTGTTAATCTATCGTCCCTCCGTGTTTTGCCTAGCATACGTTCTTCTGGATGTGGACTCAAATGTAGGTGTGCAAATTGCCCAGAAGATAATTGGAAAACACGTAAAGAGCTGCATGTGGGTGATGAATCCTATATACTTTCAAGTGGTACACGTCATTTACATGGTCTAATCCAGTGAACTAGTCTTGGTCGTCTTGGTTTACTTGTCGAGGGCGAGTAACTTGGGTTTGTCGTGTGTTTTGACACTTCATCATAGATAAGTCAGGTAGTAGTAAGGTTGTAGCAGTCATGCTCATAATGAGCGCTTGAACACAGCCGCAATATAGCACCCTTCTCTTGGGTTTAAACCCTGTGCGGTTCTTGAAATCAAATGAGGTAATGATGTTGTGGTTGCAGGCACGCATTCCCATTGTTTCTCCGCGCATACGTGCTCTATTTGGGTCCTTACAGAGCTAAGTGCTTAGTCGAATATCGGATAATGTAGAGCAATGATAGGTTGCATCGTGTTCGTGGATCGAAACGCCCCTATTGTGGCCAATGCTTAATATAATTGGCAAACACACATCCAGAGAAACATTACAGCAAAGCATTCGCTATCCCTGGAGACAACTCGATTTAGCCTGTGGTCTCATTCTCGATGCTTTGTGTGGTTTGAAATTGAATGTCGCAAGGTAACAGGTAATGTATAGGCAAAGACACTACAATCACGGCGCATGGAAGCTTATTTCGAATGCGCTCCATTGGGGGAGAGATCGTACGCTGTAGAGTCGCCCTTGAGTTTCTTATTGGAGCCCTGGAAAAGGTAGCGCCAGGGAGTACCGAGAAATTGAATCAAGATCAAATGAGCTCGTGCTCCGCTAGGATGCGCTCGAGGCGCTCTCGGGACTGTTCAATGAATTCTCAATCCATCAAATCAGCCTGTAAGGGTATAAGGGCCATGCACAGAATCTAGTATTGGTACAAGACAGTTGATGCTTTCGGTACGTCTGCTAATCCTTACGTTACAAGCCGTTTAAAACAAGTGAAGCGCTCCATTGCTTAAGACATGGAGCCAAATGAGTAGTACAGGACGGGAAGCCAAAGTATGTTTTACACCGTGATGCCAATTGATCACTAATCTCAGAGGAAGGCCGGTGAGCCGGGAAATTGTCCACACGTGAAGCAGTGCCTGTGTATGGACTGGCTCAAGCTGATGATTAGGTTCCGAAACCCTACGTAGGGTTTGTGCGGATATGTGCAAGCCTTTGCTAACCTATTTAATGTTAAAAAGAAATTCAAGACCTCCCTGACGTGCGCTCGCTCGCTTGCCTCCATAGATGAGGGGGTATGGAGCGGGATATCGCATTCTATGGTCGTACATGAATGGTATGGCATGGCCAGGGGCGATATTGAGTTCCCTCCGACGCCAACCACTAGACAGACGAAAAGTTGGCATTGTACAGTGCCGAAGCAGAAGCTCCATCGGCCCTGCTTAATTTTAAAAAGATGGTGTTGATAGGGAAAGCACAGCAGACTGCCCAAAGCTCAGGAGAGCTACTCAATAATCACCTGATTAAAAGGGCCGAAGCTTCTTCTACTAGGAGATGATGACGATCCCTCAGTTGGGGGATATGTGTGAGATCAAGCTCCTATTTTCGATGATTTGCAACAAGCCCGGGCGCATTCGAAGCTTCCGCTCAATGTCGGCAGAGGACATGCCCCGATGACGTAGTTGCATGGCATCCACCAGAGTCCTCATGTCGACGAAACGCCGGCTTTGGCTGCTTGACTGACCGCCGGCCTCAAGCTCTTCCTCTGCCGCACGCTGTAGTCGTTGTCGGGCTTCTAGGACGGACAGTGTAGTGTTGTTCGAGACCGAAGGGAACATAGGACCCAGAGGTGTCGGCGGCGCTGCGTCTCCATGGGTGCCGGCAGTCGATGATGGCGAATATGTTGGGTTCGGCTGAACGACGCCCATCTGCTGGAGACGACGGGAGAAGTCTCCTGTCACGTCAGAAGAGTCGAGTCCATCATCGCGCGACTCTGTCAATGCTGTTAGTGTTTTGGGCATTGGGAGGTGGTTGTAAACGGTAGCTCACGCGGTGCTGGGTTGGATGCGCCGATGTTTGGTCTGGGCACGTTCTGTTTGTTCGCCTTCGTAACGGCCGGTGTTGCTTGGGAAGGGAATTTGCGCAAGGTATCGCGGCTGGCTTTCGACGCTGAGGAGCCCATCTTGCCAGCACTTTCAAGTTGTCAATGCAAAGCAGAAGCTATTGCTACACTTCGGACGGACAGCTCAAAGTGTAATAATGGAAGAGAGTGCTATGTGGATCATTACGTGATTGGTGCAGGCCGGACTGCGCTACAAGTTCCCAGCACTTTCAACACATGCGTCATAGGACAAGCATGTTTACTTTATCCGTAATGTTTTGGATCAATCGCCAAGAATGCCATAGTAGCTATGAGAGACGAAGGAAATGTGTGGCACTGCCACGTATTGTTGCCATTTCACGGGCGATGTTGTTTCTATAAGTCATGGCGCCAATCGTTCTAGAAGCTCTCCCGTCCATTGGAGCAAACGATCCACTCAAGTAGTAACTTTGTGGGCTAAACTCGGCTCAAACGCAGCTTGTCCGTAAACCCCCGTCAGCTAAATTTGTTTTTTTTTTTATTCTTTCTTTCTTAGTAGCATGAGCTTCAAATTAGCCATTGCCATAGAAGCTCAGCCTCAAAATGTCCATTCGCACTCTCAGAATCGGTAAGACACGCTGCTGATCAATTATGGTAAGCAATCGATACTAATTGACATTTGTAGGCCTCATCCCCGGTGATGGTATCGGCAAAGAGGTCATCCCGGCCGGACGCCGCATCCTCGAGGCTCTACCGTCTTACCTGAACCTCAAGTTCGACTTCGTTGACCTCAAGGCTGGTTTCGAAACCTTCGAGCAGACCGGTGCTGCCCTGCCCGACAAGACTGTGGACGTGCTGCGCAGCGAATGCCAGGGTGCGCTATTCGGCGCCGTGAGCTCTCCGACATCGGCCGTCAAGGGGTACTCGTCGCCCATTGTAGCACTGCGCAAGCGACTCGATCTCTACGCCAATGTTCGCCCAGTCAAGTCAGTTCTGACTGCTCGCAAACCGATCGACATGGTTATTGTTCGTGAGAACACGGAGGATCTTTACGTCAAGGAGGAGAGGACATATGACGGCCCAGATGGCAAGGTCGCAGAGGCCATTAAGCGCATCTCTGAGAAGGCTTCTTTCCGTATCGCAGCCATGGCTGGTGATATCGCATTGCGACGACAGAAGATTCGTGACGCCGGCACGTCAAGCATCCACAAATCACCCCTGGTCACGGTTACGCACAAGTCGAACGTTCTTTCACAAACGGACGGTCTCTTCCGCTCCGCATCAAAGAGCGCTCTGGCTGATCCCAAGTATAAGTCTGTCGAAGTCGAAGAGCAGATCGTTGATTCCATGGTTTACAAGCTGTTCCGCCAACCTGAGGCCTACGATGTCATCGTAGCCCCCAACTTGTACGGCGACATCTTGTCTGATGGCGCAGCGGCTCTTGTAGGTAGCTTGGGCCTGGTGCCCAGCGCTAATGTTGGCGAAGGGTTTGCAATTGGCGAGCCGTGCCATGGCAGTGCTCCTGATATCATGGGCCGAGGAATCGCAAATCCAATTGCGACCTTGAGAAGTGCCGCCCTTATGCTGGAGTTCCTTGATGAGCCTACTGCGGCGGCAAAGATTTATGCTGCTGTTGATGCTAATCTGGAAGAAGGTAAACTGTTGAGCCCGGACCTCGGGGGTAAAGCATCTACAGAGGAAGTAGTAAATGATATTCTTAGGCGGCTATAATATAGAAAAATAGCTATACTCTTAGTGACCTATTTATAAGGTAATTGAATAAACTAACGTAATCCACCTACGAGCGCCGCACACCAACGAGCGCCGCACCTCAAGCCAACTGGCTTAGAATAAACAGCTTCCTCTACATCAATACATACTAGATAGATTAAAATCAATCACTATCTGATGAAATCGATAATAGCCCATCCATCTAACAGGTCCTTGCATTACGGCTGGTATTGCTATAAATTCTATAATACCTTTTCTTCATCTTATCCCGTGCCCTATGGCCATGGCTCTACTGTGTTTCCTGCTTTATCTGCATATCTGCATTAATTTGGGCCTTCTGGTCTTGTCCTTCCCTAAGAATCAGGCTCCTTTCTTGCTGGATATGTGTTTTTTTCTTATAGTGATAATAGCTAAGGATATCATTTGCTACTTGAAGGTCCTTGACCTCTGCTATTAAAAGTGCTATCTGGTGCATAATTATTGCTATCCCTTTTACTAAGGTATCAAGTCTATTAATAATTAATATTAGAGAGCTTCCCTAATAATAGGAGATTCGATCCCTAAGCATTTTATATTATAATTTAGCCTCTATAGTATTGGTTAGGGTTTTTGAAGTCCAAGATTAAGGCTCCTTATAAGGGATACTAGGAGATATTGGTATCTTTAGCTTTATATTTAGCTTTAAGAAGATAGTTTCTGGATTATATAGTATAAATCCAGATCCTTTAAAACCTCCTTGGAT